>CM042152.1:41044701-41077201 GCA_023376005.1 Doryteuthis pealeii | reverse complement strand
TGAAAAACTATAATATAATAATAATAATAATAATAATAATAATAATAATAATAATAATAAATAAAAAGAATTAAAAAATGGACAAATATCTGAAAAAGTTATGGAACATGAAAGTGAAAGTGATACCATTTGTGGTTGGTGCACTTGGAACAGTCCCAAAGGATTAGAAAAGGGTTTGGAAAGTTTGGATATCAAAGGAAGGATTGAAACCATTCAGAACACTGCACTGCTGCAATCTGCCAGAATACTCAGAAGAGTCCTGGAGACCAGAGGAGACTTGCTGTCACTCAGACTCCAGTGAAATACCATCAGCTAACACTGGTGTGAAAACTCAAAAGGAGTGAATAATAATAATAACAACAACAACAATAGAAAAACAGCGAAAACAAGAAAACAAAGATGGGAAGAAACATAATTAGATAAAAACTTCAAACGTTAAATTGGAGAGTTTGTACATAATAAAAAAAAATTGGACATGGTTGAGAAGAAGAAACCTCAAGAGAGAAACTGAATGGTTAATAATTGCTGCACAAAATAATTCCATAGAAACGAATTATATCAAAGCAAAAATGGAAAACAGAACAGTAAATGTAGACTGTGTGGTGATAAAGATGGGACCATAAACCATTTATAAGCGAAGATAACAAACTAGCACAACGAGAATAGAAATCTAGACACTGCTGGGTTGGGAAAGTGATCCACTGGGAATTATGCAAAAAAATGTTTTTACTATACAAAAAATGGTACCAGAATATGTTTTGGAGAATACAACACATAAAATTATCTGGGACATTGAGATAACGACAGATCACCTTATCCCAGCCAGAAGACAAAGACAAGTATTGAACAAGTAAAAGATAACTTGTCAACAGGTAGATTTTGCAGATTCCAGGACGAAGATGAAAGAAACCGAAAAATAAACAAATACCTAGACCTTGCTAGAGAATTAAAAAAAACTGTTGAATATGAGGGTAAAATAGATACCAATTGTAGTTGGTGCTCTTGGAAAGGTCCCCAAAAGTGGTCTATCTGACCACCCATCTAGCCTAAGAAAGTGCCAAAATGGTATGTTACTTGTCAGGGACTGTTCAGCTACTAGGATTTCGTCATTAAGCATCATGGATCGCCACCTGTAGAGGTGCAGTCGGTGTATGCTACAGTCCCATCCGACAAGGAAGTCACGGACTTGTGAATGCAACCTGTCAATTGGGATTACTCTTTTCACTTGTATGTTGTCTAGATAATCATATTTATTTTTCTTTCTACTTTCTCTGGTAACTCTGATACACAAGTTTAACGTATATATATAATATATATATATATATATATATATATATATATGTATACTAGCAAATATATGCACCCTCCGGGTGCAAGTATTTAAGTTTTAATGTAATAAAATATTGTATTAAATTAGAAAGGCTAATGAAACTAATAAGAATACAGATAAAAAGATTTAAAACAGAGGGAGTATAATAAAAGATTTGAAACAGAGATAGTATAATAAAATGGAACAACTGAAAACTTACTCTTCCATCACTCTCGTCTTTCATTGTTATTTTTCTAATTTAAGTATTAGTTATAAGAGGAAGTAAGAATAAAATGACAGTTATTTTATCTTGTTAATGGATTTCATCTAAGATTCATTGAAGAGATTTTTGCTTATATTCATTAAATAAAACCAAACAGTTAGAAATCAATAATACAAGCACATATTTATTAAATTCGATTTTTTAATATTAATATGCAAATTAGCCTTCCCGTTTACACTGTAAACCGCTATTTTGTTGTATATATAAATTAATTGCATGTTGTCAGTATGTAGACATAGTTAACAGTATTAATAATGTAAGACAATTTTATTAATAATTGAGGTTTAGATAAAAATAAAATCATGGAGAATGTGATGTCAATAACTAAGAGAATTGTGACTTGAGTAAGAATATAGTTTCGGTTACAGACAGAAAAACACACAATCTCCATTATAATAAGATATTAAGAAATTTGAAAAAACAAATGTTCCGAAAATAGGATGAATTTATTTATCGATGTTTAAACAGTTCGGTTTCTTTAAACCTTCATCAGGATGTATCTTGGGGGGAAGAAATTGATGGATGTTTTATAGATTACATGAGATGAAAAGGTTTATAGAATCTTTTTCTTTTCTTTTTTTGGTTTAACTGTATTTGTTCAACATTATAATTTTTGAAAGACAAGTCGCGATCTACGCACGTGAAGATGTCATGACGCGTGACGCAACTCGAAGAAATGCATTCAACAAAAGACAAGAAAAAGTATTAATAGACTTATTTTATGAGAACAAAGAGAACAAAGTGGGAATGATAACTAAATAATTAAATGAAGCCTGGTATTTTGTAGTTATTTAAGATTATTTTAGCTAGAAACTGGATATATTAAAAAATCCATGTCGATTGTTGAGGGAGGGCAAAATCGAAAATGCACAGGCTTCAAAAATCTGTCGTAGTCTTTTGTTGTGAATATGATGAAGCTTTAAAGAAACCGAAATGTTTAAAACATCGATAAATAAATATTTACTCCCATATATATATATTATATATATATATATATATATATATATATATATTATATATATATATATGGGAAAAGTAGACAAACACGGGATGTTGTTGGAAACTTGATGTTTATTGTCGACGGTGCAAACGTTTCGGTCTCTTATTAGACCATCTTCAGGACTTGAATTATCTTACTCCAATGATGGAAAATTCTCAAAAATATATATATATATATATATATAATATATATATATTATATATATAATATATATATATATAATTTGTTTACAGCAGGTATAATTCCCAACAGAGGAATATGTATCATACATCAACAAGAAGCAGGTCCTCTGTGGGTCACATCCTTACTTCTCCACATAATCACCGTTGCTCTCAATAGCAATGTTCCCCCTTCGAATGAAAGCATGTATTCCTGCCCCGTAAAATTCTGTTGACTGTTCTTTGAGTCAATTCTTTACTACATATTTCACTTCCTCGTCACTGAAATAATGTCTGCTTCTCAAAACCATCTTTCATGGGGCCGAAGAGATAATAGTCTGAAGGCGCTAATTTTGGTGAGTATGGAGGATGCGGTAAAGTTGTCCACACGAATTAGGCCATTTTCTCCCTTGTCTTGATGCTTGTGTGTGGTTGATCATTGTCATGCAGAAGGGGGACATTGGCAAGTTGGGTCTTACTCGTCGAATTCTTGCTCTGAGTCTCGGTCTCAATGTAGCCCTCATTTGAATAGAAAAAAAAAACGTTACATGAAATAAAGAAAGTGGTTTACTTTTTTACACACCCTCACACACACATACACAGACACACACACACACACACACACACACACATATATATATATATATATATATATATATATATATATATATATATATATTATGGACTCTCTCGTCGATTTTCGACACATGATGGTTCACACACAATGAACACCCACACAGTGATGTGTTTATAGTGGTGAAGGCTTGTGTTGGACCATCCACACTTTTTGGCACAGTCGATAGGAAGGAAGTGGTGCATCAAAGGTTGCCACAAACCCAATCAACGACCGACCTCAAGAATTTTGAATTCAGAGTTATCCCTCTCCTAGACTGGTTACCTACCCATGCTGAAGAGCCCAGTCTGCCCTACTATTTGACCCATAGCTGGAGGGAGAATATATGGATTCATACCTTTCCCAAGGGTATTAGCGCTATGTGAAATGCCAACAGCTTCGTCTAGGAATTGAACTCGAATCAACGAAACGATTTTCCACGACTCTAACTACTAGCCCACGTGCCTCCATATATATATATATATATATATATATATATATATATATATATATATGTGTGTGTGTGTGTGTGTGTGTGTTATATATATATATATATATATATATATATATGTGTGTGTGTATATATATATAGTCAACGACGAAATTATCCATATATCCATCAATTATGGATATCTTTATGCATATATATATATATATATATTATATATATATATATATATATATATATATATATATATGGTCAACGAAGAAATTAACCATACATCCATCAATTATGGATATCTTTATGCATTTCTCAGAATCAAATATCTGCACGAGGCCTGACAAATTTGTTCTATTCAACATATTGTTCTGAATATTTAGTTTTATATTCTTTTTTTCCTGCTTATTAGCATATAAAAACAGCTATCATGCGGACATTAGATTCTGAGTAATGCATAAAAATATTCAGAATTGATGGGTGTACGATACAAGGTGTGTCATAAATGTATCGATATTGAAGCTGTGTTTATCAAAATAGAAATGAACAATGAATGGAACGCTATTTTTTTCAGTATATATGTGTCATAAAGGTGCCGAGTTTGAAGCTTTATTTACCAAGATAGAAATAAACAATGAATGGAACTTTTTTTCAGAATAAAAGGTGTGTCAAAAAGTTTTTAAAATCTTGATACATTTTGACACAACTTGTATATATATATATATATATATATATATATATATATATATATATATAGGGTCATTCATATTAAACTAGCAGCGGCTACCCGGCGTCGCCAGGGTAGAGTTTTTTTTTTAAATTTAGTCTTGCAGATCCATTATTACTTATCACGAGTGAAATCCTCGCTTGTGTCCCCATAAAATCCTCACGGAAATTATAACAATATAGTAAGAAATTTCCATTCAATGATTTATAACTTTTTAAAAAAATAAGATATAAATGATGCAATTAATTCAATTAATCAATATTATAAGCGAAAAAACATTACCAAAAGATAAACAAAATAACATGAAAATGACTTTCCCTTCTGTTACTTTTCAAATTTTAATTTTTAAATACCTTCCTAAATATAAATCAAATCTTCATTATTTTTGCTCAAAAACCAAGCCCTGGTGATATTTAATGTGTATATATATTAACTTTGTCGTTAATTGTTTTATTTTCGAAGTTTCCTCCGGACATACATATACACACTGTTGCATAGTGACGTTTTCACAGTACCAAATCGATATAATGTTGTATACCCTTTTCTTACTTCTTACTTCTAGTCGTCTTCTCTTCTGGCCGACTTTGCTATTCTGATCGTCTATCATCTTGGTCTGGTCTAGCGTCTGGTGTTGACTTGGTATATCTTCTAAGGTCTGGTCTTCTATGGTCTTCTGTTGCTATGTTCCTGCTGGCTGGTCGTCCTGGATTCATTTCTTAGTCTTGTTACCAAGACATTCATCAAACACAAGAACATTTTACTTATATAAACTTTTATTTCCTTAACTATACATTTCACGTAACTAAATATCTGACTAACATAGCGCGCGCGAGTTCCAGCCACAAAATGGCCGACTGCTCTGCCTGACGTCCAACTGCAAACTGGGGACTCTGAAAAAGGTCCCACGTGACTTCACATATTTGGCGGGCTTCTGTAATTTTCCATAGAAGGACTCGGCCATGGTATGAAAGGGTTCATCCCCTCAGAATTACAGGGGATTGACAATAATCTTATGCAACCGCATAGATTATGTAACAACACAACTGCCCTTTATATATGTATAGATGAACTTTAGAATAAATTACAAGTCGTTTGAGATTGTATGCTTGGCATTTTCTTATCAGCTAAAATAATGAAATACTTAAAATATATTAAAACTTTGCATTTTGCTTTCTGTTTAATGAATTTAAGAATCTCATTTAAAAGTTTTAAATGCAGGTCTTAGTTATTGTAATTATAAATAATTATGAAAATTATTTGTATTTTGAGTTTTGCAAGAGCTTTTCAATTAAATCTGACAAAGAAGTTAAAATCAATTTGTTTTACAAATGGTTAATTATGAATACACGACACATTGGTCTACACAAAACATTTAAGGAAAAATGTTTTTTTTAGTTCGTGCGTGATAGACATGTCATTTCTATTGATTTAATTGCTAATAAATGCTGGAAATGACGAGTGTCTACAGAGCAGTTTCGAAGAACAATATTCTTAAGATGTTCAGATCTTATACTCGTGTTCCTTATTTTACGACTGTTATATCTTGCCACACCCTCTGATTAAAAATGAGACCATCCACATCGTCCCAGATGAAATGCAAAAATGTAAATATTATCTGTGCTGCTTATCTATTCTATTTCGTATCAGTGTCGTCACCTCAAATATCTTATATACATATATATATATATATATATATATATATATATATATATATATATATATATTATATATAATCCAAAAGTCCAGAGAATAAATCTTCCTTACGCCACAAGAGTATTATTTAAACAAAACCAAGTCGCAGTTTGAGAGCTCAATGTGTGCTCTTAATGTTAGAGTCACAGAGCAAATATATGAGTAAAGAAATAACAAAAACTTAGAGATTTAGCTTCATAGTCTATTTCTATAATTGTCTAAGCTCCCTAAAATAGACTATAAAGCTAAATCTAAGTCTTTTGTTTGCTTATATATATATATATATATATATATATATATTATATATATATATATATTTAAAAAGTTTGAGATGAAACAAAGAAATCCCAGTGCTCAACCACAAATCAGTAAGGAGCTTTATTTTCAAATGTGATTTTGTGATATATAATTCCATAAAGAATGAATTTTCGATGAATGAAACTCACCATCCACCCTGAAAAAATAAATTGCGAAATTTACAGGACTTTACCATCAGAATATTTGAAAATACATACGTCTTTTAAAATATGAAGTTGATTACGTAAATTCCAATAAGGAACGTAACTTCATAAGGTTAAAGGGAGATAACTTTGTGAGCATTTAAAAAAATGCAAAAACTGAAAAAAACAAAAACAAAATCTAAAGCATAAAGAGCATCCACAATAATCAACCGACGTAATTTGCGGTCCATAAACATAACAGCAAGAAATGTCTTCACATAAACATCGGAAGAATGATTGGTGACCTGATGATAGCAATATAGCTTGAAACCGGGGTAGTTTATTATGGAAAACTATTATATTTAATAAATTCAAACAATATATATATATATATATATATATATATATATATATATAAGATCCCTTATTTATTATGCCAAATATACACCCAAGATCGAATGCAAAAAATTTAAATTTTAAATATTTGGTGTTGCTTATCGCCAAATTCTTTTTTCCTCACCTCAACTAAATAATGGTCCATTCAATACACAGAAAAATATAAGCAGAAAGAAAGAAAGCATTATAATAGGAGAAAGATAGAGGGAGGGAGCGCACAGAAGCGATAACGCTCCTCTATTTGAATCGAACATAATGAAAAGATGAAAAAAAGGAAAGAAAGGAAAGTGAGATAGTGTTAAATCAAGATAATCATACTTAGTACCTATTGTACTGTATTTCAATAGTTTTTAAGTAAAAATAACAAACGGTCGTGCACGCACATGCACACATACTTTCAGTCGCACAACAGTAATGGTGTATACTAATCTCGCATATTCACTACTACCTAATAGCGAGTTTGATCATCGCTTGATGACCATACTTGTGACCTTGTGTTACATACTACTCGTAGCTAGTAGGTTGGGTAAATATTTACTTAAACGCGGACACACACACCACACACACACATAGACACACACATACACACATGTATATATATATATATATATATATATATATATATATATTCACCAACCCCCTCCGCACGAGTAGGATGTGACACAAGGTCAATTTCTTAAGCGGAGTACAACATGTTTGAATTCAGAGTTTTCCTTCTAGACCGGTTGCCTAACCAAGGTTAAAGAGCCCAGTCTGCCCTACTATTTACCCATAGCTAGAGGGAGAGTAGGACTCATACCTTTCCCAAGAGTATTAGCGCTAAATGAAATGCAATTACCACGTCCAGGATTTGAACTCGGGGTGACGAGTACATTTCCCATCACTTTAACCATTACACCACACATGTGTATATATACTAGCAGAAGTACCCGGTCCATGACCGGAGTAAAATGATTTTAAGAACACCAGTGATTGAGAGAGAAAAGAGGAAGAGAGCTGTAAGAGAGGTAAGTAATTTAGCAAATTATCATCAAATCAAGAACAATCGCCAAAAATTCATTTATTACAATGTTGGTTTGTTTTACGAAATAAGCTTGTTTCACCGATCCATTACTACGGATTTGCGAGGTCGATTTTCCTTGGATGCCCCACACTTGCAAACTTTGTCACACGATTCGGAGAAATAAGGAATGCATCTTATTGCAGTGTAAAAGTCAGCAAGGTAATCTTGCAGATCCATTACTACTGCGTGACGAGTTCAATCCACGCTGTATACCCCATAATTGCAACCGTAAGTCACATATGTGTTGTGTAAATAATGATAGTATCACATTGTGATGTAATGGTTATTTTTTTATTTTCGTTTAGAAACCACAAGGTTCCTAGTTCGATACCGGTCCCCACCAACTCAGCGATATGAGTAGCACAGGGATCTGTGTGGTAAAGTAAGGGGCTGATGGTAGGCGTGGCGCTCCACCTCAGATGCTAAAAACAATCTCCTTGGTCTAGCGCTATTGAAAAGGGGATAGACTCCCTCGCTGACTGGCTGATACTGACTTTAGGCCGCCCCGACGACTTTACTTTTTTTATATGTCCCTTACTTGTGACCTTGTGTCACATCCTACACAAGATGAACAGGGTTAAAAAGAGCACCCTATCGGGGTATAAGGGTGAGAAAGATAGTCTCGCCGATCCATTTCTACTGCATAATGAATTTGATCCTTTCTTGATTCCCCTTATTTGTGATCATGTGTCACATTCTACACGTGGTGAACAGTTTGTGTAAAGAATAAGGGCGTCCGATCATAGTGTAATTGCTAACAATCTAGTCTGTCAAATGCATTACTACTGAAAAAGACTGATAATAAAAATACGTTTTTATATTAACACTTTATTCGTATAACAGGTTCTACCTATAATATATTATCTCACCAATCTGTATAGGTGAATCATGATATATAAAGGAATTGGTTATTTCATCAACTGTGTTTCTGGTGATTTCCTATAACTCCAACCTAAAAAAGGGGAACCATAAATGAATTTTATGTATTAATTAATCTACGCATTATTTTCCCATTAAACTAACCCTAAACCCTAACTCTAACCTTAACTCTAACCCTAAACCTAACCCCGACTTCTTTTTTCCTAGTAGATCAATAAATTAAATAATTTACCAGTCAATCAGAGTGGTCCCCCCACCTTTTTAGGTTGGAGTTATAGGAAATAACCCTGTTTCCTTTATTCGGTCATATTTATTAATAGTACGCACAGAGGCAGACAAACCGACAGACAGACAGACAGACACACACGCACGCACGCACGCACACACACGCACACACACACGCACGCACACATACACACGCATAGATGCAGATAGGCACTCACCAACTCAGAAATTAAATAATAAAAAATGATTATTCTTACGGACTCCATCAACGAACTAATATGACAGAAGAAACGAGTTAACGGTGAAATAATTTTGTTAAAATATATGTTAAATAAGACTTGACGATATAACAGACATCTTCCTAACTCTCCACCCAGTAAGTCTTTCACAGCATGTCTCGTCTATAAAAGGGATTGACAGAAAAAAACTGGTAGAGTACCCCACCTTGTGAATTTCCTTTCTGGTTTTCTTCTCAAAGCTATTTCTTTTAGCGAAACGGCACGAGGCTCGACATGAAGGTAGAACAAAGGGAAACGTGTTACTTGTTCGGAAAAACAGAGACGTGTTATGGATACTTATTGGATTTTTATTTTATTGAATATAAGATGATTCCTTCTGTTATTCTGATTGACGTCGTGACGGAGGAGTGGCCGGAATTTGATTTCTTCTTTATTGGATACAGATATTTCTTTTTACGTCTGCGACGACTTTAAAGAAACCGACTCGAAACTTCTTGCAGTGGACTGGTGAGTCTGTAACTTGTGATCACTTTCTCACTGGTAATTATTTGATCTATCATTATATGCTGGTTATATGAGACTCCAGGAGAGAGAGAGAGAGAGAGAGAGAGAGAGAGAGAGAGAGAGAGAGAGAGAGAGAGAGAGAGAGAGTATACATTTCTGTGTAACCATTTGCCTCTCAACCAAGTCTATAAATCGTCTATCTCTAACAATAAATTCAACTGTGACTGTGTCACAGTGTCAGTGTGTCACATTTTTCATCTTTACTTTTTGGAGTCGTAGCCCAATATATCATACCATTTTAGAATCAGGTCGTCTATGTGAATAAATAAAAATAGGTTTATTCGAAAGTAAAATAAAAATATTAAAAAACCCAAGTTCATTTTTAAAAACTTAAAACCATTAGAAAATAAAATTCCCTTTTCAAACAATGGATCAACATTTACCTTCCCAAAATATATAAATACGATGTTTGAATAAAAATCCCTAATTTTACATTTCTAGAAAAAGTCAGGAACAATCATTGCCTAACATGAAATATTTCTAATTAAATAAAGATTTATACAATGTATCTAAAAGTAAGTTTAATAATCATGTTAAATCAAACATATTTTCCGAGATTTTTATATATTTAAGAATACTTACTAACGATTGTACGCATTTATTAACAACAAAGAAAGAAAAAATGGCTTCAACTATGATTTTTCTTTAAAAAACAGGGTTCAAGGATTATAAGGTTAGGTATAGGGCCAATAGTGACCTCCAAAACAACAATCGAAATTTATTTGAACTTTTAAAAAAAATATTCCCCCCCCCAAACAAAATTACCTTCACAAATATATAAATACGAGATTTATATGTCGATTGTCAGGTGCAGTCATGTCCAACAGAACTAATTTCGTCAGTTTTAAATCATTTTCTACAAACAGGAAAAATATGTCTATTCTATTAAAAAAAAACCGGTAATTTATGAGGAAGTGCGTCCCGGTCCCCTGCCTCCGAAATTGCTGCCCGGTGAATTTTAAAATAACGACCCCAAGCTTCAGCGCCACATCGGTGTTACTTGAAAGAAAACAACCAACTTAGGGAGTTAAATTATCCATCTTCATATCTATTTATCTATCTCTCTATTAAATACTAAAATTTTCTGTTATTACGATAAATTACGATAAATAAACAAAAATTGCGACAGATTACGATAAATAAACAATAATTACGACAAATTACGATAAATAAACACGAATTACGACAAATTACGATAAATAAACACGAATTACGACAAATTTCTATAAATAAACAAGAATTAAGACAAATAAGAGATCCCCCCTAAAATACATTTAGCGTCCTATGTTGGTTGTTTTCTTTCAAGTAACACCGATGTGGCGCGTTATTTCAAAATTCACCGGGCAGCAATTTCGGAGGCAGGGGACCGGGACGCACTCCCTCATAAAAACGATATAGTTTAAGAGGTCCATGTTTTGAACCACGGGTCACCAAACTTTTTTTTTACGGTGGGCCGGATAATTGAAAAAATAACGAGCTCGAGCCACATTATTATTGTGTTAAATACTTGCTAGCCAGAACGAAGCTCTGAGAAAAAGATGTAAGAACATTTTCATATTTCCATGTTAAATTCATGGATGAGTGGCGTAAGATGCATAAAGACAAATTTAACCAACATATTTTCAAAACATCATCAAAGAACGTAACATTGGCAGAAAGGTTTAGTGAGATTTGTGAAACTGTAGTTGGCCTTTCAAGATATCGTCAATGTTTGGTTTGAATTGCTACATCTAATCAAGAGAATTTCTTTCAAATGTTTATCAGTCAATTTCGTCCGAAGGGTTGATTCCGTAGTTAAGTCCATGAAGATTTAGTAATCTTAACAGGATATTTAAATCTAAATATTATCAGAACGACTCGCTTCCGTATGTTTTGACAGAAATTCAAGTGCCGTCGGTGGGCCTGATAAAATGCCTTTGCGGGCCGTAGTTTAGTGATCCCTGTTATAAACGAACGTAGACAATATGGAAGTGAAACGAACTGGATATTACCGTTTCTTTCACACACTAATCATCCGACACTTTTCTTTCTTCTTTCAGTAGAAGAAAATAACAGCTTTTATCTTTTCTGAAGGAATTTTTCGAATGATTTAGGCGGAGAATAAGGTAATAACCTCGTGACATTGTACGTACACTATTGGTGTTATCTTTCCTCTACTATTTTTGTTTTATTTATTAAAAAAAAGTGCATGAATACAGACTTTAAAAATCTCTTTAAAAAGAAATTTCTATTCATGTATGAAATGAATTCTATCGACCCCACTAACTTTCTTATATCATCATGATAATAAATAAAACCATTTTTAACGGTGTAATAATTGCTAGCATATATATTTTTGTGAGTGTATAATATAAGGGTAGATAATTATTAAAAAAAGATAAAATCTCTCGGTTTTATTTATGACCATAATAATGTTTGATAGTTTATTCCGACGAATTCAATTTTCATACAAGATTGGAAATTTATTTTCCCATGTGTTGAAGAGTTTTTGAATGTTTGAATATATGAAACATATTTAAATAAAGCAAATTGGGTAAGGAAAAATACCCGAATACATACTTGATGAAACTCAGGAATCGCGAGGTATAATGGGTAGAGATGTAGGAAACGGACTCTTCGTCCCGAGTTCAAATCCTGGATGAATCTGTCTACATTTCACATTGCGCTAATACACTTGGGCAAGGTATGGATCCAACTGCTTTCCCTCCAGCTATGCGTAAACAGCAAAGCAGACTGGGATCTTTAATCTTGTGTAGGCAAACAGTCTTTGAAAAGGAAATATCTTGAATTCAAACTGTTAACACCGCCTGAAAAAAATTGACCTTGTGCCACATCTTGCTCGTGTGGAGAGGTTGGTAAATATGTACTTGATAAAGCTCAGAACTTACAGTATCACGTTATTGATAGTCAGTTGAACTAGATTCAACAATAGAGATGTGTCTAATTATAGCTCAACTGAAGACTGACAACCAGCAAATGTAAATAATGTGTGTGTTTTTTATCCTATTTATTATTATCGCATTTTATACGTGTATCATATTCTGATATTGCCCTGCAGTCTCGTGTATTGTAAAGATTTTTTACACATTAACAAAAGCTTTTATACTTAAATTTTAATCTTATATATATATATCTATTAATAATGGGGATTCGCTTCCGGTTTTTGTCTGTAACAAAATTACGTCACTGCCTACGTCACATTACCCAAAATCGTCATAACACAGAATAAATACTCTCAAAATTTGAACATAAATATTAGACAGTCCTCATTGTTTTTTAAAACAAGTTTTAATAAATACATGGCTGGTATTATATATCTATATATAGTTTGTTTTATTTAAAACATATTTAATGTTTACATTTCAAATTTTTATTTTTAAAATCTTTTAATGAATTTGATGATTTTACTTACTTAGGGTACAAACTCGCTGACATTAATTTTTTACTCCCACCCCTCAGGCAATATGTTTCAAAAATCTATTTTTACATCGCCCGGAGGGTTTTTTTATTTTGTACTAGTATTTTCTAATAAACCGAATACAAGATAGACAGTTTGCAAAGCGTATCAATCTGATTTTTTGTATGTATCTTATACTATATTTATAGACAGGCTTAGCACAGTCGGGTGTTTTTTTAATTTTATACTAGTTTATATAATGTGGTCATACGTTTAAATATATATCACACATCTACATGTTAATATGTCTATGAATATGTACAGAAGCTTCTGTAACATTATTATATATATATAATATATATAATATATATATATATTATATATATATATATATATATTGTTCAACTTCTACTCTTTGAGAGGCAATTGTGATATTTTCGTGACATTGCACATACGTAAATCGTGTAGTTTTTCCACTACTACGTCTGAAAGAGTATCTTGAACACCGAATCCGTGGTGAAGACAAAAACTTTTTTTACAACTATATATGTCTCGACACTTTTTGACACCTCTTGTATATATATAAGTTTGCGTAGCGAGGAAATGATGTTAACGATACTTGGTGACTAACAGTTTGTCCCCTGTGCGATTTTCAAACCAAGTGGCTCTTTTGGGTTCTGTTTTCCTTAATATATAAGGTAGTGCATTGGAGAAGGGGTGACTCGGATTTTATTTGCTTTGTCCTGCATGCTATGAACATCTGTCTTCGTTGTGTGGGATATAATTTTTTTTCATTTGTTAACTTTTAATTTTTTTTTTAAAAACTGCAACGTTTATTTCGCGATAGGAAATTTCAATTTTACGTTATTGTATATTATTTGCTATTCTATTCTTGTTTTTTTTTCTTATATATTATCAGTTGTTATTGTTATTATTATATTCATATTTATTGTAGTTTTTATGATATCTTTATTGTTATTATCATTATTTTCTCAGTATCTCTTAATTTATGCATTTCTTAACAGCCACATGGTTTGAAAATCGCATAGGTGAGAAACTGTCAAATTACCAAGCGCCGTTGTCTTCATGTCCACGCAGCCCTAACGTAGATACACACAATCTATCAATGATATTAACCACTTTTTAGTAATAAATGTAGCATACTATATTATCATATTAATATATACGCACACATTCATATATATATATGTTGTGTGTGAGAGAGAGAGTGTGTGGTGTGTGTGTGTGTGTGTGTGTGTGTTTGTGTGTGTGTGTGTACAGGAAAACACACGTACATATGTATATGAATAAATGTATGTATATATATATGAGGAAAAGGGGATTGGAATAAATCCGACAGAATGAGGTAAAATAAGGAATGAAAGAACAAAACTCAGACAGAAATGTGTAGTATATTTCGCTGGAATTATTACATTCCGCTTCTTCAGCCTTTATGCCCTCTATAACCAATCAAATCTTTCCCTCACCACAAAACCTACCCACCTACCGACTCCTTCCTTCTATAAAACACTTGTATGATCCTAATGATTCAATAAAGGCTGAAAAGCGGATTTAATATTCCAGCGAAATATACTACACATTTTTTTCTGAGTTTTGTTCTTTCATTCCTTATTTTACTTCATATATATATATATCAGTTGAGCACTCTATTTAGGAGGAATTTAATTGCAAAATCACCGTATTCGGCGTTCAGCTAAATCTCACTTTGTTTACAAAGTTTGAGAACTCTTAGTGAATTCATTTCCGCTTAGAAATATAGCGATTAAATAGCCTGCTATAATTGGCAGCTGATTGTGGCCATATGGGTAAGAAGGTTCGGCGAGCGTAAGTTCGTTCGGGTCTCGAACCCGGCCAGAGGCAGCTGCTAAAAATGGTATAACTGCACTGATGAGAGGTGATACCTCGAAACACGTGTCTGTAGTTTACTCTCTCTCTCTCTCTCTATATATATACACATATATAATATATATATATACATATATATATATATATGTTGTGTGTGTGTGTGTGAGTGTGTGTGTTGCCTAGGTGTCCCACCGTCGTTATCAGATATTTGATTCGTATATATATATATATATATATATATATATTAATATATATATATATACGGGTTATGTCAAAATGGTCCAGGTCTGGTGTCACAAAAGATCTATTTCAATCCCAAACAACTAACTACTATTTTCCCCCTTCAAACTCTTTCTTAAGGAGTTTGTAACTAAGATCTCAACTTTCTACAGCCATTGAACTTTCTTCCCCAAGTCCCATATATACATCTCCTCTATTTCAGATCGTCAAGCAACGAGCAGAAAACAACGTACGGAGATTTGAGAGGGAACGTGGAAGACAACCATGACTGAGGTTAAAGTTGATCGCGTCAGACAGATGGTTCGTAGCGATTGTTGGCTCACTGTTCGTCTTTTCCCAAATGAGCCGGGCATGAATAGAAACAGCATAAGGAAGTTCATCACTGAAGATTTGAACACGCGGAAAGTCTGCTCAAAAATGGTGCTGAAACTGCTGAAATATATATATATAGTATATAATAAAATATCTTATTCACAATGGAGACTGTGTGTTTTCTGTCTGTAACCGAAACTATATTCCTACTTAAGTCTCTTAGTTATTGACATCACATTCCTCAATGATTTTATTTTTTATTTTACCTCAATTATTAATAAAATTGTCTTACATTATTAATACTGTTAACTATGTCTACATACTGACAACATGCTATTATATTTAGATATACAACAAATAGCGGTTTACAGTGTAAACGGGAAGGCTAATTTGCATATTATAATATTAAAAATCGAATTAATAAATATGTGCTTAGTATTATTGATTTCTACTGTTTGGTTTTATTTTAATGATATAAGCAAAAATCTCTTCATGAATCTTAAATGAAATCCATTGCCTCCTGGCAGTCTCGTGATATTGTAAAGATTTTTTACACATTAAACAAAGCTTTTTATACTTAAATCTTTATCTAATATAAATCTATTAATAATGGGGATTCGCTTCCAGTTTTTTGTCTGTAACAAAAATTACGTCACTGCCTACTTCACATTAGCCAAAATCGTCATAACACCGAATAAATAACACTCAAAATTTGACATGCAATATGAGACAGTCCTCATGTGTTTTTTTTAAAAAAACAAGTTTTAATAAATCATGACTGGTATATATATTATATATAGTTTTTGTATATTAAAACATATTTAATGTTACATTTCAAATTGTTTTATTTTTAAAATCTTTTAAGAATTTGATGATTTTACTTACTTAGGGTACAAACTCGCTGACATTGAATTTTTTACTCCCACCCCTCAGGCAATATGTTTCAAAAATCTATTTTACATCGCCCGGAGGGTTTTTTTATTATTGTACTAGTATTTTTATAAACCGAATACAAGATAGACAGTTTGCAAAGCGTATCAACTGATTTTTTGTATGTATCTTATACTATATTTATAGACAGGCTTAGCACAGTCGGGTGTTTTTTTAATTTTATACTAGTTTATATAATGTGGTCATACGTTTAAATATATATCACCACATCTACATGTTAATATGTCTATGATATGTACAGAAGCTTCTGTAACATATATATTAATATATATTATATAGATTATATATATGTATATTATAAACTATTATTATATATATATAGTTGTTCAAACTTCTACTCTTTGAGAGGCAATTGTGATATTTTCGTGACATTAACAGGATATTTTAAATCTAAATGTTGATCAAACGACTCGCTTTCCGTATGTTTTTGGACAGACAAATGTCAATGCCGTCGTGGGCCTGATAAAATGCCTTTGCGGGGCGTAGTTTAGTGAATCCTGTTATAAACGAACGTAGACAATATTGGAAGTGAAACGAACTGGATATTACCGTTTCTTTCACACACATCATCCGACACTTTTCTATTCCTTCTTTCAGTAGAAGAAATAACAGCTTTTATCTTTTCTGAAGGAATTTTCGAATGATTTTGGGCCGGAAGAATAAGGTAATAACCTGTACTTGCACGTACACTATTGTGTTATTTTTCCTTCTACTATTTTTTGTTTTATATTACGTTTTTTTTTTTTTTTAAAGTGCATGAATACAGACTTTAAAATCTCTTTAAAAAGAATTTTCTCTATTATGTTACATGAATGAATCTATCGAACCCCACTAACTTTCTTATATCATCATGATAACTAAATAAAGCATTTTTAAAACGGTGTAATAATTGTAGCATATATATTTTTGTGAGTGTATAATATAAGGGTAGATATATATAAAAAAAGGATAAAATTCTCCGTTTTATTTATGACCATAATATGTTTGATAGTTTATCCGACGAATTCAATTTCATACAAGATTGGAAATTTTATTTTCCCATGTGTTGTGAGTTTTGAATTGTTTTGAATATATGGAAACAATATTTAAATAAAGCAGAATTGGGTAAAGGAAAAATACCCCGAATACATGAACTTGATGAAACTCAGGAATGCGCGAGGTATAATGGGTAGAAGATGTAGGAAACGGACTCTTCGTCCGTAAGTTCAAATCTGGATGAAGTTGTCTACATTTCACATTGCGCTAATACACTTGGGCAAGGTATTGGATCCAACTGCTTTCCCTCCAGCTATGCGGTTAAAAACAGCAAAGCAAGACTGGGATCGTTTTAATCTTGTGTAGCAAAACAGTCTTTGAAAAGGAAATATCTTGAATTCAAAACGTTAAACACCGCCGAAAAAAATTGACCTTGTGCCAGCATCTTGCTCCGTTGGAGAGTTGGTAAATATGTACTTGATAAGCTCAGAACTTACAGTATGCACGTTATTGATGTCAGTTGAACTAGATTCAACAATAACGAGATGTGTTCTAATTATAGCTCAACTGAAGACTGACAACAAGCAAATGTAAAATTATGTGTATTTTTTAAATCTATTTATTATTATCGCATTTTATACGTGTATCATATTCCTGATATTTCGCTGCGCACTTAACAACTTCTCCGATGTTCCTGCTGTCGATTTATTACGCTCATTTATGATTTTCTTCACATTAGCCGGATACAAAGCGTTTTTATTACTACACTTCTAGAGTGCTTCGGAATATGACTACGATCATATCACGGCCTCTATCTAATAGTGAGGGTCGCCACTCATTCGCTTTGTGCTATCTGTGTCTGTAACAACCTCATTTCGACTGGTTATTACGTCCACATTACCCGCGCTTTAAGGACACACGGAGGAGTCCATAAAACACAGAATAATACTCTCAAAATTTGAACCCATGAAACATCACTTATGACGAAGTACGCAGTGGTCATGTGACAAAACCAAAGTGTTAAACACAGAACGGATAGGCTAGGTAATATCAAAGACTCATAATACTATAATTCAGTCGACAAATTGATGTAATTATGACTATTTTCAATCATATGTCTATTGTTGGGGTTGATCATGATGGTGGATTTTCTTAGTCACAACTCTTCTTACAATCAAATATATGAATGCAAGTCTAGACATACTCCATAAGTGGCGCTAACACATATCGTGTCAGCTGACATTAAGATTTTTGACTGCCCATTTCGCTCCTCGCAAGGCGATAATGTTTCGAAGGTGATAAAAAAATGTTTTTTTACCTACATCCCTTCCGAGGGTGTCCAAAATTCAATATATTCGGTACTATAAAAATCATAAAAAAATCGAAATCGAAATACAAGTACTTCCGACGCAGGTTTTTAGAGATACTTGCGTACTCAGGCTACATCGACTTCCACTGCATGTCAATATATGCTTCCTCTTAGTAGGAGTGACAAACTTTAGCTTCTTGATTAAATAAATACAAACGCAGGAGGGCTTTTCATACAAGCTCAATCACTCTACCTACTATAAAAATAACAACAGGATGTTTGTGTTAGTGTAAGCACTCGCTTGTGTACGATGGTGATAGGGAGCTTGTTGCTGTGTCGCTCAATTTCGAGCTGCATACCCGCACTTGCCACACCATCCCCCCACTAACTACAGGGGAATTTTAACCCTCTACTAATTATGAAGAGGACCGAATATTGAGTAATAGTATCCTGAGCGTAAGCATATTCCATCGCTACGAGTCGAGAACTGGTCGGCATACCATACTAACTGAGATGCAGAGATATCTTAAATACTTTCACCGCGCTCGGCCGGAAATCCACTCTAGAGCAAATTATGTGAATTAGGAATGCCAGTGTCGGTTTTAACCGCTAACATTATTGTGGTCCGTGGTCAGCATCACACACCACACCCCTAGTTAATCATGTTAACTAATTACAATAAAAAAATATAATACTCAAACACAATAACGCAATCAATAAATCCATCAAGCGTCTCTATGAATATCATAGATGGTGTTACCCATCTGTAATAATCGCTCGCGAATTTTGCAATCAACAAAAGTAATCAGAGACAACAAAAACAGGGCACGAGTTTGCATGTGGCCAAGATACTCGCCAGCTCTGGGGTGTTGTGGTTTGGGTGGTTCGGGTTTTCTTACACTCTATCAGCGTATCAGCTGAACATGAAGCAGAGGTGTCACACTCGGGCACTCTTATTACATGTTGACGCATTTAGTAAGCTGACTCTCATAGTCGAGAGCCGCAAGTCATCTTGCCTTCTCTATTTGTGTGTGCATGTGATATATTTTATATATTTTTTTTTTTTATATATATTTTTCTATATCTTGGGCCCCACAAAACAGAAACCGTGATCGCTTAACGATCACATAAATCAAGTCAATTCATCCAAGTCAATAAAATAGGATGAAGACAGAAAAAAAAAAATTAAAAATTTAAAAATCCCACCAGTCCAAATAATTTGAGTAGCCTGTTGTATATAAAATAATAAAATAACACTAAGGACTGGAGACCAACCAACGAATGATGATATTACAAAATTATATCAGTCGAGTTATAATATTATATCGAAGTTAAAACATATCACACATACTATTTAGCTGGGCTAATTCTATCTCTCGGGTCATATTGATCTCCATATCACAATTATGTGAGACTAGGGTATACATATAGTAATATACTTATTACACAGCATAAATAAATAAATTATATAATATTTAAAAGAGAAATTATATCTCTCGAGCGATGTATTTAATGATATGTATATAGAATAATAATAATTATATCGAAATAATAATGAATGAATTATGATGTATGTATATTTAATAATATTCTTATGTAATTATAAACTTCATCTCATTGTTTATCTATATTTCTTCATACATACGCCTCATACCTTACGTCACTTAATATATATTTATGTATTTTTCGTGTGTGAGAGCAGCCACATGGTATCAACAGAAATACAGAGCTTAGGACTCTAATTATCTGCAGTTTACAAAAAAAATATAAATAATAGACAACCACCGAGATTCGCATATTTAGATCACATACACCTTGTATTTATACATCATACTCCGCTTATACGATACTAATACTGAACATAATGCAGGGAAATCACATATCAATGTAATTCGTCTGTAACTCACTTTTTAACTAGACACATAAAGAATACGCAACTTAGATCATCACAGGTCTGAAGGTACGGTGATGCAGGAATGCTTAATACTTATCGGTAGCGTATATAGCAACGGGCGAAGGTTCCTACTCTATATATTTCAATCAATTTAATAATAAAATTATTTAAGTTGTGGTGATAGAGAAGTATAAGGAGAGATGTATGAGATAGTGATTCGGTGTGAGATCGTGTGCTGTTGATGTTAGATGTAGCGATTGTTGTTGTTGTGTTGTTGTTTGTTAAATGGAAAAAGACACACTCATATCAGTTAAATGTATATCACTAATTATAGAAAATAAATAGATAATGGTTATATTAAATGCTTATCTACTAATAATAATTAACAAAAAAAAAACCAAACAAAAAAAAATATATAGAAAGAGAGAATCATTAGGTGTTATATCACTAATTCACACAGCACACACTCACGATAATTCGCATGTGGCTATACAATAATTCTAAGGATAATATGATATCAACACAATACTCCTTGTACAACATACTCGGATGTTATGTATTTTCGCGGTTTCACTTCCGATATCTTTCAGCCTTATAATGCCTCATATAATAAAAATCTTTCACCCTCCGCCACACAGAAAAATTACACCCACCTAACCTAACTTCCCAACTTACCTATAAATTGGTATGTATCCTAATGATTCGAATAAAGGCTGAGAGGGAAGCGGAATTCAACATTCCAACAGCGAAATATACTACACATTTTGTCTGAGTTTTGTTCTTTCGTTGTTATACTTCATATATTATTTTTTTAGCACTCTTTTTAGGAGGAATTTTAATTGCAAAATCACCGTATTCGGCGTTCAAGCTAAATCTCACTTTGTTTACAAATGTTTGAGAACTCTTAGTGAATTCATTTCCGCTTAGAAATATAGCGATTAAATAGCCTGCTATAATTGGCAGCTGATTGTGGCCGTATGGGTAAGAAGGTTCGGCGAGCGTAAGTTCGTTCGGGTCTCGAACCCGGCCAGAGGCAGCTGCTAAAAATGGTATAACTGCACTGATGAGAGGTGATACCTCGAAACACGTGTCTGTAGTTTACTCTCTCTCTCTCTATATATATATATTATATATATATATATATATATATATATATGTGTGTGTGTGTGTGTGTGTGTGTGTTGCCTAGGTGTCCCACCGTCGTTATCAGATATTTGATTCGTATATATATATATATATATGAGACGTAAACTGTATATATATACGTATTCGTATATATATATATATATACGGGTTATGTCAAAATGGTCCAGGTCTGGTGTCACAAAAGATCTATTTCAATCCCAAACAACTAACTACTATTTTTCCCCTTCAAACTCTTTCTTAAGGAGTTTGTAACTAAGATCTCAACTTTCTACAGCCATTGAACTTTCTTCCCCATGTCCCATATATACATCTCCTCTATTTCAGATCGTCAAGCAACGAGCAGAAAACAACGTACGGAGATTTGAGAGGGACACGAGAACGTGGAAGACAACCATGACTGAGGTTAACGTTGAGCGCGTCAAACAGATGGTTCGTAGCGATTGTTGGCTCACTGTTCGTCTTTTCCCAAATGAGCCGGGCATGAATAGAAACAGCATAAGGAAGTTCATCACTGAAGATTTGAACTCGCGGAAAGTCTGCTCAAAGATGGTGCTGAAAAACTGCTGAATATATATATATATATATATATATATATATATATATATATATATTATGTAATATTAAATACTATAAAATATATATAGATACTAAAAAATTTATTATATATATATATATATATGTATATATATATTATATATATATGTAATGATGGATGAGGAAATTAATCCGACATATGAGAAGAAAATATTTAAATAATATAACAAACACAGGATGTTATGATCAGGAAACAATTTTCAGTGTCAATACTTAAGCATTTCGGTATATTGTACCATCTTCAGGACACTGTTAAGTAATGTTTATGTGCGGGACAAAATGAAAGATGTTCACACAATCACAATACACTTAAGATCTTTCATTTTGTCCCTCACATAAACATTACTTAACAGTGTCCTGAAGATGGTACAGTTATACCGAAATGTTGACACAAAAATATTGACACAAAAATTGTTTCCCTGTTTTTGTTATATTTTAAAAAATTTTTCTTCTCATATATATATATATATATATATATATATATATATATATATTATATTATTATTATATTATTATTATTATTATTATAGTGTGTAGAGAATAATAATAAATCCGCTCACTACTTATATACTGTATATATTATATATTATATATATATATATATATATATATATATAATATATTGTTCTGGTCCCAACGGGAAGAAAATTTAAAATTTTTTATAAAAAAAGAACGTCCACAAATATAATTATGTTTTCAGCAAAAAAATTAAAAAAAATTATTTTCATCTTACATATATGCGACACATGTTTTCTGATCTGTTGTCTTCTTCAGGCATTGATTTATTATTTTGGCAGAATATGTCCGATATTTGATAGGTTGTGTGTGTTTCTGCAACTTTTCTATTATAATGGCTGTGTAATAACGGTTGAACGCTACGTTATTTTTTTTCAATCCTTATATAATATATATATATATATGTCTGTGTGTGTGTGTGTGTGTGTGTGTGTGTGTGTGTGTGTGTGTGTGTGTGTGTGTGTGTTCAAACACATTTCTTTTGAAAATGACGGAATCCTTCATAAACATTTTATCCTTATAAACAGTAACATTTTTGACGGCATTGTGTAACACCATTTTGTATGTAAAGGGCACTATGTCCGGGCTTCCTATAACGCTCCGATTTGTAAACAGATGAGAAACGTGGAATTTACACTTTGTTGAACACACTGGGTGCAGTTCCCGATTTTGTACCGCGAGATTTATAATCATTACCAGAATTGAAAGAGGCGTTCTCTTTGCCTCAACTACATCCAGCATCTTCAGCCTCTTCAGCATCCGATAAAAAATGTTTTGACCTGTCAAAGGCCCTTTTCAATTTCGGAAATAAATAGAAGCAAATTGCATCCATGATACTCGTTGGCAGTCCACCGTATCCTAGGCATACGAATGCACAGGCATAAGCTATGTATTTACTCAACCCATCAGCCGCTAGCAGGGTGTCACACAAGATAAATGCTTCTAAGCGGGGTTAAGCTAGATTGACCTCAAATATTTTCCTTCTCCTAGGTAGATTGACTAACCAAGGCGAAAGAAATCAGTCAGACATAGAGTAGTACCTTGACTTAAGCGTTTAATTCCTTCCGGTCGTACTTCAATTTATTCGTATATAAAATCAATTTTCCCAATTGAATTAAACTGAAGTATCTTTAATGCATTTCATCATTCCCTCCAAAGAACACCCTAAATATATCCGCCCTGTTGTCTGGGGCGTTAGAATGCACCGACTGCACCTCTGCAGAGGGGTAAGACTCCTCAAATTGGGCTACTTGTTGGGCTGAATTTTTCCGCCCTGTTGGCCGCGGGTTGCGAACCGTGATCCTTAAGGATAGAACCCATGTGGCTAAGCTGTCCAATGACTTGAAATATTCCACTTTAGGCTTTTCTTGGGCTAGACGGGCGGTCGGAGAGGCCCCCTCCGATCAATCGGCTGGCCACGTCAAGCCCTAGCACCTATATGATTGCCCCAACCCTATTGCCCTTATGGCAACCTCCAATCCTTATCATATGGGTGCTAGAGGACGGTGGCTGAGGGTCTACATGTCCTGGGAATGACGTTAAACTCTATCTGATATTGAGGTTCCAGTTCTGGAGGTTTGGGGAATGTGGAACACCCCTTCATCACCATTGCTCCCTGGTCCACTCTGACCCGGAGTGGTAGTATCCATTAGGGTCCTATCTATGGGTTGAATAGAAAAACATGTTTTTATAAACAAAATTGTATTATGCATTAAGAATGAATTTATTTCACAACTTTGTCGGCATTTTATTTCTCAGAATACATGGTGTGTCAAACAGTACAAAAACTGTCGATACTTTTTTGACACACCTTGTATATTGACGCTGTTACGAAGAGAAAATTGATACTGCTATGAGTTGTAAATCTATAACGTTTAATATAAATGTGATATTAATTAAAGTACAAAGAATCTCGATATGTTTAGACACACCTTGTATTATTGACGTTATTACGAATAGAACATTGATACTGCTATGAGTTGTAATCTGTAACTTTAATATAAATGATAACCTTTATGTGAAATGAATGAAAGTAAAAAAAAAAAATCTCGATATTTTTAGACACACCTTGTATATTGACGCTGTTACGAATAGAAAATTGATACTGCTATGAGTTGTAAATCTATAACGTTTAATATAAATGGTAACGTTTATGTGAAATTAAATTAAAGTACAAAAATCTCGATACTTTTTTGACACACCTTGTATATTGACGTTGTTATAAATAGAAAATTGATACCGTTATGAGTTGAAAATCCATCCGTAGCAGGGTAAAGTTTATGAGAAATTAATGAAACATTTATGTGACCGTTTTATTCCATTAACTTTATATAATTCTGTAATTTCTGTTAGATTAGGTGATATTAAAAATATACTTAATTTCATTGACGAACACGGAATTTCAACTTTACGAGTGGAGAGTGCATATCGGCGATGTAATTTGGTAGAGATTACCACCGACTATTGATCCAGACCGATATTATCGATTTCTGGTGTTTTGGTTGTAGCTGGACGGTAGAAATTACTGATAGTTATACGAAATTGTCCAGGAAGTGTTTAATTAAATTATTTCACTTTTATGTACCGGACAATGTTTTTGTTTGAAGGCAACAAATTAAATAATTACGTTTTAGACGTGAATGCTTATATTGTAATTTCTAAATTAATTCTAGTTCGGTATATTGGACTATCTTTTAATATAAAGACGAAACATTTAAGAATCTATGCTTACACACACACACACACACACACACCACAGACAAACACACAGACACATATATATATATATATATATATATATATGTGTGTGTGTGTGTGTGTGTGTGTGTGTGTGTGTGTGTGTGTGTGTGTGTGTGTGTGTGTTTATAAATAAATACATAAATGTTATATACCTTTAGAAAATAAATTTATTCCGACCTTGCCGTCTCATGAGTTCTGGGGGGTAGGGGTTGTGATTTTTCCGTTTCTTTATTTTTTGTTTCAATTTTGGTTAAATCCTATCAAAGTAACATTTGATATCATCCACACACACACACACACACACACACACACAGACACACACATATATATATATATATATACATATACACATATATATATATATATATATATATATATACAGAGAGAGAGAGAGAGAGAGAGAGAGAGAGAGAGAGAGAGAGAGAGAGAGTAATAAATATGAAAAACACCCATATGTTGTTAATTAATGTAGTATTAATGTTTGTATTATATTGTTTTATTAAATTAACAACATCTTTGCGTTTTTCAAATTCCTTACTCTGATATACTCTGATATCGGATTCAATACAATATTTTTGATTAGTATATATCCAAATGATTGTAGCTTTTCTATTTTTCTTTTGTTACGCCCACACACTCGTTGGGGTCGACGAGCGTGCGCGCGCAACAAGCAATGATAAAAAAAGACAAAAAAACAAAAACAAATGCGTGATAGGTCCCAGTTATAAAATAAACAGATATTATACAAAAGGGGGATGGGATTTCAAACACTTCTTTCTTTCTACTCCCGTGAAAGGAGGGGTGGGAACCAGGCAGGAAACAGCACAATAACAACAAATGAAATGACGACAACACCAACCGCTTTCAACGAACATGTAAAAGTTTATTTACACAAGAAAACAAAAACCGTGGGAGCAAAGGTACAATGTTCAAGCCTGTGTATTGACAGGGTGAGCGAAGCTACTAGATTAATTTTTCTTCCGGGATGCGTAGGCGACCGGCCGAGCGCACACGTTGACTAGCATATAAACAAAGTTCACCCGATCGGCAAATGGGATTACAGAATACAACGGCAATATCTTATAATACAAAATGCAATGACAAAAACATATAAATACAGAATGCAAAGACAGAATCATATATTACGAAAATGCAATGACAAAATGCACGTTTCCTTCACTCACGATTTGGTTGCATAACCTCTCAAAATGACTGTCCCTTCTTTTTCACGGGCGATTAAAACCTGTTAAAAATCTTTTATCTCAAAAGTTCCTAAGTCAGACAGAAAAAGTTCTAGTCAAAAATAACAGTAGGTCAGTCTCTTTCTTTCACTTTTCTTTCTGTTCACATTTCTAGTTATTTGTAATTCCTGTTAATCATCCTTCCTTATAAACACATAGATAACTCCTCTCTCGGAAGAGGGATTGTACGTCTCGTTACAAGTCGGGTTCGTTAAACTGTGATCTTTTTTCGGGCGTGCGCGAATTCTTAGCCCGAAAAACCAAGGAGACACCGGGGGGGGGGGGGCGCACCCTGATTGTTACCATAACGACGGGGTCACTGTGTCATTTGCACTCTTAAATCTCTTTTCTAACTAGATTATAACGACAGGTTAATGTATGAATACTAGTGGACGTACCGATAGGGTGTCACACTTTCTAATCTTTCTAATAATTTTCTGATTATCATTATCTCGAAAAGAAAACCTGATTGAGTTATTATTTTGAGTAATTTCGGTTCTCCTTGGAACCATTATCAAGGGTGTTATCATTTGTCTAAATTTTATCTAGGTTATTATTGTTTTGTTTCTATCGTTAACGAGACGCTATACAACGCTTGTAAAGAACGCAAATACTCTTAATAATAACTTTTTCGGATTTTTATAAATTATTTTCGAAGTGATACTATTAAGAAATTTATTTGAAAGAATGAAACTAAAAACTACTTGGATTCTGTTGTATTCTACAAAACTTGTTTGAAAAAAAATATATATATATATATATATATATATATATATATGAGAGTAAAAGATGACACCACATATTCCAGTGTGTGGAGAAAAGTAGACAAACACGGGATATTCAACTAGATGTATGTTTATTATAGCTAGTGATGTCGAAGTTATAACGTTTCAGTTTATCAGACCTTCTTCAAGACTCTCGTCCGTATGAGAACGGCATCCTTCAATACAAGAACTCAGTTCATGTCCTGTAGAGGGTCTGATAGGCCTAAACGTTATAACGTCGACCTCACTACCTATAATAAACATCCATACTGTAGAATATCCGGTGTTTGTCTACTTTTCTCCAAACACACACACACACACACACACACATATATATATATATATATATATATATATATATATATATATATATGTAGGAGTGTGTAGATGTGTGCATGTGTTATGTGTGTTTTTATGTGTAGATGATATGTGTAGAGGGGGTGTGTGTCTTCAGCATGTGTGTGTGTGCTGTTATAAATATATAATTCCTTGTCCTGACACACGTATTAGCCTAATTATGATCGATAGAATCAATTATCTGTTATCATTAATCGGACACTATATATATATATATATATATATATATATATATATATATATATATATATATATATTATATATATATTTAGGAGGTTGATTTAGAAGGCTATCACAATGCAGGTGTAAAGAGAAAAAGTAATACAATATAATATAATGAAAAAAATAAGAATACAATATAATATAATAAAAAAAATTCATTTTAAAAAAATGCCGTAACTAGACTGCTTCAGTTCCATTGATCTTTTGAAAAAGAGATATTATCTCGAAAATTCAAGAATCAAATACAGTTTAACACACAACATCATTGTTACCGTATTATTTTTTTTCCTTACACCTGCATTGTGATAGCCTTCTAAATCAAACTCCTAACCAATATATACACAATGCTTCAAGAAAATTTTAAAACTCTCTCTTATATATATATATATATATATATATATATATATATATATATATATATATATATATGTGATTATTGCGTTGGCGTTTTGGTGGTATTAGTAATTTATTCAAAATTGCTCAATAAATTGCTTTTGTCGTGTTTCAGTAGATTCATATATTGGAATTAGTAGTATCAATTGAACTTTTCCTAATTTTATATTCTCTCTTCACACAAAGAACCTAGTGTATGCATACAGTTTCTCTCCTATATACGGATATATTTTAAGAAATTCCAGGAATGCACATACACTATTTTACCAATTATTTGTTTATTCTAGTACCTGAGAACTTAATGAATATAATATCAAAGTTCAACTCAGCAAATCTTTCTTTTGTCTCTTTTTTTTTCTTGTTTTATTATATTTTTCTGTAGAATCCACCTTAAAAAAACCCGAGGTTTTGTTCTAACCACGAGATATACATACTGATCGGACTGATCCACTCACTATCACGTGCGCCAAGCAGGCGATTCATTATTTATGCACCGGCGAAACTCTTTATTTTATTTAAATATTTAGTGAAATAGATCATTAAATAGGACTGAGCCTATTCTAGTAGTAATCACCCCAAGTTTATATAACAGGGTTGAATTCAGATTTTTCCTTCTCCTATACTGGTTGCAAAACCAAAGTTAAATAGCTCAGTCTACCCTACTATTTACCCATAGCTAGATGGTGAGTAGTTGGATTAATACCTTACCCAAGATATTAGCGATATGTATATTGTAGCTTTGTCAAGGATTTGAACTCGGGTCGACGATTCCATTTCCTACGACTCTAATCATTACACCACGCACCTCTAACGATTTCAGTATTCTCATACATAGTTATAACAGTTTTAATATCCATAAGGTTTTCTGGGATTCACAGGAATGCTTTTCTATGAGATTTTTTCAGAATATCCAAATTGAGTGACAAAAAGAGACTAAAAGAATGGAAAGGAAACAAAGAGAAAACAAAAGAATAAACACACAAAAAAAATTAAAATTAAAAAACTAAAACAAAACCCAAGGCAAACTCAAACAAAGTCAATTTAGCAGAAGAACGTAACTAATCGGTAAACAAATTTCAACCTTAAACGTAAAGACAAACAAATTTGATTGTATTAGACTTGGGGCAATTCCCAGAAAAAAACAAAAAAACAAAAAAGAACAAAAACAATAAGTATCATTTTAAACAATTGAACTATTATTTCAGTGTCAATATTTGGAAGCAAAGTCTATTACTGTTCTACTCACCACAAGTAATTCAATGTTTCTTTTTTTTTTTCTTTTTATAACTCTGGAGGCTTCAAAACTTTTCAACAAACTGTGAAAGAAAAATATCTGGAAATTATCTAAATCATCCTGCAAAAGGTTTGTTTGTTTTTTTTAACAAGAAAATACAGTTTTCGTTCATTTACCGGAGGATTCTTTGGTTTTCTTTGCATTCTTTTCTACACAGAATAAGGCAAGTTTAAATTTGTTCCATAAAATAAAATGGGTAGCAGAATTTCTCTTAATTCATGATTTCCCTGTCAACAGGGTTTTGTTTATTTGCTGTTGTTTTTTTTTATCAAACTAACTAAATTGACATTAGCGGCATGTTAACTCCCATCCAGCACTAACAATAAACTGACAACTACACACCTTCAAAAAAGCATCCCCTCATCTGTAGTCATGTGGCATATATATATATATTTGGTTTTGTTTGGTTTGGTTTGTTTTATTGTTATCTACACAAAGTTTCGGACGATATACCCTCTGGCCTCCTCCAGGTGTTTCTTGTTAAACTCGGGAACCTTCTCACACACCTGACACAATGGATATAAGGGTTGAGTCAATACAGTTCTAAGTGACAACCATCTCTAGGTTGCAGGTTCAATCCTGGCCAAGAGTGATAATAACATAGAATACTTAACACAACTTAACACTTGTACCTGGTCATGGTTAACGGAATGAGAACAGTCTACCCCTGTGGATTGAATAAAGGGTTCGGTTTAAAGTTCCATGAAGGTTCACGAGTTCAAAGAGAAGGTTAAAGAAACATCCGAAGAAGGCTAGAGGGCACGTCAGCCGAAAAGTTGTGTAGAAAACAATAAAGATGAGGACAATAGTCTGAATAATCCAAATTATCAAGCCTCATCTCATATCAACCTCAGTGGGTCATTTAATGCCGATAAAGTTTTGAAATAAATCAATTCTTAATGGATAATAACATTTTTTTTATAAATACATTTTTCTATTTAACCCATAGATGGGACACTAACAGGTACTACCACTCAGGGTCAGAGTGGTCCAGGGAGCAATGCTGATGAAAGGGTGCTCCACATTCCCCAAACCTCCAAAACTGGAACCTCACCATCAGATAGAGTTTAACGTCATTCCCAAGACATGTAGACCCGCAGTCACCGCCTTTTAGCACCCATATGATAGAAAGGGGCTGGGGCTTGCCATAAGGACAATAGGGTTGGGAAAATCATATAGGTGCTAGGGCTTGACATGACCAGCCGATTGATCAGAGGGGGCCTCTCCAACTGCCCGTCTAGCCCAAGAAAAGCCTAAAGTGGAATATTGCAAGTCATGAACTGCTCATCCACCCGGGTTCTATCCTTAAGCGTCACAGGTCGCCACCCACGGCAAACAGGTGGCCCCATTGGGGGAGTCTTACCCCTCTGCAGAGGTGCAGTCGGTACATTCTAATGCCCCAGCCGACAGGGGGCATATATATATACATACATACATATATATATATATATATATATATATATATATATATATATATATATATCATCCACAGACACGTGTTTCGACTTATCAAGTCTCTTCAGTGCAGCTAGACATTTTGTGAGCTACCTACAGCAGGTATAGAACAGTGATTGATTCAGCATCAGTCTTAACTGCTCGACTATCGTCACCCACAGAATTCGAAGGGGATTTTAACTGTTTTAATACCCATACTGTATGTATGTAATGTCCACCATAGAGTGCTCCATCTCTTTTTATAGGAGAGTGTTGCGCTTACGCTTTAATTGGCGGTCGTCAGCGAAATCCCCTCCAAAGTGCTCCACCCTTCAAAGAGGATGGGGAGCATATATATATATGGGAGAATATGTGCTTAATTGAAGTCAAACCTAATTTTGTTGAAAGTTAATTCATTAATGATTAATTAGGCGGGATTTAACTACTTAAATGTAAGGCTAAACAAATCGTTTTCTCGATTTGTTTAGCCTTACATTTAAGTAGTTAAATCCCGCCTAATTAATCATTAATGAATTAACTTTAAAAAAAATTAGGTTTGACTTCAATTAAGCACATATTCTCCCAAATATTGTCGGCTGAAAATAGCCATATTTGTTTATATACATATATATATATATATTAGGACATGTAAAAGCGAATTCATCTTGAAAGCGATGGAAAAAATTTATAAAAAGAAAGTTAGGGTACCCTTATAATTAGCTGTATAATGTAAAATAATTTTTTTTTTTCGGTCAATTCTCACCAGAGAAATTCATTGATAGCAGGTTATAGGTAGGTTGGAATTGTTGAAAAAAAAGGATAATTTGTT
>CM042152.1:41022201-41042201 GCA_023376005.1 Doryteuthis pealeii | reverse complement strand
AGGTTTATTTGTCTAGTTTGTAAAATAAAATTGTTTAAAAGTAAACGTGTGAAAAATGGCGAAATGAACAAAAGAAGCAAAGAGAGAGAGAGAGAGAGAGAGAGAGAGAGAGAGAGAGAGAGAGAGAGAGAGAGAGAGAGAGAGAGAGAACAAATAAAAAGGTAGAAAGTGAAGGTTTATTTGTCGAGTTTGTAAAAAAAACAATCTTTAAAAGTTATCGAATGAAAAAGGGCGAAAGAAATAAAAGAAGCAAGAGAGAGAGAGAGAGAGAGAGAGAGAGAGAGAGAGAGAGAGAGAGAGAGAGAGAGAGAGAGAGAGAGAGAGAGAGAGAGAGAGAGAGAGAGAGAGACAAAAAAAAAAACAAGCCCAATTTAGAAGAAGGATGTAACTAATCCGTAAACAAATTTCAGCCTTAACTGAAAATGCCAATACACAGATTTAATTGTATCAGACTTCGAACAATTTTCAGAAAAAAGAAATAGAAAATAATAAATATCATATAAACAAGTGAACTATTATTTCAATGTCAATATTTTGAAGGAAAGTCTTGTACTGTTCTTCTCACCACAAGTAGTTTAATGTTCCATTTTTATTTTGTTTGGTTTTCTTTGCTATTTTGTTTTTGAATGTTTTTTTTTAATTTATTTATTTATTTATTTTACAACTCAGGGGCTTTAAAACTTTTCAAAAAGCTATTAAAGAAAAGAAAAAAAAATGTTCTAGACTTTATCGAAATCATCCCGGAAAAATGTTTGTTTGCCTTTTTAACAAGAAAATAATGCGATCTTTGAAAGGCTGCCACGATAGAATTTCTGACTCAGTAGACAGGAAATGTAGATAATTAAGAGAAAATCTGTTGTCAAGAGAATATTGGAGTCGTAGACACGGATAGGTGAAACTACCATTGATTTTTACACATTTTCTCTTATTGGGAAAACACAAGTGCCTATTCTTCACTTTAATATTTCATATTTAAGTACGTGGAATTGACTAAGAAATTTGGTATACTATTTGTCAACTAATACTACTACTGATACTACTGATACTACTACTACTACTACTACTAATACTAATAATAATAATAATAATAATGATAAGTAAATGTAGACTATGCGGTGACAGAGATGAAGAAGGTAAACCATCTACTAAGCTAATGTAGCAAACTAGCATAACGGGAATACAACACTAGGCACGACTGGGTTGGGTAGGTGATCCACTGGGAATTATGCAAAAAATTAAATTTGACCAATACAACAAAATGGTATATGCATAAACAAGAATCTGTTCTTGAGAACGAAATGCATAAAATTCTCTGGGACTTTGAGATAAAAACGGATCACCTTATCACAGCAAGAAGACCAGGCCTAGTATTGATTAACGAAAAAGAAATTACTTGTCAACTGGTGGATTTTGCAGTTCCAGCAGATCACAGGGTAAAGCTGAAGGAAATGAAAAAATGGACAAATACCTGGACCTTGCCAGAGAACTGAAAAAGCTATGGAATATGAAAGTCAAAGTGATACCAATTGTAATTGGTGCCCTTGGAAAGGTCACAAAAAGCTTGGAAAAAGACTGAAAAGTCTGGAAATCAGAGGAAGAATTGAGACCACCCAGACTACTGCACTGCTGCAATCTGCCAGAATACTCAGAAGAATCCTGGAGACCTGGGGAGACTTGTTGTCACTCAGACTCCAGGGAAATACCATCAGCTAATGCTGGTGTGAAAAACTAAGAACTATAATAATAATAATAATAATAATAATAATAATAATAATAATTAGCTATACCTGTGGATATATCACAGTATGATAATTTAGTTATTACAAAGTTTGATATGGGTACTTAAGAGCTATTGCAAAATTCTTCAATATGTAAATAAAGTCATCGGGAATAAATTTGGTACACTATTTCTCAACTACTACTACTACTACTACTACTACTACTAATAATAATAATAATAATAATAATAATAATAACTAGTGAGACCTGTGGATATAACACAGTATGATAATTTAATTATTACAAAGTTTGATATGTGTACTTAAGAGCTATTGCAAAATACTTCAATATGTAAATAAATTATGTCATCAGGGTGGCCTATATTCCGTATCAGCCAGACAGCAAGGGAGTCTATCCTATTTACGCTAGCGGTAGACCAAGGAGATTGTTTTTGCATCTAAGGTGGGGCCCCACACTACCACCAGCTCCTTACTTTACCACACAGATCCTTGTGCCACTAATACGCTGAATTAACGAATGCCGGTATCGAACCAAGTAACTTTGGTTCCTAGTCTGACACCCTACCGAATGAGCTACTTTTTTCTTTCGTTCCTTCTTTTCATCTGTTCATTTTGTTCGATTGAAACAGATTAGCGCTATCGCTTTCGGGATCACACCCAGTCTATATCTTTTCCCTACTCTCTTTCTTTCTTTCTTTCTTATTGCATTTTTTTCTGTGTAGCATTTTCTTTTTCTCATCTTTTCTTTCTTGATATAAATAACGGAATGGTTAATTATTTAACTGAGGTGACGACACTCATTAGAAATAAGAATTCGACGGATAAGCAACACTAGATAATCAGGATTTCCATTTTTGCATTTCACTTGGACGATTTGAACGGTCTTATTTTTAACCTGAGGTTGTTGCAGGATGACATCGGTCGGAAGATTAAAGAACACGAGTAGTAATAATAATAATGCCTATCTCTTAAACTCGTACGTCAATGTACCACTCTACATTTTGTATGATAAATGTTAATTTTCAAATATCTTCCCAAATATATATATATTTCCCTACCCCTCCGCAGGATGTGACACAAGTTCAATTTCTTAAGCGGAGTTTTAACAGGTTTGAATTCAGAGTTTTCCTTTTTCTAGAATGCTTACCTAGCCATGGTTAAAGAGTTCAGTCTGTCCTGCTATTTAATCATAGCTGGGGGTGGGGTTGGATTTATACCTTTCCCAAGGGTATTAGCGCCATGTGAAATGCAAACAGCTTCGTCCAGGAATTGAACTCGGGTCGACGAGGCCATTTCCTACGACTCTAACCATTAGACCATGCGCCTTCTCAAAATATAGTTTTTTTGCGAATATAAACACGTTTTATACAGACAAGAACAATGCTTTCGTGTTGATTCATTTAGTAACTGACAAAACTATTAAAGAGATGCTCTTAGAGTAAAGCCGTTTATGTATTTCTACTGAATGACAATAGATACAGGCACAATACCAACATTATATACAACTTCGAAACACTATTTCATTCACGTATTCCCTACGATTGTCAATGATTTTTGCTATCGATGACATGTCTGCATAACGGACTCGATAAGATCTGCACTAATTAAATCGACCCACTTATTCATGGTAACGATGCGATCTAGTTCTTAAGAAATTGGTGTTTGCGTAGTTCATTTTTCATCAGTCCGATTCATGGGTTGACTGCGTTATTGAACGTGACTTCTCAATAAAATAAGTGTCCCCATTGCCTACACGCAATCATTACTAGATAACTATTCACAAATCCTCTGTTTGATCCCGATAAACTTTCTGCAAGCGTGGATGAATATCAATGGGTACAATATTTTTGTCAGCGTGTAGGAATTCAATGAGACACCTCTTCCCCAATCTAATGACCGATGAATCCACTATCAAAGTCGAAATGGATATTCTAAGTGACTACTATTTAATTGAAATTAAGGAGAAATATATATATATATATATATATATATATATATGGCAGGCCTTAAATACATGGTTATCGTTGTTATGGACCATTTCCACTCGCGAGTATGCCCACGAGCTTTTTCAGACCACTGATATTTTTTTTTATTTAGACAGGCACATGGCCAAACTAAATAAAAAATATCAGTGGTCTGAAGAAGCTCGTGGGCATACTCGCGAGTGTAAATGGTCCATAACCACGATACCCATGGTATTTAAGGCCTTTTATTCCCAAATTACTTGGCTCTGTTTACAATAATTAAACATTGAGCTCTCATAGAGACTACTGGTAGAGAATTAGGACCCGCCTAGAATCACCTTGTACTAAGAAACTTGGTACCGCACCAAAGTATATATATATATATATATATATATATATATATATATATATATATATATGCACACTGATGGAGAAGCAGGGATATACACCCTCGCTGTTCGGCTGGTAGCGACAATAGGCCACTCTCTTATTTTACTTACTTTTTTAGTTTGTAAAAACGAATACATTTTTCACAAATTCAACTGTCAGTTAAAAACTGAATTTGATTCATGGTTATATGAATAAACCCCATATTATTATTTTTATTATTCTTATTACCGTATTTGACGGCATATAAGACGCCTGGACATATAAGGCACCCCCCGTTTCTGCAGGTCAGATTCAAGAAAAAAAAAGGTTTTAGTGTATTTAAGCATATATTGTTGTCTAGCTGTGCATTACACAAGCAGAAACATAGCTGTATAAAACAATTTGGCAGTAAAGCAAGCAAGCAAAAGAATACACAACACATCTCAAAAGCAGGAAATAATAATAATAATAATAATAATAATAATAATAATAATAATAATAATAATAATAATAATAATAATCACCTTATCCCAGCAAGAAGACCAGGCCTAGTGTTGATAAACAAAAAAGAAAGAACTTGTCAACTGGTGGATTTTGCAGTGCCAGCAGATCACAGAGTGAAGCTAAAGGAAAATGAAAAAATGGACAATATCTGGACCTTGCCAGAGAACTGAAAAAGTTATGGAATATGAAAGTGAAAGTGATACCAATTGTGGTTGGTGCACTTGGAACAGTCCCAAAAGGATTAGAAAAGGATTTGGAAAGTTTGGATATCAGAGGAAGGACTGAAACCATTCAGAACACTGCACTGCTGCAATCTGCCAGAATACTCAGAAGAGTCCTGGAGACCTGAGGAGACTTGCTGTCACTCAGACTCCAGTGAAAGAACATTCAGCTAATGCTGATTTGAAAACTCAAAAGGGGTAAATAATAATAAAATTACCCTAGCATAGGCCTACGGGAGGTCTCAAACTTCACCTACGATGTATAAGACACAGGGCAATTTTTTGCGACCAAATTTTGGAAAAATAGTGCGTCCTATATGCCGGGTTAGCTCAGTCGGTAGAGCGTTCGGCTAAACCACAAGGTTCTAGTTCGATACCGGTCCCCGCCAACTCAGCGTATGAGTAGCACAGGGATCTGTGCGGTAAAGTAAGGAGCTGATGGAAGGTGTGGCGCTCCACCTCAGATGCTAAAACAATCTCCTTGGTCTAGCGCTATTGAAAAGGGGATAGACTCCCTCGCTGACTGGCTGATGCCGACTTTAGGCCGCCCCGTCGACTTTACTTTATTATTTGCCGTCAAATACAGTGCTTAAAACAAAATATTTTAATTTTATACACAAAGAATGCTTCCTATGCTACACATAATGTTGTGGATCTGGATAATATTTTTTTTTTCAATTTGATAAGGAATTTGATAAAATATTTCCCTCTTCCTGTTTTCTAGGTGCCTTGTCAATGTCCAAGTGGTGCAGCCATACAACAGCAATGATACCACTACGGCATGGAAAAATTGTCGCTTCAGCTTGTCGGCGAGGCCTGATTCCACATAACTGATAGTTTGTTTATAGCGCACCAGGCATTCTCTATTCCTTATTTAACCTCGCTTTCTGTGGTTGAGATATTACTACCTAGGTACGTGAATTGTTCTACTGGCTTCTGAGGCTTTTGATCGTGCGTGGAGATGTCACCTTTGCTGGTCTAGGATGCTCCATGTAATCTTGAACAAATGTTACATATTAATTGGATCCCTATTACTTTTTAAGGTAGTATAGAAATCCTTATGGCAATCAGTACAGCTGATGGCCTTGAGAGTGAGTGACAATGCTTGACCTCACTCTCACCTTGCTTTCTGGGGATAGAATCGTGAGAACGGAACCCCGATAGAAAGCCCTTTCCGGTTTAAGGTGGGCAACTCAGTAAGTCAGTTGCAGTTAGTCAGTTGAGAGTTAGGACTGAAGCTAGCAAGATGTGACTTTCCGCGGGCATTTGTCTGGTCCTGGGGTTCCAGAATAAAATAACATCAAAGGTAAATCGAAGTCTTGTTGTTATTACTAAAAGCTAACAATGACACAAGGCTTCTGATAAGAAATGATCCCCAGCAGAACCAGACACGGGACCCAGATAAGAAAGACCAGACGAGACCATTAGAAGACCAAGATAGAAGACTAGACGATCAGAAGACGGCCAGAAGAATAGACGAGAAGAATAAGACATAAGAAGTATATAACATAATATATCTATTGGGTACCGTGACGAACGGCTACGTAATACAAATTGTGGAAGCAACATCTAAAAAAAAGCAGCTATACGACCACCTGTCCCCTGTCACACAACTCATCCGAGTAAGACGAACCAGACATGCCGGATACTGCCGGAGACTCAAAAGTGACGTCCTTTTATGTAAACCAAATGCCAGTGCGGGTCGTTCAGCAAAGACCTACATAGACCAGCTCTGTGCAGATACAGCATGCTGTGCGGAAGACCTCCCGAAGTCAATGAATGACAGGGATCGTTGGCGAGAGATTATCATGGATATCCGTGCTGCTGGTGTGACATGATGATGATGCTGATTTCCATCCTACACTTTCTCCTATTCATTTCTCTCTAACAACCAGATTTTCCGAAAATTCTTTTAATCGGGTCATAGACCAGGTATTTCTATTAGTGTATATATATATATATATAAATAGTATACAACATACATACAAATAATATATAATGTATTTTATATTACATTTTATTAAACAATGTAGTGAGAAAGAAAAGAGAATCTTATTGCCAAATGGTTGGGGAACTCATACGTCAGTCAATCTGATAGGAAAATAAATCTTAAATGTTCATGTACTAATGTTTATCAATACTTTATTGCTATTCAGTTGAAGATATGGATATTTGTTGTTGATTTGTTACGGAATTTGCTTATCTATTTTCTCTTACTCCCTTTCTACAGTGTTCCTAAATTTATTTTAAGCAGGCATTTCTGCTAGTATGTTCCCAAATTCGGTAGAGCTATCTCGGGGCAACTTAAATTAACTTTCATTCTCAGCATAAAGCTATTATCGTCTATTGTTGACAGACTGGATCTCTCTGGCCATCGTAAAATATATTTAAAATAATGTATTTATCTAATAGTTTAACCCCTATCCTTAAACAGCAGCTGTCAAATGGCTGAGAAACTAACGAATCGAGCTGAGGAATAGTCAGCCGGGTTTCGCGCCTGGTCAAACGTTGTTGTTGAAGCCACACTAAAGAGACGTGAAGCGTTGAAACACAGTGTCTGTGTATGACTTAGCAAATATATGCACCCTCCGGGTGCAAGTATAAGATTTGATATAATAAAATATCATATAAATTAGAAAGGCTAATGAAACTGACTAAGAATGCAGATAAAAGATCTGCAACAGAGGGGGTATAATTGTAGAACAACTTTGAAACTATATTCCATTATTTTCCATTACTCCCCTCTTCATTGGTAAATTTTCCTAATTTAACTATTTAGTTAAAATAGGAAGTAAAGGATAATATTAGTTATTTCTCTTGTAAATAAATTTCTTTTAAGATTTATCACGAGATTTTTGTTTATATTTCTTAAGATAAACCCAAACAATTAGAAATCAATAATACCAAGCACATATTTATTAAAATAAAATTTTAAATATCATATGCAAATTAGCCTTCTCGTTCAAACTGTAAACCGCTATTTTGTTGTTGTCTCAACAGTATTAATAATTTAAAACATTTTTATTAATAACTGAAGGTTTAAAAGAATGAAATCATGGAGAATTTGAGTAAATAATTAAGGGAATTGTGACTTGAGTAGTAATATAGTTTCGTTATCTCCATTATAATAAGATATATATAGCTTGCTATATTTTTAAAGGAGTTTCCACTATCTTTGACTGACCGTATACATCGGAGTTAGGTTAGCATAGGCATAGGGTCAATAGCCATTGTTAAATGGCAGTTTCTTGCCTTTATGATTTTCAAACCCAATGTTTTTAAAATCGAATAAAAAAGGACACTACGTCATCGTCTTTAGCGGACGGGAAGAAGCCAACTATAGATATACGCAAATAATATATAATATATTGTATATTACATTTTATCAAACAATGTAGTGAGAAAGAAAAGAAAATCTTGTTAGCAAATGGTTTGGGGAAACTCATCTGTCAATCAATCTGATAAGAAAATAAATCTTGAATGTTCGTGTCAAAATACGTTGAATAATTCTGCTTATGTTTATCAATACTTTATTTCAAATTTCTATTCAAGCAACAAATATGTTGTAAGTATCTGAACACCGAGTTTTTGAAAGAAAGAGAGTGAAAGATATGACAAGTTTGGAAAGCTCTACTTATATTTATATCAGTGGAATAGAAATGTACATATTGGTCATCATGATAAAACATTTCAGTCATATTAATACTTAATTTAAAACCTTTTGTTTATGAGAAAAAGACATTGCATTTGACATATTTAGGACATGCCTTTTATCGTTTTATTTATTATAAATATCATAATGTAAAGTAGACGGAGGGACTACTGCCGGTATCAGCTGGGCAACGAGGAAGTCTATCCCAGTTAGTCAATAGTTGGTTGGTTGGTTGGATTTGGGGCATGTCAACCCTTTTTGGGTTATTTTCTACCGAAGACATTTTGTTTTTCGTTCTCAAGAAACCATAGATGGAAACCTAACAGCTACTACCAGTGAAGGTCAGTGTCGAATTGGAGGTAATAGCAATGAAGGGGTACTCGACTCTCCCCCCCTCTCTCTCTCTCTCTCTCTCTCTCTCTCTCTCTCTCTCTATATAATATATATATATATATATATATATATATATATATATATCTGGGCATGAAATAACCCGGAACGGGTTGACGTGCCGTTTACTTCAATCAATCAATTAATACGTCAAATTATTAAGGTCAAATAAAAACTAAAAAAACCTTACTATTTGATATACTCGATTATTTTTATCACCAGAATTTTAGTAACTAAATAAAAGAAATTACTAGACTACAAGTTAGTAATTTATTTTATTTGTTTTACTCTTAGATGAAGTTTGTCAGCAATTATTATTATTAACTTTGACAATATTTTCCTTCATTTGAATGATGTAGTTGCTTTTTATTGCCAGACATTCAGTACGTTAATCTACAAAAGCATAAATATAGCTTATTTATTTTTCTTATTTAACTTATATTTGTTTGTATTTTTTTCTCTAGATTGTTGGTGCGTATGAGATGCGATAAAACGTAAGTAAAAGTTTAAGATGAAAGGAAATGATCGTGAAAATTATTATTATTATTATTATTATTATTATTATTATTATTATTATTAATAATAATAATAATAATAATAATAATAATAATAATAATAATAATAATAATAATGATAAATAATAAATGACAATATTTTATCGAAATATATGAAAAGAAATTGTGCAAAATATGTTTCCCATCAGTAGAGGTGGAAAGCGAAAAAAATTATTGGCGGTCGGAATCAAAAGTTTTTCTTGAAAAAAAAAACCCTGAAAAGGTAGAAAAGACATGAAAAGCAAGTATTTGAAAATATGATTGGCAACCGAATGACAGTCGAAAGCGGTTGCTTAACATGTGCTGGTTTGAAAGGTGTTGGGTGTCTGGAGGATAGCGCTGGATTTTCACTACATGCACACAAATTTATATACTCTTTCAATTTGCAAATGGAAACGCAGCAGGATGAAAAGATTTGCATATCTTTATAATAAAAATTCCTCACTAAAAGCACAAACACCTAAAAGCATTATGCTACAGCAGGGGTCACCAAACTACGGCCCGCGTACGTATACGGCCTGCAAATGCATTTTATCAGGCCCATCAAACCATCGAACGAAATTGACCGATAAACATTTAAAATCTCTTGATTGGATATAGAAATTCCAAACCAGACATTGACGATATATTGAAAGTTCAGTTTAATAAATCTCACTAAACCTTTCTGCTAATGTTGCGTTCTTTGATAAAGTTTTGAAAATAAATATGTTTTTGTGCATTTTACGCTACTCATCCATGAATATAACATGCAAAGATACACTTTCTTTTTCTCAAAGCTCCAATTCTGGCTAGAAAATATTAAACACAATACGCGTGTGGCCCGCGCTCGTTATTTTTCAATTATCCAACCCACCGTGAAAAATGTTTGGTGATCTCTGTGCTAGAGGAAAGGTCGTAAAAGAAATAGAGATAGGAAATATCAATAATAATTATTAGGTTGTAGCGATTGTTTACCATTAGAATCCGATCGGCCGCTATTTGTATCGATTCCAAAAATACTTCCACCTGAAGATTAGGCAGCCTGGGGGTTTATAATATATCGACTGCTCTTCTATCGAAGCTTAGAACCCCTCCATGGGGCTACCTGTTGGCTGTTGATGGCAACCTCTGATGCTTAAGGAGGGTACCCTGGTGGCCGAACAGTCCATGTCATGAACACTTTACTTTGGCTCTTACTTACGCTAGACAATATTTTGTTGTCGGTCGGAGAGGTCCCCACTGATCTATCGGTGGGTTACGTCAGGCCTCAGATCTTATATCATTGTCTCGGCCCTATTGCACTTATAACAAACCTTTATCATTTTTATCATATGTGCTAGAAGGCAATGGGCGAGGGCCTTAATCATTAGGGTATGACGTTAAACTCTATCTGATGGTAAAGTTCCAATTCTGGAGCTCTGGGGAATGTGGAGTATACCTTCATCACCATTACTTTCAAATCCACTCAGACCGGAGTAGTAGTATTTGTTATGGTCCATATCTGGGTTAAATAGAAAAAAATCAGTTTAAAACAATGTGTTTAAAAATTGAATTTTAAAAAAAAAGTATTAGGTACACAGAAGAGGAAATAAAACAAAATATTTTCTATAGAAATAACTCAACAAGGGTCTATATGCCGTAAAATCCAACCAACCAACCAACCAACCAACCAAAACTGAGACGTCTAAATGTCAACTGGAAAATAACCATTTCTTCCTCGCTGTTGTATTGTGTATACTTTATCTTAAATTCTTCAATAGCGTTTCTAGTTATTCTTAGATCGAATCGTATTAATTGATTTATTGAAGTAAACGGCACGTCAACCAGTTCTGGGTTATTTCATGCCCAGAGGTATATGATATATATATATATATATATATGAATAAGATATATATATAAAAAGTAAGTAAAGTCGTCGGGGCGGCCTAAAGTCGGTATCAGCCATTCAGCGAGGGAGTCTATCCCCTTTTCACTAGCGTTAGACCAAGGAGATTGTTTTTTGGCATCTGAGGTATAGCGCCACACCTACCATCAGCTCCTTACTTTACCGCACAGATCCCTGTGCTACTCATACGCTGAGTTGGCGAGGACCGGAATCGAACTAGGAACCTTGTGGTTTGAGAGAGAGAGAGAGAGAGAGAGAGAGAGAGAGAGAGAGAGAGAGAGAGAGAGAGAGAGAGAGAGAATAATGTAAATCTTCAATATATGCTTTCAGAAATATTGGAATGATAATTTTGATATATATGATTTAGGCATATATACAAAATATTAAAAAAGTGTTTGATATAAGTAACTAAGACATATTTAGTGGTGTGGATTCGTTTGATCTTGAAGAGACACTGTTTATGTTCCCAGGATAGAAATAAATATGTCTGAAAGAGACTAAGTAATATGAATATTTCCGGAGTATACGATAAAAGCTGACATTGAGATAAAAGAGCATTTTACAAAAAACAAAAGAAAAAAAAACACCAAAAAAACAAAACAAAACAGGAAGACAAAGTTAATTTTATGTCATTAGTATGGCGGGTTTTCATCCGCAAAATATCTATCAACATTTCACTGAAGCAATCATAAATGTCTCCATGTAAGAGTTAGTTATTTGGTTGGATTTGTCAACCCTTGTTGGGTTATTTTATGCTAAATACCATTTGTTTTATTCATTCTTTATGGGTATTCCAATTTTTTTACCAATATTTCTAAACACATTTTTAAAACTCATTTTTTTCAATTTAAACTGTATATGGTACCCTAACAGGTACTACCACTCCAGTTTAGTATGGACCTTGAAATAATGGCGATGGAGCGATACTCCAAATTTCCCAGAACTCCAAAATTGCTACTTCATCATTATATGCAGTTTAACGTCATACCCAGAACACTACGCATGAGTTGATATTTAAGTTACACACACACACACACACACACACCCAAACACACACACACACACACACACACACACACACACACAACACATATATATATATATATATATATATATATATATATATATATATATGCATGTCGAATTAAACAAAAGGTGCGTCTCCTGTTTAACGATTTTATTCATGATCTTTTCAGGGATGATGTGTTCCAGTTTTTTTTAAATGGATGTGGAGGCTGGAAGGAGGTGAACTGATGGGGAAAGTGTTATAGGTATTTTAAAATGTGAGTACTGCATTGAAAATTAATTTTGTTTAAGGATGGTTTGTATTGTTTGATGTATAAAGCTTCTAGTATTTGGAGTTTTTGTTTATTATTTTCGGTAATTAGAGTTGGGGCATGCATGTAATATGACAGATAATAGCTCCATTTCACAACATCTAAAATTACATGCATGCCCCAAATTTAGAAAAAAAGGGATTAGATTGTCCTGTTAGTAAAAAAAAATATTCATGCTTAGAAGGCGAGCCATATCTGGAATGATAATAATAAAACACACACACACACAAACAGAAAAATGTACCAAGTTTAACGCTGTATTTACCAAGATAGAAATGAATAATGATTGGAACGTTATATTTTTCAGAATAGAAAGTGTGTGAAAAAGTACAAAAAATCTCGATACTTTTTTGACACACCTTGTGTGTATATATATATATATATATATATATATATATATATATATATATATATATATATGTGTGTGTGTGTGTGTGTGTGTGTGTGTATTAAAAATTAGACACACACACACACACACACATACACACATACAAAACAAAGCTTATATATCGTTGTTTTGGTTTCAAGTTCTTAAGTATATGATTACACAATATCTACGATGGTGGGCTGAAATGCCCACCATCGTATATATTATGAAAACATAGGTTGAAAATTCCTATGATCACGTTATATCTACGTTTGACCATTGGGTCTAAATCACTTGTGTAAACCACAATGGAGGCTATAATGAAAAATAGATATTCATTTCGTAGAATTTCATGACAGTATCTTGGTCAGCCTATGAACCTTTTAGTCGAACTTCATATAGTAGCTACTAAAAGTATTGATATATGTATATTTTAATTAGATATATTTAAATAAACTGTAATTCTTACAAGCTGCAGCCATGTTGGTACAATTGTATGGCTGGACAACCTGGACTTTAATAATACGATTGAAGAACAAACTAGATGGGAACTATACAAGTATGCTGTGTGTTATCTTGAACAAATTCAGAAGCTGCACTCTTAAAAAAATCCCAAAAACTAATTTTGTCACACTAACTGATTTTATCTTGGTCAATATTTGAAACATTCAACCGGTCCTCGGATATCTAACTATCTATTTATCTATCTATCTATCTATCTGTTGGTCTCTCTCTCTCTCTCTCTCTCTCTATATATATATATATATATATATATATATATATATATATATATATATATATAATTTGGTCACTTTAACTTTAGTTTATCTTGCTCAGTCTTATATATATATATAAATGGACTCGTTGTCTTGTGTTCAAATCCTAGACGGAGCTGTTTGCATTGAATATAGCGCTAATACCCCTGGCATTCAACTACTCTCCTTCCAGCTATTGCCATATAGTGGGACGGACTGAGTTCTTTAACCTTAGTAAGGCAACCAGTCTAGGAGAAGAAAAACTGAATTCAAATCTGTTAAACCTCGCTAAAAATTGAACTTGTATCACTTCCTGCTCATGCGGAGGGATTGGTAAATATATCTATCTATCTATCTATCTATCTATCTATCTTCATTATCTATCTTTATCTTGTAAAACATTAACAATAAATAATAATTTATTGACCGTGTAGACATTCGATCTCTCTGATAAAATAACGCAATAATTCATCACAGTTTGTAGTCATGTCAGTACTAGTGTATGGCAGCACCATCTGTATACATATGAAACACTTGGAGAATAAACTAGATGAGGAACTACACAAAAATGCTGCGTGTTAGATTGAACAAATTCTGGAATCAACACCCTGCAAAAATAAGCGTCATTTAGTCACATTTGATGAGAGCATCTTGGTCAGCCTATTAACTTTTCAGCCGAACTTTGTATATCGGATTCAGTACAGTAAAAAATTCTGAATAACATCTCTAACGTCAATCAATCTGTCAAGGCTGCTCCAACAAGACATTAACTGGGTGCCTTGCTAAGAAAATCTATATATGCTTGCTCATTTACCGACACTCACTCTATGTGCACTGGTCTCATTCCCTTTGATTCGAACCCTTTGGTATTCTCAATCTTAGCATACATCAACTCATGTGAATTCTATTTTCGTCTTTTCAAGATGACCAAATCCTGTCCCTTCTTGTCTCATTCGCCTCTCTCGACTGACCTCACGATCTCCACTGGTATCATAAACCACTGATTCGATGTTTCACTATTCATAGTTGCTCATCGTAACTTTGTATTCTTTCTAATTTGTTTTTTTGTAAATTTCAATATCCCATTTCTGTACTTTCATGACACATTCCCGTGGAGAAATGTGCGTGTGGTGAGTAGGATTTCTATTTCTAGAATCAAAGTAAAAAGGAATCAATGGTTGAATCGTTTAGATCTACTTTTTTAAAAACCTTCTTAGATCAACATTCACCATCGCTACAATAAATAGATCAGTATCATTGGTGTCAGAGATACATAGAAAGTAGAAAGTAATCACTAACTATCATGGAAACCTACCATTTTTAACTTCTAGATAAATATTCACAATCACCACAATAAATAGATCAGTATCAACGATTTACAAATTTCACCCGAATAATGTTTGCCTCTCTTCGGTCTCATGAAAGAGGGTTTGAGAGGAAAAAATTATTCAAGTGAAGACGATGTGAAATCTGTAGTGAGAAAAATGGCTCAAAGAACAGTCAACTTATTTTTTTTGGTAGGGATACATGCTCTCATTCGAAGGTTAACCTCTAGATCAGCATCCACCATCACTAACATGAATAAATCAGTATCAATGATTTTGAGAAAAAGAAAAGAAAAACATGTATACTGTTTAAAACAGTATAAAACGTAGCAAACTCAAACTGTTTAATGTAACAAAATATTAGATTAGAGTAAAAAGACTAACGAAATTAAATATGAACGCATATAAAAATATTAGACTTATTTCAATTTAATTTTGATATATAAAATTATACATAGGAAAGCTTTTAATAGATCTGAGAATAAAACACTAATATTATAAATTAACAAATTGTTCTGAAGATGGTTTTATAAAAGCCCAAACCATTGGCATATTATGATATTTAAAAAGTACACCATCTGCTTTTTTTAAATATTTTCATATCATCAAATTTATTTTTATTCTTCTCAACTGTGTGTATATATATATATACATACACACTTTTGACAAAAATGGAAATAAATTCGACGATATGAAAATATAAAAAAAACAACACTAATATATATATATATATATATATATATATATATATATATGGCTGAATCGTTTAGATCTACTTTTTGTTTTAACTTCGGGATCAACATCCACCATCACTAACATAAATAAATCAGTATCAATGATTTTGAGAAAAAGAAACGAAAAACATTTTTCTACCTGTTCATAGCTGTACGTAGTAAACTCCCCCCAAAACATGCTCCATCTGGAAGTAAGTATTAAAAGGTTTAATGTAACAAAATATTATATGAGAATAAAAAGACTAACGAAATTAAATATGAACGCATATAAGAATATTACACTAAATTGCACTAACCTTCGAGATCAACATTAATCTTCACTACCATAAATAGATCAGTATCAATGGTTTCAGAAATGGTTAGCTGTCGGTAGAGCGTTCGTCTAGAAACTACAAGGTTCCTAGTTCGATACCGGCCCTCGCCAACTCAGCGAATGAGTAGCACAGAGATCTGTGTGGTAAATTAAGGAGCTGATGGTAGTTATGGCGTTCCACCTCAGACGCAAAAACAATCTCTTGGTCTAGCGCTAGTGAAAAGGACATAGGCTCCCTCCTTGATTGGCTGATACTGGATTTAGGCTACCCGATATATATATATATATATAATATATATATATATTATATATATATATATATTATTAAATTTTGTTCTGGTTCCAACGGGAAAATGTAATATTTATAAAAAAAGAAGAAGGTCCGCAAAATGTATCGTTCTTAGAAAAATGTTTTATTCTTTTTATTTCACATACGCAACACGTGTTTCAGATATTCTGGTATCTTTTTCAGGCTTTGATCAATACATATATAGATATACATATATATATATATATATACACATATACACATGTATATATACATAGGTTGTGCGTGTTTCTGTAATTTTTCTGTTATATTTCTGTTATAACAGAAAAATTACAGAAACACGCACCCTATGTATATATATATAATATATATAATATATATATATATATATATGTATTGATGAAAGCCTGAAGAAGATACCAGAATATCTTAAACACGTGTTGCGTATATATATATATATATATATATATATATTATATATATATATATATATATATATAGTATTTTAAGTAATGTTTTAAAGAATAGAAATGCATATTAATTAACACATGTTTATTTCTTTTTAAATATTGTTTTACTACTAACAAACTTTGTCTTATTTTTATTTTGTTTAAATAAGCAATTTATTTCTGAAATATTATTTCATTCAAACCGGCCAGCCACGCAGGTGTCTTTGAAAGCATTAATTTGAACTAACTTACCGATTTTGCTTATTGATAATCTAAAATGGTACACGTGGACTTATACTAAGTTAAAACTTAGTCTTTTTTTTTCGGTGTGGTGGACCCGTAGATCTTATCAGATCATCCACCTGCGTTCCCCAAAGTCTCCCAGTCATCTTCCCTCGGCTTGTCACTGATACTTGACTTTGGGGAAGGAGAGCATGCGGTGCGTGTAGCACAAGCGCGCAACATGTAAAACAAAAAATATGTGCAGATATTTCTACAAGTCCCAGAGTGATGTAGGAATGGTGTGGTATGCAGGCCTGACGGGATGGAAGCATGCAGATGTGAATCTACATACGGCGTGATTCATGGCGCACTTAACGTCACAGCTTTGCTGATTGAACAGCAACGTGCCTCGGCGAGGTTGTGGGTGAATGAGCAGCCCCTTGGTTAACACTGTTCACCCAGCCATTTGGGAAATGTCTAGAAAAAGTGACCTAAACAAATTCCGGTTCACCTATCAAGCTGGCCAGAAACCAACATTTCGACGGTTGTCCACATTAGCTGGGCGAAAACTAGAAAATACTACAACACAAACAAGGCTAAGAATAGCCACCAGGAATGTCTGGACACCTCCCGATCTTGAGATTGGGAAACCCCAAACTACATACTTGCATCGCGACAGGGAAGTATCTCGATAATGGACAGACACCGATGCTCTTGCGGAAATCAGCTCCAGCTATAAGGTCCAATTGACAGGAGGTCTGGATACACATCCTCATGGAAAGACAGGCTGATGATAGCTGTAAAAAGTTTGAGGTAAGGTGACTCGAGCCCTCCATTCTGAAGCGACACATGACGGACACCATGGAAACAATTCCTACATTGAAGTCTGACCTGTGTGGCAACACCTGTATGTCGAGGATTTCATATGGGTGATAGGGTACATAAAAAACAAGCTGGATCCGTGGGCCATCTGCGTGCTCACAACTGCTCACATCTGGACTACTTGTAGAAATGGCCTTATTCTGTCAAGAAGCGGCAATCACCATATATATATATATATTATATATATTATATATATATATATAGAGAGAGAGAGAGAGAGAGAGAGAGAGAGAGAGAGAGAGAGAGAGAGAGAGAGAAGATATGAAAGAGTCTTATAGTTTAAACATTTTAAATTTAGTGTCCTTTTTTAGAACGATATGACACAGCACGTTAGAATATTAATAGATAAAAAAATACAGAAGCCCGTATGTTACCATCTCTACACTAACATAGATTGATAATGATAAGCTGCTCCGTTGTTGCGTCTAGCACGTTAGCCACTACGCCACGAGCACCCAACCCTAGGATTTGGATATAATTGCGCATTTTGCGTTTTCTCCTCATGGAAAGGAAGAAATAACCTTATAATTGAACTAAAGAATGCACTAAAACCCATATGACACATAATTAGAATATTCCAACCTTTTCTAATTATTGTTATTCCCTCAATTTCCATCTCTGATAAACGGAGAAAATACAATTATAAATGCATTTGTTGGTTGGTTTGATTTTACGTCATTTTAACAACTTTAATAAGTAGGAAGCGCGTGGTGTAATGGTTAAAGTCATAGGAAATGGACTCGTCACCCCGAGTTCAAATCCTGGACGTGGTAACTGCATTTCACTTAGCGCTAATACCCTTGGGAAAGGTATGAATCCTACTCTCCCTCCAGCTATGGGTAAATAGCTCTTTAAATGGGCTCTTTAACCTTGGGTAGGCAACTGGTCTAGGAGAAGGAAAACTCTGAATTCAAACCTGTTAAACTCCGCTTAAGAAACTGACCATGTGTCTCATCCTGCTCGCGCGGAGGGGTTGGTAAATTTATATATATAACAACTTTAATAACCATAGATGATTTAACAATCCTAACAGATATTCCCACTCTAGGTCAGAGTGCAACTAGGATCAATGATAATGAGGAGATTCTCCATACTCTCCAGATTCAGTTTCATGTCATACACACAGAACACACCTTTGTACACCCTCTGAAGGTGATACAGTCAAAATCCTAAGCCCTGCAGACAGAGCTTCAGTAGTATTATTATTTGTTTGTTTATTGATTTTAACGGCATATCAACCCGTCTGGGGTTATATCGTGTATTTATAGTTATACTTTTTAGTATTTAGTTTAAAAAATGTGTTTGCATTATTGGGGATTATGTTGTATGGTATTGATTTGTTTCATTAGACATGAAACACTCCACTTTGGCCCTATCTTGTGCTAGACGGGCCGTCGGAGAGGCCCCCTCCGATCAATCGGCTGGTCACGTCAAGCCCTAGCACCTATATGATTTTACCAACCCTATTGCCCTTATGGCAAGCCCCAACCCCTTTTTATCATATGGGTGCTAGAAGGCGGTGGCTGCGGGTCTACATGTCCTGGGAATGACGTTTAAACTCTATCTGATGGTGAGATTCCAGTTTTGGAGGTTTGGGAATGTGGGGGCACCCATTCATCTCCATTGCTCCCTGGCCACTCTGACCCGGAGTGGTAGTACCTGTTAGGGTCCCATCTATTGGTTAAATAGAAAAATGTATTTATAAAAAATTGTATTATCCATAAGAATTGATTAAGAATCTTTATCGGTATTAAATACCCACTGAGGTTGATATGCCGTAAACAAAACAAACCAAAACTAGACATGAAACAAATCAATATTCTATGGTATAATTTTATTTCCCTAAAAAAGAGAGAATATCCTCCATGTTGACATTTTCCAACAGAGCTTTCATATTGTTTGTTTTAAAATAACGGTGTCTGATGTGAGCAAGAAACCTGCAATCCATGAATAAGTGTTTAACTAACTGTCAAGGTGTTTGACATGTTCCACATTGTGGTTGTTGTTCTTGTTTGAGTATATCGGAGTGCGTTAGTCTTGTATGACCAATGCGTAATCGGGACACAATGACTTGCTCCTTTCTAGACTTTC
>CM042152.1:40996808-41022101 GCA_023376005.1 Doryteuthis pealeii | reverse complement strand
GGAGAAGATAAGAAATTGACTTACTCTTCAGGAGAGGTGGATATATATATATATATATATATATATATATATATATATACTTAGAAAGGGAGGAAAAACTCAACACCGTAATTCCATAATAAATTTATTTCGACAAAATTGGGACCTATATAAATCCAAGTTGATTTAATATAGCTCCCCAAAATCCAGTCTTATCAGATGAAAGATGAAGTTATTTTCTAAATAACTTGATTTTACATGAGATAAATATTGCTCTGTATATAATCTAAAAAGTTTATTATACATTGAGCTCTCTTTAGTGATTTAAAGATTCACTGTATTTATACATACTGGATCATACATTAATACAGTGTATCTTAGAAATCACATATAGAATCATCCCTCACTACCAAGTTTTGGATAACTCTCATCTATCTATCTATCTATCTATATATATATATAATATATAATATATATATATATATATATATATAATATAATAAGATAAATATATAAAGGTTTTACACATCTATTTATTAGGTGACAAAGGAACAATCACAACCATATTGGTTTCATGCTATGCAATCATCAGGTGAAGATAATAATAATAATACTGCTTTGGTACACCATTCCAGCAAAAGCTGAAACAGTGACCATCTCACACTATAGTATATATATATATATATATATATATATATATATATATATATATATATATTTGGGAATAAAAAGGCCTTAAATACCATGGGTATCGTAGTTATGGACCATTTTCCACTCGCGAGTATGCTCACGAGCTTCTTCAGACTACTGATATATTTTATTTTGAAATAAAATATATCAGTAGTCTGAAGAAGCTCGTGAGCATACTCGCGAGTGGAAATGGTCCATAACTACGATACCCATGGTATTTAAGGCCTTTTTATTCCTAAATAACTTTGCTCTGTTTACAATAATGAAACATTGAGCTCTCATACGGAACCTGAACTCTACAACAAACTACGGGTAGAGAATTAGGACCCACCTAGAATCACCTTGTACCAAGAAACTTGGTACCGCACCAAAGTATATATATATAAATATATATATATATATATATATATATATATATATATATATATATGCATGTGTGTGTGTGTGTGTGTGTGTTGAAAAATTACTTGAAAGGAATATATATATATACTAGCAAAAGTACCCGGTCCATGACCGGACTATAAAAATTTTAACACTTTTTTAAAAGTATGTTTAAAAATGAATTAGAAATAATTTGAATACCCAGTAATAACGAATAAAACAAATATGACTTCAGCATATAATCGATTTAAAATACATATGAGTATTATTTTCCTTTCTACGACCATATTCATAGAAGTTCAAAGCCTAAGGAAATAAAAATTATTTGGGGTAGGTGCAGGGATGTACTCACTCCAAATATTAAGCCTGTACGGATGAGTGGGGTGGGAGGGTTTTTTTCAGTTTTAGAACTGTCTTTTTTATTCCAGTTAGGAATTGTGTTGACGCTACTTTAAAGATGAATTGTGCCGACGGGATACGGGATGGGTGGGTGTGTCAGCTTAAACTTTAGTTTTTGTTTTTTGAAAATGAACATTCGTATTTTTTTCATACATCGACAGAGTCTTCTGTCTGGGAAGTTTAAAACTAAACTCGTGTCGACGTGAGTAGGGTGTGGTGGAGGGTGTGTATACTGTATTTGTTAATTTTTGTTAATTATTGTATTATATCGCTTAATTATTATTAATCCAAACCCAAATTTTGTGTGTTTCTTAGTTATAAGCATATCAAGTAGTATGCGAGATTTCAAATCTGAATGATCTCTCGTTTGTGAGTTATAAGTCGACACGTACATACCAAACTTCCTTTTATATATATAGATGCTATGAATGAAATTTATTATTGTTCTTCGCCAACGTGTGTTTCGTGCAAAATCCGCTTACATTCGAATTGGATTTATTCTAAAATTATATATGATAATAGAACATATCAAGCCTAAAAAAAGGTTTTCTTTTTCTTTTTTTAAATTCAAGAGAAACATTCAAATTTTATTACCTCATAAACGGGAAGTTAGAAAAAAAAATCAGATGCATTTTTGGTTTGGAAAATATGGAAATATATTAAAGATATATGTAATGAGAATTTGAAAAATAAGTTTTTATTGTTTGAAACAGGGAAGTTTAGAAATCTTAGAAAAAAATAAGCCTAGCTCTTATGTATTTTGGTGAAAAAAATTTAATATGATAAATTTTGGGTTTTTAAAAATTTGATTTTCTTTTGTAAACAAGAAGACTTTAGGATAATTTAATTTGAAATTATTAAAAATAACGAAAAATGTAATTTTAAAAAAATATTAAGTAATTTAACTGCATTATTGGGAGAGATGGATTTTATATTTTGTTTAATTTTAAATAGAACATAAATTAAATTAAGTTTGTTTAATTTTCAATAGTACGTATATGCATGAAAATACATAGGCATAGTAATTTTAACAAGTGTAACTAAATAAAAGTGTGATTGTGTAGTAATTTCTAAAAAAAAAAACAGATATAGTTGAGTTTTATTTTACTATTTTGTGTTGAACTCATTTAGCATTACTTTTGTAAAGAAGGGCGAAAATTCTAGAGACACCCAAGTGTAATGACAAACAATAACACCAATTTTATATAGTCTATTATTCCCTAGAAGTTCTACAAAGGGAATGTAATCATAATTAAGATAATGGAATTATGTGCCGGTCTTAGCTTTTTTCAAATATAGCAATCCTTTTTACCAACAAACATTTTGCCTTCCGATGGGATCGCCGCTATGTGGGCTTTTTGCATGACTTCTACCAGTATTCTTAGCATTCAAACCTTTCAAATATATATTGACCCCATCATATCCATTACTTCAAATACATTGATGATGTCTAATAATTTAGCAAACAAATACAATTTAACCTCCATTGATAATAGACTAAACCAAATTGAACTGACCATAAATTTCACGTATGACCTCGAAAAAACAAAACTTTTACCTAACTTTCATCCTACTAATGAATAATAGCATTTGCCGGATACGATAGGATGGCGCGTGTGTTGTTGTGTGTGTGTTGTGTGAGAGAGAGAGAGAGAGAGAGAGAGAGAGAGAGAGAGAGAGAGAGAGAGAGTAAAAAAATCGTTCTGACGGCACAATTTGATGATGATGATGAGGATGATGATAATAATGATGATGATGAATTCATTTGCAGCGGCATTTTTCTTCTTCATCTTTGGAATTCGTACACTTTTCTTTCTTTCTTTCTTTCTTTCACTTCTCCCTTTTCATTCTTCTTTCCTGTTTTTCTTACTTCTAGCATTTTTATCTTTCTATCTCTCTTTCTTTTACTTCTATAACATTCTTTCTGTCTTCCTCTCTTTCTTTAGGTTCTCTTTTTATATTTCTGTTTAATTCTTTTTAAACTTTCTTTTTGTTTGTTACTTCTGAAATTAGTTTCTTTATACATTTCTTTCTTCTACACATTTATCTTCTACAACTTTCTTTCTTTCTCTACTTTCATATTTTCATTTCAACAATATTTTTACACAGCACAGTACTAAGAATTCAACTAAATGTTCATACCTTACAGCGTTAGGAATTCAACTTTCCTGCCATTCTCCTTTTTTTTTTAAATTTCATTCTTTCTTTCCTTCTTTTCCGTTTCTTTTACTTTCGTTCCCTCTTTGATATTTTCGTCTTTTTTTCTCTCGTTATTTCCTTTGAATTATTCATTTCCTACTACTTCATTTTCTTTATCCTTATATACTGTCGACATCTTTGGTAAACATCTCATAGGACTGTCACTGTTTCGATTAGTTATTTTTAAAAATATATTTCTGGATTATGGTAATATTCCCTTATTCCCCTTCGACATCTCTTGGAGAATGTTTGCCCCTTGTTGTAGCTCAGTCGGTAGAACACCACAAGGTTCAGGGATCAATACCGGCCCTCGCCAACTCAGCGCATGAGCTGGCGAGGCTTTGTTCTGTGCGTTAAAGTGTGTGGGGACAGGGCTGATGGTAGATGGTAGGTCTGGCGCACCATCTTAGAAGCAAAGACAATCTCCCTGGTCTAGCGCTAGCGAAAAGATGATAGACGCCCTCGCTGTTCTGCTTATATTGACAATAGGCCACTCCGCCTACTATACTTTATATACTTGAGCCGTTGTAGTGTTAATCTCTCGTATTTTAACTTTTGAACAAGACGTCACTTTCTCCATTTTTGACGTACTGGGTCTTGTCTCTTATATATGGGAAGCGCGTGGTGTAATGGTTAAAGTCATAGGAAATGGACTTGTCGCCCCGAGTTCAAATCCTGGACGTGGTAATTACATTTCACTTAGTGCTAATACCCTTGGGAAAGGTATGAATCCTACTCTCCCTCCAGCTATGGGGAAATAGCAGGGAGAACTGGGATCTTTAAACATGGCTAGATAACCCGTCTAGGAGAAGGAAAACTCTGAATTCAAACCTGTTGAACTCCGCTTAAGAAATTGACCTTGTGTCGTATCCTGCTTGTGCGGAGGGGTTGGCAAATATATATATACATGGGTTCGTTTCTTCGTGTGTGAAAACGACTCTTAAATTAAGATCCCGGATAACCTTGTGCAGTCTTTTAAAAACAAACTCGAGTGTAAGTCTTTGTTTTGTCAAGAAGTGTATTATGCCCCCTTGATTGTCCTATAGTATTCAGCCCACACAGAGCGATATATAAAGATGTTTATAATAAGAGAATTGGCATAATCGGAGCTAGTATACTAATCACTTAGGCCGGTGTGCCAATTGTCAAACTTGAGAGAAGGTAGAAAGAAAGAAATGCCGACTGCTTTTTGACTAAGCTAAGGTCGGCGTCGTGTTCTTCCGCAGTCACTTCTGTCCTTCGTGCCTCGCTTTAAATCTTCGTCCCCTATTCTATAATTACCAATAATCAACTGATTCTTCTTCTTACGTAATTTCACTACTTATTTCTCTATATTTTAATTCCATTGTATATTGTTATTGTATAAGTATATTGAAATTTTAACCAAGCAATCGGCAAAATATTTAACCTCGGAATTTTCTCTGGTTGGAATTCAAACAAACAATTCACAAAATGCATTCCAGGCAGATTCACCCTTTCAAAATATTTTTCCAAAATATTTATTTCTCTCTTCTTTACCCAAAATTACGAATGCGTGATGTACACAAGTGCGTGTTATATAAGAATAATTATTGTATATGGTGTAGTCGAAGCGCCCACGGTGTAATCGTTACCGTCATAGGAAATGGTCATAACGACACGAATTCAAATCCAGGACGTGGTTGTTTGCATATACTCATAGCGTTAATACTCGTGGGAAAGGTAGGAATCCAACTATTCTCTCTCAAGCTATGAATAAAAAGTAGGGCAGGCTGGGCTCTTTAACCTTGGTTCGGCGGTTAGTCTAGGAGGGTGGGGGAACTCTGAAATGAAACCTGTTCAAATCTGATTAAGAAATTGACCTTGTCACAATCTGCTTGTGTAGAGATGTTTGGTAAATATATATCCATTTATAGCGCTCCGTAAGACATTTATTGGTCGGGCCTGGAATGTCTTTGCACCACTCGTAATTAATCCAACGGACAAGAGTCTGGTATTGACAGAGAGCCAAGAAATACGAAATATCAGGAATTTTGCCAAGAACCAAAAAGTGAACGATATAAAAGTAAGGTCAGTGTTCTTATTATATCAAGATAAACATTTTGTTTTACAGTAGCTAACACCCCTTCTATACTCTATCAGATGGACTGGCTCATAGCGATAAAATAGCCTTCATTACATTGGATTACACTAGCTGAATAATATTCAGACTGACTTTCCTGTGTTGGCTATACCGAAATGAGTGTAAGTTTTGTCTTGTTAATTGATTTTTCTAATTTGTTATGCGTTTGTATGTATCTGTTTGGCACAGGATGCTGGTGTTTAATAAATATACTAAGCACTCCATTCTTCTGTGTATCTTTCCATTTCGCGATACAACACATTTGAAGATTTTCTCTTATAAGGAAAATCGATTAAATGGAAAATAGGGTTTGAATCGCAAGTCTCCAAAGCACAGTTACATTGAAGTAAAAACCATTGGGAAGTGAGGTAGACATTCTGACACCCGGTTCCCATATGCAAATAATATAAGGTGACCAAAAACCTGGGGAGATTTTTCGGATACTTTTTCTTTGTTTCTGAGGTTTATTTTTGGCTTTTTTAAAACTTAGATTTTAAAGAATATAAACTCTACGAATAACTATATATAATATATATAATAAGCAATATAGAAATCTACACATATCTATCAGCTAACTTAGGAAAACGCCAAAATAAGCAAAATAAATGAATAAATAAATGAAATAAATATTACAGGAATAGGAATATTTGGCACTGACATTTTGCATTGGCGTTTTGGCGATGAAACTTTTTGCCGCTCATTTCTTCTACGCCAAATTCTTCGGGGCTCATTTATTTTGGGCTCGTTTCTTTGGGCTACTTACTTTGGGGCTCAATTATTTGCCACTCATTTCTTTGGGGCTCATTGCTTTGGGGCTCATATCTTTGGTGCTCATTTCTTTGGGGCTCATTTCTTCAACGCTCTATTCTTCGACGCTTATTTCTTTGGTGCACATTTCTTTAGGGTTCATTACGTTGGTGCTCATTACTTTGGGGCTCAGTTCTTTGGCACTCATTTCTTTGGGGCTCATTTTTGGGGCTCATTTCTTTGGCATTCATTTCTTTTGGGGCCCATTTCTTTGGGGCCCATTTCTTTGGGGCTCATTTCTTTGGGACTCATTCTTTGGGACTCATTTCTTAGGCGCACATTGATTTACCAATCATTTGGTTGGGGCTCAATTCTTTGGCGTTCATTTCTTTCGTGCTCAATTCTTTGGTGTTCATTTCTTTCATGCTCAATTCTTTGGTGTTCATTTCGTTGATGCTCAATTCTTTGGCGTTCATTTCTTTCGTGCTCAATTCTTTGGTGTTCATTTCTTTGATGCTCAATTCTTTGGCGTTCATTTATTTTGTGCTCAATTCTTTGGTGTTCATCTCTTTGACGTTCATTGATTTGGCACAAATTGCTTTTATGCTCATTTTTTGGCGCTAGAGTATCCGCCTAGAACAACAAGATTTCGGTTTCGATACCATCTTCCGCTAACGCAGCGTATGAGTAGCACAGTTTAGGTAATCTGACCTGAATAGGGGGTTGACAGTTGGTGTGACGCTCCACGTTAGGGAATTCTCCCCGGTCTAGAGCTAGCGAAAGCATATATACTCTCTCATTGGCCGCGAATAGGCCACTTGCCAACTGATCTGATATATATAATATAATATATATATATATATATATATATATATATATATATATATATATATATATATATATGTGTGTGTGTGTGTGTGTGTGTGTGTGTGTGTGTGTGTGTGTGTGTTCCTTAAACTGTACTGACCATTCATGTCGAACGAGTTTTTGTTCGATCATTTCTATATAATACTTTGTCGGTGTAGGGTTTCAATTTATGGAACGATGCTCCGGCTCAGTATTACAGTCGTTCTATCGGAATGATACCAAATATAATACTATAGTGTCTGAGAATTATTCTATGCTGGTCGTAGAACAGATTATAGTAATATAGTGTCCTGAAGGAGAGCTTTGTTCCTTTTACCAACTCGGCTGAAATATGATCAAATTACCAAAAGCTGTCAACGGGGTCAAACAAAACAAACAGGAACGCCTTCTGATGATTATATACAAAATATATACATTTATTTTTTCATACAATGATTAATATTTTTGTATAATGTCAGAAGAGCGAGGTAATTTCTTTGTCAGTTGACTGGCGATCTACAGCTAGTTGTTTTTGGTTAACTTATCAATTTGGTACCGAGTGGCAAAATGGCGGAGTGTATCAGCAAAGTTGTGAAAAGGGCCCCGAGCTATGGCAAGCTCTCTGGTTTCGATGTGCCTGACTCCGGCGGACGTTCTCCGCTTTTCTCTCTTCTCTTGACTCTACTATCTATCGGTTGACGTTCTGTTATTTATGACGTCTAGACCCCCCCGAACATACGTCTCTGATTGGCCAGCCACTCTATAACATTGCATACGTGTCTAAATGGCCTTGTGTCAGCCTTAGTTGTAGTTTTCCATTGTTTTTATCCAACTGTCACAACTCAAGGCCAACCATTGTTTTATTTATGTAAGTTTTTTTTTTACATTTTTGACCAACTTTCAAAACCTGGAATCTTATTTGTTAAATTATCATTTTTATTTTGTCAAAATTTAAAATACCGATGATATCGGTCAAATTCCATAATTTAAGGGATTCATTTGCCTACGTGACAACTCTTTGGATACATTTACATTAATAATAATAATCATTATTATTATTATTATTATTATTATTATTATTATTATTTTTACTTTTTCTTAAAGTAACTTTTAACTTTTAACAAACTACCCTAATTAATATTCAGGGTAGTTTTAATTAATTAGTAATTAATTAAAAGATCGCCAATCAACCCAAAACACTTATAGTGTTATATCTAATTTTATGGACATCTTTTTAATGTCAGGGTGGAACTGGTGTAGCAATCCACCAAAGGTTTCATTACGAGTGCTTTCAGCATGCCCATCTGCCATCTTCAGGTATGAAACTGTCGGGATGTTTCGGGTGTCTCGTTTTTAAAAACAACGAGCAGTAACGTAGGAATTGGTAGTGAGAGGTAGTAAGTATTGGTAGTGGGAGGTAGGAAGAATTGGTAGTAGATTTAAACAAAGATAGCAGTAGAGATTTTTGTAGGAGGGGGGTCACAAGTTTGTGAGAATGAAAGGGGAATAGTGGAAGGAGAATAGGCGAGAAATTATTGGCATGTTGACTTGTTTCGAAGTTTATTTTGTTTTAGGTGTTTTTTTTTGTTGATATATAGAGCTTCGATTATTTGAAGTTTTTTTGTTTTTTTTCTTTGTGTAGTGTGAATGTATTTTCTGTTAACGTTTTACGGTAGGTAGAGGAGGGCATGAATGTGTTTGAAGGTGTTAATTAATAGAGCTCATATCAGATAGATGTAGCGTTAGTCTGCATGATAATGTGGTAGAAGTATGGCCAATATACGTGTTATTAACTTTGGAGAGGCAGTCTCCTACTGGACATTTAAATTCCTAAACGAGAGTAGTCTCATTAAGACGAGTGGTTTTGGGGGAGGAGTTGTTGCATGTGACGAGATTGGCGGTTTTAAACTTTTGGTAGTAGATAATTAGTTTGACTTTTCTGTAGGTGTCAGTGGAAGAAACATTATTACGTATTAATTTTTTAACGCAGTTTCGTCCAGTTTATAGTGGATTGCTACACCAGTTCCACCCTGACATTAAAAAGATGGCCAGAAAATTAGAAAGGATCGAACAAAAACTCGTTGGACATGAATCGTCAGTACAGTTTAACGAAACATGCTTAAAAGAAAAAATGCTACCAAAATACACTTATATATATATATATATATATATATATATATATATATATATATATATATATATATATATATGTTGTGTGTGTGTATGTGTGTGTGTGTGTGTGTGTGTGTGTGTGTGTGTGTTTTGATTACCTTCATATTTATTAATAAGTTGGTAGAAATAATTTTTGTTGCATTAATAAATACTCTCAATCCCGGTTTTCTACCACCTATATACTTACTAAGAATAACTAAAGGCGGCATAATGTCGGTATCACCCAGGTGATAGGCCCACCTACCATCAGCTCTTCACCTTACTGCACTGATCCCTGTGCTACTCATACGCTGAGATGGCGAGGGCTTGTATCGAACCCAGAACCTTGGCCCTTATATATGATAACAATGGTTGGGTTTTTGCTATAAAGGCATTTAGAAGAATACGGTCAACAATATACGTATTGGAGTTTGACATGCCAGCCCGTGTAGTCTAAGAAAGGGCCAAAGTAACAGGTTGCATGTCACGTGACCATTTAGTACCCGGGATACACACTGCGAAATCCTAGTATGTGCTGAGGCGGGTCGACATCATTTCCTCGGTGCGGAGTCGAGATTAGTCAGCACATACCCGGAGTGGCATCTGGGGATATACTCCGAAACAGGAAAAATGTTGACATTTTTCTGAGGTGTATGGGTGGGTGTAGTTTTGTTTTCAGGGATTGGTCAACTCGGTTTTGGTACATGAATTCCCCAGGAGGAAATATGATAGACGCTAGAATGGGGCTACATATATTGATTCGATGGTTGAAGCCAGGGAAGCATAGTGTGGCAATTGAATGCAAGAGAGAACCAGTCTAAACTGTGAAAGAAACCTGTAGCTTTCTTTCTTTCTTTCTGTCTTCATTTAAAGTAGTTTTTGTTGCTCTTTCTTTCTTTCTTTCTTTCTTTCTTTCTTTCTTAGAAAATTGTTTATTTTGTTCATTTTTCTTTCTTCCTTTGAAAATCATTTCCCTTCATTTATTCATTCATTTTTTATTTTTAAATAGAGTTTGTTCTTTCTTTCTTTCTTTCTTCTTTCTTTTTCTTTCTTTCTTTCTTTTAAATTCGTTTCTTTTTTTCCTTTCTGTCTTTCTTTCTTTAGAAATAGTTTTCTTTCTTTCTATCTTTCTTTCTTTCTTTCTTTCCAGAGAGGTAGACAGTGGAATAAGATACATTAATAAATATTCCGTATCAGGCGTCACAGCCGCTTGTTTCTTTTTTATGTTACTCGTATGAAATGAAAAAGAAAAACATATTAAGAAAAAGTCAAGAAAATAAAAACGAACAACAACAAAAAAAAGATGCGTAAAAAAAAGAGAAAATATTTAACCGCATCAAAATAGTGTTATTGTCATTTCATAATTTTTATTTTAGATTTTTATTCGTTGAATTTAAGAATATAGTGAACGAAACATAAAGGAATGAAAAACACTAAATTCAAAACCTTAGAGGTTTTTAGAATCTGTAGCGCACTGGTGCACCGTTCTTCTTTTATCAGCTCATCCAAAAACTATGTCTAACTCTAAACAAATTAGTTGAATTACTAAGCTTCGGCTAATTTAATGGTCATCATCAATGTCCATGGATGGACATTATTATCCTTACTAGTAAATATATGCACCCTCCTGTGAATATTTTCAAATCAATAAAATATATTACATTAGAAAAGCTAATGAAACTAAATAAGAATACAGATACAAAGATTTGAAACAGAGGGGGTTACAATCAAAAATAGAACACCTGTAAATTACTCTTCAAATTAATAAAATATATTACATTAGAAAAGCTAATGAAACTAAATAAGAATACAGATACAAAGATTTGAAACAAAGGGGTTACAATAAAAAAAATAGAACACCTGAAACTTACTCTTCAAATTAATAAAATATATTACATTAGAAAAGCTAATGAAACTAAATAAAAATACAGATACAAAGATTTGAAACAGAGGGGGTTACAATCAAAAATAGAACACCTGAAAATTACTCTTCCATCACTCCCACGTTTCATTGATAAATTTTCCTAATTTATCTATTTACTTAAAATAGGAAGTAAAGAATAAAATTACAGTTATTTCTTGGTAATTAATTTTTTAAGGATTTATCCCCGTGATTTTCCCTCATATCCAATAAGATAAAACCAAACAATTAGAAATCAATAATACCAAGCACATATTTATTCAAATACAAATTTTGATACCAATATGCAAATTAGCGTTCTCGTTCACATTGTGAACCACTAATGGGAATAGTGACTTGAGTAGTGGAATAGTTACGGTTACAGGCAAACACAGTCTCCATTATAATAAGACCTATATATTAATAGGTGAGTATCTACCTACAAGTGTCACGCCCGGTCAGCACTTCAGATGAATAATGGACCGTTCCGTTTTGATTCATCAGATATGAATGCATGTGTTCAAATGTTATAGTCTGTCATTATCCTATGTAAATAATCGACTACTCCGTTATGATTAATAAAAGATGAAGGAATGTCTTCAAATGTTATGGCCTGTTATACTTCAGATAAATAATGGACCGTTCCGTTTTGATTCATAGGATATGACTGCATATGTTCAAATGTTATGGCCTGTCATCCCCCCACCCCACATAAATAATGGTCCGTTCCGTTTTGATTCAGAAGATATGGATGCATGCGTTCGAATGTTATGCCCTGTCATCACCCCAGATAAATAATGGACCATAACGTTGTAATTGTGAGGAAAGAAAGGGCAAGAAAAAGAACTAACGAGGCACACTTAGCATAATGGTTATCGTCGTGGGGAATGGAATCGGCGAATTGATAGGAAATCCTGGACGAACATGATTACGTTTCACTAGGTGATAATGCCGTTGGGATATCGGAAAGATATTTCAAAATGTCTAAGCATTATAACGCCAAAAAGCTGCTCGGCACATTAGTTATCGTCTAGTTTTCATGAATTATATTAAATATTTACAAACTCAAATTTATTTACGAACTCATGTTTTTTCTCTCATCTTTTTCTTTTTTTCTATCTTTATTTATTTCCTTCTTTCTTCCTTTGTTTTTATTTTTGTTTTTTTTTACATATTTTCTTCTTCCCACCTTTTTCTTTCCCTTTGTATTTTTCTCCTTTCAATATAATTCTTTCTTTATTTTTCCTTTAAAAAAAAATTACCCATCTCTTCGTTTTTCTCAATTAAATTTGTTTTTCTTTTCTTTTTTCTTTCACTTAATTTTTCATTGACAATTTTTCGTCTTCTGTCTTTTTTCTCTCTTCACTTTATTTTTTCTTTCTTTCTTTCTTTCATACATTTCTCTCTGTGTCATTTCTTCTCTTTTCAATTTTTTTTTTTCTTTCACTTATCATTTGTTTTACGTTTTCGTCTCCGATTTCTTTTACTTTACTTCTGTGTTCTTTCTTTCTCTTAATGTTTTTATTGACATTTTCTTCTCCCATCTGTTCCTGTTTTTTTTCTTTTCTTTCTTCAAACCCTTTACCTGTCTGTTACGATTAATCTCTTTTTAATTAATTTCTTTCTTTCGGAGAACCTTTTTATAATTCTTTTTGTTATTTTCTCGTGTCATTTTCTTTCTTCCTTTCTTTCTTTATTTCTTTCACTTTATTTTATGTTGACACGTTTTCTCCTCCCGTTTTTTTCTTTCCTTTTATTTATTGAATTTCTTTCTTTTTTTCTTTGTTTTCTTTCTTTCTTTCCTTCTTTCTTTCTTTCTTAGAACCTTTTTTATATTTAAAAAAGCTGACGCAAAAGTACATTCGAACTGTTTTCTTAATTTAATACACCTTTTTTTCTTTTCTTTATTCAAACCCTTTAACTGTCTGTTACTATTCATCTCTTCTTTCTTTCTTTCACTTTATTGCATGTTGACACGTTATCTTCTCCCGTTTTTTCTTTCCTTTTTTTTATCTTTCTTCCTTCGATTTGTTTCTTATTTTCTTTCTTTCTTTCTTTCTTTCTTTCTTTCTTTCTTTCTTTCTTAGAACCTTTTTTTATGTTTCAAAAAAGCTGACGCAAAAGTACATTTCGAACTGTTTTCAGGATATATAAATATATCCAGACTTAATTTAATACGCCAGAAGTGATCCAAATAATGAAATACTTTAAAAATATCCAAAGACGACGCATTAATCGTCTCTCATTTCCCGACCGTGAATGTTTTAATAACGTGACGATTGGAGAGAATTTCTCTTTCGATCGCATCAATATTTTCTGCCCGTTTAATTCTATTCATTGCCTCGTTGAACTTTGTCTCAAAAGAGTTGACAGCAATTCAAAATGACACTTCTCAACTAAATGGGACCGGAAAATGATACCAATCAATATTTCAAATGTTTGCTTCCGGTTCTGCTTTTGATATTTCCGGTTTTTCTTTTGCTTTCATTCTTCTGTCTAACGTCTGTTTTATTTCTTCCTGTTTTTACGAGATTTTTATACTGCTTTTATTTCTATGTTTATTTTATGGTTGCATTGTCTTCTTTTTCCGTTGTAACATTGGTGTCTTGTTTTGTTTTTATTTCTCGGGCGTATATTGCGTATCATTTAACTTTTTTTTTATTTTTCAAATCTTTTTTTTATTTCTATATGATGCTCATTTATAGAGACTGATTTCTTGAAATTTACCAACATTATTGCGTGTGATCGGAGAGCCCCACGCCTAATTAATCGGCCTGTTATGTCAATTTATACTGCTTTTATTTCTATGTTTATTTTAAGGTTACATTGTCTTCTTTTTCCGTTGTAACATTGGTGTCTTGTTTTTTTTTATTTCTCGGGTGTATTTTGCGTATCATTTACTTTTTTTTTTTTTTTTTCAAATCTTTTTTTTAAATTTCTATATGATGCTCATTTTAGAGACTGATTTCTTGAAATTTACCAACATTATTGCGTGTGATCAGAGAGCCCACGCCTAATTAATCGGCTGGTTATGTCAATTTATACTGCTTTTATTTCTATGTTTTTTTAAGGTTACATTGTCTTCTTTTTCCGTTGTAACATTCGGTCTTGTTTTGTTTTTATTTCTCGGGCGTATTTTGCGTATGATTACCTTTTTTTTTTTTCAAATCTTTTTTTAATTTCTATATGATGCTCATTTTTAGAGACTGATTTCTTGAAATTTACCAACATTTATACTGCTTTTATTTCTAGTTTATTTTAGGTTACATTGTCTTCTTTTTCCGTTGTAAATTGGTGTCTTGTTTTGTTTTTATTTCTCGGCGTATTTGCGTATCATTACCTTTTTTTTTATTTTTCAAATCTTTTTTTTATTTCTATATGATGCTCATTTTTAGAGACTGATTTCTTGAAATTTCCAACATTATTGCGTGTGATCAGAGCCCACGCCTAATTAATCGGCTGGTTATGTCAATTTATACTGCTTTTATTTCTATGTTTATTTTAGGTTACATTGTCTTCTTTTCCGTTGTAACATTGGTGTCTTGTTTTGTTTTTATTTCTCGGGCGTATTTTGCGTATCATTACCTTTTTTTTTTTTTTTTTCAAATCTTTTTTTAATTTCTATATGATGCTCATTTTTAGAGACTGATTTTGAAATTTACCAACATTTATACTGCTTTTATTTATATGTTTATTTTAAGGTTACATTGTCTTCTTTTTCCGTTGTAACATTGGTGTCTTGTTTTGTTTTTATTTCTCGGGCGTATTTTGCGTATCATTACCTTTTTTTTTTTCAAATCGTTTTTTGTTTTTATATGATGTTCATTTTTAGACTGATTTCTTGAAATTTACCAACATTATTGCGTGTGATCAGAGAGCCCACGCCTAATTAATCGGCTGTTATGTCAATTTATACTGCTTTTATTTCTATGTTTTTTTAAGGTTACATTGTCTTCTTTTTTCCGTGTAACATTCGTGTCTTGTTTTGTTTTTATTTCTCGGCGTATTTTGCGTATCATTACCTTTTTTTTTTTTTCAAATCTTTTTTTAATTTCTATATGATGCTCATTTTAGAGACTGATTTCTTGAAATTTACCAATTATGCGTGTGATCGGAGAGCCCACGCCTAATTAATCGGCTGGTTATGTCAATTTATACTGCTTTTTATTCTATGTTTATTTTAAGGTTACATTGTCTTCTTTTCCGTTGTAACATTCGTGTCTTGTTTTGTTTTTATTTCTCGGGCGTATTTTGCGTATCATTACCTTTTTTTTTTTTTCAAATCTTTTTTTTAATTTCTATATGATGCTCATTTTTAGAGACTGATTTCTTGAAATTTACCAACATTATTGCATTTGATCGGAGAGCCCCACGCCTAATTAATCGGCTGGTTATGTCAAGCTCTAGTACCTAAATCATCCTAACCCTATTACCCTCATGGCAAACCCCAACCCTTTTATGATATATGAGCTAAAAGACTTACTAACTCTCACTAACTGACTCTCACTGTCGTGGCCCCGACCACTTCCCTCGATGACTCTGTATCTGACTAACGGTCGGGTATTCGTGTATCATTACTTAAGTAATCTTTCAATTCAGGATTTCCAGAACATTCAAAAACGTGTTCGAATTTGATTTGCTGTTTCTAGCATCATAATGTCGCTAACTAGACCGTTTTTACAATTAACATTCCTTCGGTTATCGCACCTTAGTTTTAGGTCGATTTTAATGTTTTAAACAGAATCAAAGTCCTGCCCTTTCATACCGCTATAATATCTGGATATTTAACAAAATCCTTTACCAAAATTATCCTAAAAGATTGTCTTTTTGACTGTTTATCTCAAGACAAAATGGGAAAGAGATTATCTATTCCTGTCTGACTTTAAATCAAACTTTTCCCATTAACACATTTCCTTCGACATCACTGAGTATATTACACATTACACCACGGAGTCTATTCCTCATACATTATGTCTTCGTTTACAAGACATTATTTGTCTCGGCTGAACCATGATTTATGGTCAGGAGATCATTAATTTGCGAAATTAATTTTTGAAATCAAGACTGCTCCTACTACATTCTATTCATATTGAAATTTAAACCATTATTAGTCACGTTAGATAACTAAAAATAAAGCTTTAAAACCTGACCTATACACCGTCATAAAAGAATATTCGCCAATTTTCTCTCTTTCCATATCTCACCTTTAACTGGTCAACATTTTCTGTTTAAGCGCATGCTCAATTAATTTGTCCTCTGACTATCGCGGACATACTTACGTCGTCGGGTAGGCCTAAATCGGTATCAGCCAATCAGCGAGGGAGTCTATACCCTTTTCACTTGCGCTTGAACAAAGAGATTGTTTCTGGCGTCTGAGGTGGAACGACACACCTACCATAAGCTCCTTACTTTATTGCTCAGATCCCTGTGCTACTCATACACTGAGTTGGTGAGGGCCGGTATCGAACCAAAAATCTTGTGGTTCCCAGCTGGACACCTGAAAATTGAAAATGACAAGAGAAAAAAAATAAAAATAAGAAAAACCTAAAATTCAAAAGAAAGGAATGAACAATTTGTTGATTGGTTGGCTGGTTGGTTGATTGATTTTAACGGCATATTAACCCGTCCGGGGTTATGACATGCCTAACGGTTAGGAAATAAAATATGTTGTGTATTTATATTTATACTTTTTTAGTAATTGGTTTTATCAACGTGTTAACACATTGGGGATCATGTTGTATGGTATTGATTAAGTTCATGTCTATTCTATTGTAACGTATTCGTTGCCTTTTCTTTGATAATTGTATACTTCCTCTATGGTCTGAACAGGATTCCGGGTCTCTGCTGGGGATCATTTCTTATCTGAAGCCTTGCTATTGTTAGCTTTTAGTAATAACAACAAGACTTCGATTTACAATGATGTTACTTTATTCATGAACCCCAGACCAGACAATCACGCAGTGAGCTCACATCTTGCTACCTTCGCTTCTAAGTCCTAACTCCTAACTGTCTCTGCAACTAACTGAGTTGCTTACTCCTTAAACCGGAAAGGCTTCTATTGACTTCTGTTCTCACGTTCCATCCCCAGAACGCAAGGTGAGAGTGAGGTCAAGCATTGTCCCTCACTCTCAAGGCCATCAGCTGTACTGATCGCCATAAGGATTTCTATACTACCTTAAAAAGATATTAGGGATCCATAATTATGTAACACTATGATATAATTTAATTTCCATCATAAAGGAAAGGATGTTGACATTTCTAAATGGATATTTCATATTGTTTGCATTAAAATAACGATTTCTGATGTGAGAAAACAAACTTCATTTCATGAATAAGTGTCTAACAGTCAACGGTGTTTGACATGTGTCACACTGTGGTTGTTGTTGTTGTTTGAGTATGTAGCAGTGTGTTAGTTTCGTGTAACCAATGCGTAATCGGGATACAATGACTTGTTCCTTTCTAGACTTTCTTAAAGTTGGTCTCCAGTCTCCCGAAGTGGGTTTGATTAAGAAGAGTTTATTGTGGATGTTGTTATTCCAGCGTTGTTGCCATTTTGTATGAAGGAATCTATTAATTTTAGGTATCAAGTCAGTATATGGAATTTACGAAACTAAACAAGAACGAATATGAAAATGTAACACCTATTTTAATGTTATTTTCATTGATTTCTATATAAAATTATACATAGTTTTTTTTTTAATATGTTTGAGATTCACATTATAGTATTAGAAATCAATAACAGCAAATAATTATTTATTGAAACCAGTTTTGTTACAATCATTATGCAAAATATTCCCATCATTTACTATGTAAATCTCTATTGCTGAGAGAAATATAACACATATTGTAGGATTTTGAATGCATTGATAATAAAGACAGTGTTAATAAATAAGCGGCTTATAAAGATTTGCGCACACATATGACTAAGTTAGACATTAATAAATATATTATTAATAAATAAGATGCTAAGTAAGATTAGATAATGAGTATTTCCTAATCGCTGAGAGTGTGACTTAAATAACTAAGAAAATGGGGACATCAGTGGTGGCGTAGTTGCGGTTATAGACGGTTACTTAATCTCCATTATAATAGGATTAAAGTACATTTTCAAAGAAAAATATAGTGGTACATTGACTCATTAGAGTATGAGTTGTCATTTGGTCGATTTTTTGCTTTATGTTGAGAGCTAAGATTTGATGTATGAGCGAGCATCAGATACGCTTATGTTAATAAGTTCACGAAAACCATTTAAGTTTCCAAATTTATTAAGCAAAAGAAAAAATATTATTTATAAAAAAAAAATAAACATGAAAACATATTACAGCACATAAATAATTACATTCTGTTTCATTATTTTCTACACAATACAAGGGTATTTTTCTTAATGTAGTAATGAAGAAAAGTAAGCGGGGTGGCGTATTGTTAGTATTAGCCGGAAAACAAGGGAGTCTATGCCCTTTTCCCTAGCGCTGGACTTAAAAGAAACGCACACACAGTAGGTAATTCGGGCGTATGTTGACCGTAGATTGTTTTTGCATATGAGGTGGAGCACCAAACCTACTCTCAGCTACCTAGTTTACCGAACAGATCCAAGCAGTGCTACACTTGTGCTGAGTTAGCGAGGGCTAGTATCGAACCCGAAGACGTATATTCAACTGACTGAGGTTTAATTTTGGTGGGTGCTGGAATGAATTAATGACATTTCACTTTATTTCAATCAGGATATGGTATATGAGGAAATTGAGTCACGAGCGGAATGAATAAAACTCGTAAGTCAACACTATTGATATATATATATATATATATATATATATATATATATATATGTGGGTGTGTGTGTGTGTGTGTGTGTGTGTGTGTGTGTTTACATAGTCGTAAAAGAAGTAGGCAGAGTGTATTATTTTATGTATTAGCCTGACAGCAATCGAGTATATTCCCCCTTTCCCTAGCATTAGACCAGCAACTCACTTTACCACACAGAACCATGCACTGAGTTAGCCAGGGCCGACATCGAACCCGGACATTATGGTTCCGAGGCGGATGCTCTATCAACTGAGGGTGTTTATTTATATGGGGGACCCGAACGGATTAATGGTATTTCATTTTATTTCAATGGGGAAAAATTATTTGGCATACGAGGAAATTGGGTTACGAGCGGAACAAATTAAATTCGTAAGTCAAGGCTACAACTGTATTAAAAAATAACACACACACCAAGTAATTCGAGCGTATGTTGACCTAAGATAAAAATGTTATGATTTTTGGTTTCGCTTTATAATTAAAGCATTTCCAATTTTATCAAACGCTAAAATTCGATTATAAAATCAGCAACATAAACATGAAATAGAATTTGACAGGCTTTTGCGAGTGCCATTGAATGGAGGTGACGCGCAAATGTTTGTGGATTTCTCTAATTTCATAATTGAATTTCTCAGGTCATCATCAGCGGAAATTTTAAAGCTAAGAAGAATGGAAAAGCGTCGTCACGTGTCGCCATGACTTAATCCAGAATTCTAGTGATCAATAATGAATCGATTTAATATTCGATGACAGCTTTGTGGTTAGGAAACGGGAATTAGCATCTTAAAAAAGAGAATGAGTCAGATATTCCACGCACTAACATACATAGATACACACACACGCACCCCCTCTCTCTCTCTCTCTCTCTCTCTCTCTCTCTCTCTCTCAAAATAACACACACACAAACATACACACATACTCCTTTCTCTCTCTTTCACTCCTAATCTCTGTCACTAAAAATGACACACACACATACACATACACATACACACATACAAACACACACACACACACACACACACACACACACACACATATATATATATATATATATATATATGAACTGCAGTTGTGTGTATATGTATGTCCGGAGGAAACTTCGAAAATTAAACAATTAACCACAAAGTATATATATATATAATATATATATATATATATATATATATATATAAACAATTTTTTTTGTGATGAAACAAAGAAAATACAGTGCTCAATCACAAATTGTGAGAGCTATATTTTATTAATTTGCTGAGTTTTTATAGATCAATGTTTATTATAAACAGCTACCAAGGTTTCATGCCAAGGGGCAATCATCAGGTCGTTGAGTTAGATCCCATGGTGTTTATTGAAGATCTTTTCTTAATGTCACATTCTGGACCGCAAATAACGTCGGTTACTTTCCGGACGCTAGTGCACTCAAGATCTTCAATAAACACCATGGGATCTAACTCAACGACCTGATGATTGCCCCTTGGCATGAAACCTTGGTAGCTGTTTATAATAAACATTGATCTATAAAAACTCAGCAAATTAAATATATATATATATATATATATATATATATATATATATATATATATATATACATTAAATATCACCAGGGCTTGGTTTTTGAGCAAAAATGGTGAAGATTTTATTTATATTCGTGAATATAATTTTTTTAAATAAAATTAAAATAATAACAGCATGGAATTTTTTTAAATTCAATATTTTAAATAGAAGACATTACTTTTTCTTTTCAGAGTGTATGGATCAATGAAAGGTGTTTTTTTTGTTGTTTTTTTACATTTTAGTGGGACATCCTGCGGGGATCCAACTTGCAATTCAACAGTAATGGATCAGCGAGACTATCTCTCCCTTTATCTCTACACAGGCAACGCAGGGTAGCCACTTCTAGTATATATATATAATCTTAAATAACATATTATGATATAATTTTCTCTAACTATATTTTCATGCGTCCGAAAAGGAACCACAATGTGCCTCCTTGGTCAATCACTCGTGAAAAGGGGATATACTCTCTCGTTATCTGACTGATGCCGACTTTACCCCCCCCCCCGACGAACTTTACGTTTATATATGCAGTCTTTAGACGGTTAAATATTGAATGCTGAAAAAGTAGTTTGTTCAGCGTTTATATGACGTGAAACGTGCTCACGTGATAGATATTATTACGTAAGACATATTTAAAAAAATATAAACATGCTTAGGTCTTAATGCACGCGGTGTCTAGATGTAAAAAAATTAATTAATAGAAGGGTAAAAATATGGGATTAATTGGGGCCAGAGGTGGTAAATGACATAATAGAAATTTGTTTATATGTCTACATTTAGAAACTAGTCCACCTCTGTTGTGCAGTAAATTCACATTCGTATTTTGTAGAATACACCATTTTTCTACAATGTATAGTCTACGTTTGTATTGACCGCCTTTGTAAGCTTGGGTTTTTTTTTTTTTTCATAATATTCCATTTCATTATGTTTTATTTGTTGTGTCTTTAATGTGCCATATGTGTTTGCAAAACTTCGGTTATTAAATTATATATATATATATATATATATATATATATATATATATATGTGTGTGTGTGAGTGTGTGTGTGAGTGTGTGTGTGTGTAATGGAAAAAGTGACTTACCGGTGAATATGGTCACGATGGTTAGATGGTGCAGAATTCAGTGAGATAAGTCAGCGATATAACAAATACAAAGTGCTCAATACGTTAGTAGAGCAAATTTATTACAATATAGGTACAAGTGATAACCTACTCGAGTTTCACCATAAGGATCTTCAGGGTTAAATCCACTGAATTAATCGAGATACCGATTAATTACAGTTGACTACACGTGTGTGTTCATCGCGTTAAACGGTTCCTTATGAGGAACGCTAGTTTCAAATTCGAATGTTTTTAACAGCGGAAGATGATTTTACGTAAAATCAACTTCCACTGTTAAAACATTCGAAGATCCTTATTGTGAAGCTTGAGTAAGTTATCACTTGTACCTATATTGTAATATATATATATATATATATATATATATATATATATATATATATATATATATATATAAAAGATTGAGATTGAGATCTTTGAAATGGAATTTCATGGTGGCTGCTAATTATGCAAAGTTGCATATCTTTCCTTATAACGGAATAAGCACTCCCCGTGGCCTAATATGATTTTAACAGTAAATCCCTTTTTTAAAAAGTCGATGTGTAGATAGTGCGGAGGTAAAAAAAATCTGACTGAAGACAAATCGGTCAAGTATTGATCTTAACCTGCCTTGTCTAGTCACACTGATGAGCAGTGGACCATCGACACAGAACTATGTGGATAATATATATATATATATATATATATATATATATATATATATATATATATCATTGGAACTGCATAGGCGGGTTGATATGGAGGCTCAACTGTCACTTAATCAGCATGTCTCCCCTCTCCACACTGCCGTTGAAAGGCATCCCCCCCCAAAAAAAAAAAACAAAAAAAAAAAACAATGCAGTTTGCCCACAATGGTTCCGTTGCTGGATAGCGGGAAAGATCAGCATGACTTCACCTCCGGATTTGATTTCAGGGTTTTCACCTCTCGACTTTCTCGGAATGAGATATAGAGGTTTTATAACAGACTTTTCCTTGTCTAGATAGTTTGCCATCCAAGGCTAAGTAGCCCCATCTATCCTCACCATATATATGGCCTGGTTTGTTATTATTCTCTCAACGCCCCCTTACCTATTATGGTAGAGGCGTGTAAGTATCATTTGACAAGGTCAATTTCGCAGGAATTGTTAGCTGTGTACTGTGGCCGAGGCGATATGGTCTTTGATTATGCCTGCTGAGGTCCCGGTTTCGATTTCTGTCGGAGGGAAATCGTTAGCATACATCGCTGATGAGACTTAATAAAGTCGAAACAGTCTGTACGATGTTCTACACACCGAGCGATCCTATGCCGGGATTATACTTGTCAAGTTCATTTTCTATAAAGAAAGGTATCGAATTTTATGCGATACATGCATTGTAATTGCCTTCAAGCAAAAATATGATATATATATATATATATATATATATATATATATATAAGCACCCCCCCCCCAGCCATCGTGTTTCACGTCTCGTGAGTGTGGCTAGACACAGCAACTACCTCCAACTAGGGGCGAAACCCGAGTGACTTTTCATCAGCCGGATTCGGGAAGCTCTCGACCATCGACAGCTGCCATTAAGGAGGGGTGTTTTAACCGTTATATACATTCATGTGTAGATATATTTTTGATCAACAGATAGATAAAATCTGTAATCAAGAGACGGGTTTTGATTTATGCAGGCGGTCAAAGTCAAATAAAATCGTTCCTATTGACTTACCAATTTTGTTCGTTCCTCTCATAACTCAATTTTATCGTATACCAAATCAATTTTCTTCAATGAAATAAAGTGATTTGATTTCTCTGAATGTTTGAGATGAGGCTTGATCATTAGTATTATCTACGTTATTCGGACTATTGTCCTCATCATCATTGTTATCTTTACAACATTTCGGACGATATGCCATCCGGCCTTCTTCAGGTATTTCTTGTCGGACTCGGGAACCTTCTATTCGGACTCGGACCTTCTTTTCGGACTCGGGAACTTTCTTGTCGTAATCGGGAATCTGCTTGTCGTAATCGGGAGCCATCACAGAACGAGTTAGGTTCAAAGTTCCGTGATAGCTCCCGATTATGACAAAAGGTTTCCGATTGCAACAAGAAGGTTCCCGAGTCCGAAAAGCAGGTTCCCGAGTTCGAGGAGTTTCCCGAGTCCGACAAAAAATACCTGAAGAAGGCTGGAAGGCATATCGGCCGAAAAGTTGTACATATATCAATGAAGATGAGGACAATAGTCCGAATAACGCAGATAATACTAAAGAGATATGACATTGATCCAATACAGCCCCCTACACCCACCCAAAAAAACACACATTTTTAAAAATAAAGATGTCACTGCATTGTATGAAAATATAATAAAATAGAATGTAATGAATTACTTATGCTAATATACGTTAATATTCATTTCTTATAAATAATACTTTTTTGGCGTAACATTTTTTGGAACTTTAATATTTCCAGTGATACTATTAGCATAAGCATATCTGAAGCTCGCTCATACCACAGGTTTTAGCACGCAAACTTTTATGCTGATTTTATTTTATTCGATTTTCCATTAAAATGTTATTTTGTATAAAATTCTCTCCATTCTACCTAAGTGTATTTAGTTTTGTTTGTTAGTCTACTTAATTACAGATTCGTTTATTTAAAAAAAAATGTTTTGTTTTCTCTATTTCGACTCCCCATTGAAATACAAATCATAAATATTTCCATTCCCCGTCGGTTTTTGAGTTTTAATGTTTTACGTAATTCAGGTATTTTTTCCGGAATGATGAATATATCTGAGAGAGATCCGGAAATGCTGTAAAAGCCCTCGTGCTAAAAAAATAAATAAATAAAAATTTTAAAAAAAGATAAAAAGATCATTGAACATCCTCTTCACCTGCTGCATTAGAGATGTGCAAATATATCCAGTCAGAAATGATGTTTTTTTTAAACTTTTGTTATGTATTAAAAAAAAAAGAAAGAAAGAAAGAGACAGCTGGGATATATGTAACACAGTTCATAAATAATGTTGACATTTTGCCAAAGGTTTTAACTAGCACTTACAATTGCAATAAATTGTTTGTTACTTACTTCAGTTATTTTTTTATTAAATTTTATCCCAATCGTTTCAGCTCATGCATAGCTACTTCTCTTTTAATTTACAACAATTTGAAAATAACTATATAAACGAATTTGTTGGAGTTTTTTTTTTCGTAATATAGTTATTTAATAAGCTTGGCCAGAAGTATGGGGCACTCAGTGAGAATCGAACTCACTAACAATGGTCTGCTGATGTAGCTTGCTAACCATTACACCTCATGAGGTGCCCAGTCTTTTGTAAAATAGTTATTTATTAAGTTTAGCTCACTAACAATGGTCTGCTTAGTTTAGATGTGGCACAAGACCAGACGTATCAGGTGCCCAGTGAGAATCGAACTCAGTATCAACGGTCTGCTGATGTAGCTTGC
>CM042152.1:40981808-40991808 GCA_023376005.1 Doryteuthis pealeii | reverse complement strand
TAATAAATTTTGGTTACTAAAGATTGATAGCGAATCTTCTTTATAAATAAATATTAGTCCAAACAACAAAGAAGGCACAAAGTGTTCCATACAACGCAAGTAGTATACGAAATGGCGATGAAAACATACTTACTCATATTCCTTTTTTTCAAGGGGTCTGGAAACCAAACAGGTTGGTTGGTTGGTTGGTTGGAGTTTAAGGTACGCAACCCATTGTGTCATTTTATGCCGAAAACGTTTTTGTTTTATCAATTGTTTGTAGGTACTCAGTGTTTCAAGCACATTTGTCTCTATTTAAATATATGAGACCCTAACAGGTTCTACCACTCCGGGGCAGAGTGAACCTAGGGGCAAAGGTGATATAGGGATGCCTACATTCTCGAAACTTCCGGAATTGGAAGCTCACAATCAGATAAAGTTTAACATCATACCCAGGACATGAAGACCCTCAGCTACCTCCTTCTAGCACATATATGATAAACATAATTAGGGGTTGGCATAAGAGTAATGAATTGAAAAAATAATTGAATGTCCAAAAAATAGAACAAAAATGTATTCTTCATAAAATAACCCAAGTGTTAACATCCCATAAAAACTAGCGTGCCAAACAACTAAATAACCAGCCATTCAAGTTCTTGAAATTATTTAACGAGTTGCTTCTAAAAGTTTTGAAGAATTCCTATTAAATCAAATAATCGCATTTCTGAACATTCTTTGGATTTCTCAAAGTTTTGAATTTTTACTAATTTACTGAGTCAAACGTATGCAACTATTTATTCTTTTTTCAAGTCCCCTGCTCTTTTCAAGCCATGAAGTATCCTTTTTCTTTACAAAACTTTGTGTCTCATATTCCTCTATGCCTTCGTAATGGTAGTCTCTAGCTTTTAATAGACATCAAGAGTCCTCTGTTTTTACAAGCCATCAATTGTTTTTTTTTAAACAATTGTCTCCTGTTTTTACGAGCCATTAAATCTGGTGTTTTTTTTAAAACAAGAGTCCTCTGTTTTACAAGCTATCAATTTTTTTTTTTAAACTGGTTTCTGTTTTTACAAGCCGTCGATTCTGTTTTTTCAAAACAAGCCATCAATTCTGTTTTTCAAAAAAAATCTTCTGTTTTTACAGCCATCAATTCTGTTTTTTTTAAAAAAATGTTTTCCTGTTTTTACAGGCCATCAATTCTGTTTTTCAAAAAGAACGTCTTCTGTTTTTACCAGCCATCAATTCTATTTAAAAAAAAAAACGCCATCAATTCTATTTTTCAAAACAAGTATTATGTTTTTATAAACCATCAATTCTGTTTTTCAAAACAAGTCTTATATTATACTAACCATCAAATCTGTTTCTCTTTCAGCAAAACATTAAATCTCCTGTTTTTTTTTTGGCAAACTATAAATAATCGATTGTTGTTGTTTATTAAATTCTACCGTAACCTAATTTCAAGATTATTTTCATTAATCCTAACTCTTTAATGAACAATAAACACATGATTCTTCAGATAACAGAATGTTTTGTTTCTGTTTTTATCATCTTTTCGGCATTTTCAACAAGCTAGAATGATTGCATTTGTATTATCAATTATCTTGTTAACGTTATTTCGTAAAAAAATTCGATGATCTTCTTACGTCTGGCAAAAAAGAAATCACTTACGTTTCTGTAATTGTGTTGTAATTAATCATTGAAATAATAAGACTACAATACATTTTCTGGTAATCGAGTTTTGCTAATCTTCATTAGCGTTATCCCGTGTTGCATTAATCGAATATAGGAATTTAGCCAAACCCTCCACTAAGACAATTCTAATGGTGAATATTCAATTCTGAAGTTCTGTAACTATCTACCTACATTTATCCATGGGATTATGGAGTATGTCACACTAATGTTAATACTATTGTAACTATATACCTACCTTTATCCATGGGATTATGGAGTATGTCACACTAATGTTAATACTATTGTAAATATCTATCTACCTTTATCCTTGGGATTATGGAGTATGTCACACTAGAGAGAGGAGAGAGAGAAATATACAAAACAAAGTGAAACCTATTCCCTCTCCCATATACAGTAACAACAAGTGAAACAGTTACAAATTAATTTTAGCACACCAGCTCTCTCGCTTGACAACTTGGTTGCAAGAACAATCTATATATTAATACTGTTGTAACTACCTACCTACCTACACACTCCAGAAACAAACAATGTGTCTTGTGCAATCTGTTTGTTTTATTTTACGGCATATCAACCTCGGTGGGTCATTTAATGCCAACCGTAATGGTAGTACCTATTAGGTTCCCATTAATGGGTTATTCATCCCATAGCTGGAACCCTAACAGGTACTTACACACTGCAGAAAAAAAATGAAGAAATTGAGTTTAAAAGAAAAATTAGGTAACCATCAAGAATGAATAAAATGAAATTTCTTCGGCATAAGATAACCCAACAAGGGTTGACATACTGTAAAATCCAACCAACCACCCACAAAAGCAAGATGCAACACGAAGTAAATTTTTATATGGAAATGTTAATTCAGAGTTTTCTCTCTAACACCCAAGTTGTCATACCACATCTAAAGAACCCAGTCTGTCCTACTATTTACACAGTCGTACGATACATCTTATGGGTACGTACAGGGTGGTCATCAGTGATTCCCTATCTTCATCGCCGATTACGGTTTCTTGGGAATCATATCGGCTGCGTTAGCAACCCCAACTTGAATCCGGCATCTTCAAGTTGCCACCCTGTAAGCTACGTGCTGCTAGCATTGATAGTTGTCTACGAATAAACTACACAATAAAACTCGACCTCTTAAATCGGGAAACCACAGTCAGTGTGAGCCAGTCAAAAAGTCTATTCTTCCTACTAATATATGATGGAATAATCTGGTCCTCTCGGTTTCAGTGTAATTTGCCTTCCACCGATTCAGCTTGCTGTAAGTTCACCACCTTCTATGAACTTAATGGATTTTCTCTATTCTAACTTACCACCTTCTTTGCTCTTACTAACATGATCGCCAACAATTACGCAATGAACTAGTTCTATTTCCCCTAAAAAAAGAAGACTCATAACTAATCTAATTCAATACCTGTGTTGAGTAACTGGCCGCATCCTTGGTTCCAGTTGTAAAAGAACTTAAAGTAAACAAGTAAGTAAACAATAAGTCCTTGTGGATAGTGTCCTTTATGTCCGACGTCCTAGATTGTCGAGTGTCAATGAGTTAAGATTAGAATCAGGCCTCTATAAATACACCAACAGCAGCAGCGCAGCAGCAGCAGCACTGCCAGTGATTGGATAATAGGAATCTTTCCCAGGTCACGTGCTTATAGGCGAGTCTATATGTAGAAGTGACCATCTGGCACACGCCTTATATACAAAATTCCAACAACCTGCATCTTAACTGTTATAGTTAGAGGGCGAACAATTGGATTCATACCTTTCCCAGGAAATACAAACAGCAAACTGCCCGAGCTTCATGCATCAATTTTATTTTCAGATTTTGGCTAAAATACTGGACTACGACACTGTCGTGACTTAGAAGTATGGTAGGGCTATTACTTTCTAATACTATATAAGTAAAGTAAAGTCGTCGGGGTGGCCTAAAGTCGGTTTCAGCCAATCAGCGAGGGGGTCTATCCCCTTTTCACTAGCGCTAGACCAAGGAGATTGTTTTTTGCTTCTGACTTTACCGCATAGATCCCTGTGCTACTCATACGCTGATTTGGCGAGGGCCAGTATCGAACTTGGAACCTAGCGGTTTCTAGCCGAACGCTCTATGGACTGAGCTAACCCGGTCCTATAAATACTAATATATTACAACTAATACTACTGGGAAAGGTATGAACCTACATCCCAGCCATGTATTAAATATTGATATTACTGAACTTCTATAAGGTATGACGTTAAACTGAATCAAGTGGTGAATTTCCAATTCTGGAGCTCTAGGAAATTATCACTTTTACTCCCTGGTCCATTCTGACACGGGGTGGTAGTACCTCCTAGGATCCTATTTATGGGTTGAAAAGACAAACGTGAGTTCAAAAAATTATGTAGGAAGCTCGTGGTGTAATGGTTAAAGTCATGGGAAATGGACTCGTCACCCCGAGTTCAAATCCTGGATGTGGTAATTGCATTTCACTTTGCGCTAATACCCTTGAGAAAGGTATGAATCCTACTCTCTCTCCAGCTATGGGTAAATAGTAGGGCATACTGGGCTCTTTAACCTTGGTTAGGTAACCAGTCTAGGAGAAGGAAAACTCTTAATTTAAACCTGTTGGATTCCGCTTAAGAAATTGACCTTCTGTCACATCCTGCTCGTGCGGAGGGGTTTGGTAAATATATATAAAGGACATTTGGTGTGTATCTATGTATGTATATATGTCTGGATGAAACTACGAAAATAAAAAAAATTACGACAAAGTAAATATATGTACACATTAAATATCACCGCTTCTTGATTTCTGTCGAAAAATTATGAAGATTTGATTTATATTCAAAAGTATCTAAAAAAATATATATACATAAAAATAGCATTGAAATACTATTAAAAAAAATATCCAGTATTTGTAAATCTCAAAAGTAAACAAATCAATACATCAGGGTTTTTGGTGGCTCCCTTTTCCCCTTCTACCCAGGCGACGCTGTGTAGCCGCTTCAAGTAAAGAATAAATCAATTTCGAAACTAATTATCGGCCGATAAATCTCTTTTGTTTCTTTGACATGTAGGCATTGTTTTCTTGGACAGCTTAGCCGATGGAGATAATACGAAGAATCGATTTTCACAAATCACAGACTTCGCCGAATTAATCGGAGAAAACAAAAACTTTTTGAACATAGTTTTTCATCATTTTTTTTAGCATAGACGCGTCTTTATTCTAGATCATACATACACCACACACACACACACACACATGTATATATATAATATATATATATATATATATATATATATATATATATTATATGCACACCCATGTATATACATATATTATACACACAAATATATACATATATTATACACACATATAAATATATTATGCGCACACACATATATACATACGTATATATATGATAAACATACACACACACACACACATATATATATATATATATATATATATATATATATATATATATACATATATATATTATACACACACATAGAGAGACACACATATTATACTCACACGTACGCATATGTATACACCCACATATATAAATGCATAATCACTCACACACATATATATATATATTCATATATATTATATACACACCCATGTATATACATATATTACACACAAAAATATATACATATATTATACACACATATAAATATATTATCCGCACACACATATATACATACGTATATATATGATAAACATACATACACACACACCACAAACACATATATATATATATAATATATATATATATATATTATAATACACACATATAGAGACACACATATAATACTCGCACACGTACACATATGTATACACCCACATATATAAATGCATAACACTCAAACACATATATATATATATATATATATCATATATATTATATACACACCCATGTATATACATATATTACACACAAAAATATATACATATATTATACACACATATAAATACATTATCCGCACACACATATATACATACGTATATATATGATAAACATACATACACATACGCACACACACACACACACACATATATACATATATATATATATATATATATATATTATACACACATATAGAGACGCACATATTATACTCACACGTACACATATGTATACACCCACATATATAAATGCATAATCACTCACACACACACACATATATATATATTCATATATATTATATACACACCCATGTATATACATATATTACACACAAAAATATATACATATATTATACACACGTATAAATATATTATGCGCGCACACATATATACATACATATATATATGATAAACATATATACATACACATATGTATATACAGATATATATATATATATATATATATATATATATTATATATATATATATATTATACACACATATACAGACACATATATTATACACACATACACATATGTAAACACCCACATATATAAATGCATAGTTACTCACACACACGCACACATATATATTTGTATATATATAGTCATATATATTATATACACACCCATGTATATACATATATTATACACACAAATATATACATATATTATACACACATAAAATATATTATACGCACACACATAAATACATATATATATATATATATATATATATATATATATATATATATGATAAACATAGATACACACACATATGTATATACATATATATATATATATATATATATATATATATTATACACACACAGCTACTAACACATATATTATACACACACGTACATATATGTATACACCACTATATAAATGCATAATCACACACTCATACTCACACACACTCACACACCCACACACACACACACATATATATATAAATATATTTTATATACATAAAAACTCATGTATATACATATATTATGCACATATTTATACATATATTATACACACATATATATAAATATATTATACGCACACACATACATACATATATATATGATAAACATACATATACACACATATATACACATATATTATACACACATATACACATATACACATATATATTTACACACACGTATACATATATATATATATATACACAAGCATACATATATGCATAAACACATATAGACACATTCACACACACAAAACGCACTCACTCACTCATATATATATATATATATATTATATATATATATATATATTATATAATATATATATTAATCGATTTAATCTTGTTTCGAAATGTCTGTGTCACCAATGAATACGCGATATTAAGAAGTTTTTTAAAAGATTGAGAATTAAATAAGGACATTTTTTTTGTTCTTCATTTTGATTAGATTATCTGAGGATTAACACAAAAAAACGTCTAGATATTTCTTCGATGTTTATGTAATTAGAGGTGAAGCAGACAAGTCTTATTAAACAGACACAAAAATATGTTATTCAAAATTCTACCGGTTCCGCGGCTTTATTGTCCCATGATTATGAATCGTCGCTACTCTTGATTGTAAATGTGAATGTCAGTGTGTGAGTGTGTCATATTTTCAACTTTACTTCTAGAGGCCCTAGCCCAACATATCATACCATTTAGGATCAGTCTGACTCCGTAAGTTATTTACATTCTGCCGCGTGGTGTAATGGTTAAGTCATGGCACATGGTCTCGTCGACCCGAGTTCAAATCCTGGACGTGGAAATTGCATTTTCACTTAGCCCTAATACCCCCGGGAAACGTATGGATCCTAATCTCCCTCCAGCTATGGGTAAATAGTAGGGCAAACTGGGCTCTTTAACCTTGGTTAGGCAACCGGTCCAGGAAAAGGAAAACTCTGAATTTAAACAAGTTAAACTACGCTTAATAAATTGGCTTGTGTCACATCCTGCTCGTGCGGAGTGGTTGGTATATATATGTTTACATTCCGCAGCGAATCCGGACCCACAGACTTAGAATTTTGCATTCCCAATTTTTAAATCTATGCCTACCAAAATTCCCCCACGTCTATACTAAATTTTATTGATATTTTTTACCTGAATGATCGGATATTTTAAAGTTCACTATTCCTATCAGAACTAAGTCTATTCAAATAAAACCCTTTTGTTATATGAGTCCTTCTGCTCAATTATAATCAACTAACCATAAATTTTAGTACTTTGCTCGCAGTGGTGCGAGATCCGCTGTGAGCGGATTAAAGTAGGCAAAGTGTTATTTTCCCGAATTAGACTACATTGCACATTCATTTTATGGCTTTAGATTCACACATGAAGTGAAACAACTCACAACGTTTCAGCGCACCAACCACCATTACACTATCAATAACAAAAGCTACTTCCCTTTGAACGGTCTTCATTCATGTAATATATGCACCCCAACTTAATAAATACCTAAATATTGCAAATGTTTTGAATTATTCTCGTATTATTTTTAAAAGTGTATGTATTTACTCATATCCGTCAGCCACGAGGTTTTCATCACTTCACCCTTCTTTTTTGTATCCTAGTCCTAATTTACAAGGTGTGCCAAAAAGTATCGAGATTTTTTGTACTTTTTGACACACCTTGTATTCTGAAAAAATAAGTTACATTCATATTTTTTTTTCCAGAATACAAAGTGTTTCAAAAAAGTACCAAAGTTTAACGCTGTATTTACCAAGATAGAAATGAAGGTTGAATAGAACGTTACTTTTTTTTCAGAATACAAGGTGTGTTTTTTTACACATCTTGTATTTGTACACAAAATATCGACGCTTTTTGACATACCCTGTATGCCTATAACTGGAGGGAGAAAAGTTAGATGAATACATTTACAAAGGATATGATCGCTCTGTAAATTGTAAACAATCTTGTCCTAGATTTGAACTTGGCTGGCTATGTTCACTTCCTTCGACAATAACCTTTACACACGAGCGCCTCTCGGTGTTATGTAATTATCAGATACCTAATATTTATGGCAATAGTGTAGAAATCATAATGGCGAGTAGTGCAGCTGATGGCCTTGAGGGTGAGTGACGGAGCTTGCCTTGCACCTTGCCTTCCGGGGATAAATCGTGAGAACCGGAAGGCATAGAAGACCATGTCTTTCGGTTTAAGGATAGAAGTAACTCAGCAGTTAGAAGTTAGAAGCCGTAGTATGTAAAGATATGCGCAGACGTCTGGTTTGGGGATTAACAACAAAATAAGATCAAAGTAAATCGAAGTCTTGTGTTTATTACCTAAAAACTAACAATGACACAGTGTTGCATAGCCCTCAACTCAGGCAACAAAATCGTACATGTTATATACTGGCATCTTCAAACTAACGCTACTCTGACTCGTATACGTTGCTGGTATACAGCGGAGATCGTTTCTGACCCCTAGACGATGTATCTAGTGGTCGCTTAAATGAATCACAAGGCATGCTCTATGTAGTAGGAGATTTGACTTTATTTCTCTCATCTCGGTTGTACGTGGTGGATGTGAGTGGCGGGCATTGATAATGGGCACTACTACTGCTGGTGTGGTGGAAGGTGGTGGGCGCGCTTCACTGCTCGCTGGCAGAGATCGACCGTGTCAGCGGTCACCCAGTCCGCTCTGCTCGCCGTGTCCTGGGGTATGCCTTGACTGCTCTGCTGTTTTGACTCTACCTTTAAGTACTGTATAGTCCTCCCACAATCTCTTTGTTCGGTTGACCGGAAGTCCTTTCTCTTTGTTCAAATTCCCGTTTGTCCAGATGAGTCTTTTGTTACACTTCTTTTGTTATACTAAGATCTCTGTCTCACGCTATCTATTGTTTCCCCTGTTCAATTTCCTCCTGTCTTTTCGTACTTCCCGCGCAAAACCAACTGAAACAATAGTCAATCTGCAACAACAGGGCTTCTGATTAGGAGAAATACCTAACAGAAACCAAACCCGAAGTCCCCAAGAAAGTCCAGACCTTAGAAGATTCCAGTCCCAGACGCAAGATGTTAGAAGATATACCAAGTCAAGATGATAGAAGAACCAAAGCCGACCAGAAGAAAATACGACTAGAAGTAAGAAATAAGAAAGGGTATACAACATCAGTACGTAATTAAAAAAAAAGACCCATGGTCACGTGTTGCTCGTTGACCATACAACAAAATGACCTAGTGTTGATTAACAAAAAAGAAATAACTTGTCAACGGGTGGATTTTCGCAGTTCCAGCAGATCACAGGGTGAAGCTGAAGGAAAATGAAAAAATAGACAAATATCTTGACCTTTCCAGAGAACTGAAAAAGTTATGGAATATGAAAGTCAAAGTTATATCATTTGTAGTTGGTGCACTTGGAACGGTCCCTAAAACGATAAGAAAAAAGTTTGGAAAATCTGAGAATCAGAGGGAGAATCGAAACCATCCAGAATACTG
>CM042152.1:40966808-40976808 GCA_023376005.1 Doryteuthis pealeii | reverse complement strand
AAAAAGTGCATTCACGTAAACACGCAAGACGCGAATACAGTTATAAAAAAATACCATCTGTAATATTTTTAAAAAAAATTATTTTAACTAAAAATGCCATAACAAGACGACAACTACTTCAGTTCTAGTGTTCTTCTGAAGAAGAGATTTTATCTCGAAATATTAATATTAAGAATAAATCACAGGTTAACAAACAACACAATTGTTGCCTTATTTTTTTTCTTTACGCCTGCATTGTGATAGCCTTCAAAATCAACCTCCAAACTACGCATACACGTCTTCCTATATTGTGTGTATGTGTGCCCACGTGCAAACATGTTTGGCTGACACCACGACCTCGTGCGTATTTGTATATACTTGCAACATTTAGCCAGCCCCGTCGTTCTATAACCCCCACCCCGCCCATAATATACAACATTTGTAACCTTAAAGTTAATATTATTCAACCCCCCTCCTCAATTAACTCGACCGACAATATACACCCCCTCCACATCCAGACATGCAAGAAAAAACATACACACCCACACACGCATAAACACACAAACACAAACTCTCGGACGTAAGCATTGTTCAAATGTCGCACATTCACAGAACAACGTATTATGTGTGTGACCAGTTACCCGCGTACGCTACCTTTATGCTCTCCATAAACACTCTCATACATTCAAGGGAGACCTAGGAATAGCTAAAAACTACAGAGGCATAACTCTTACGGCTATCGCAGCCAAGATCTATAATGCCCTTCTTCTTAATCGCATCCGACCCGAAATAGAGAAAATTCTTAGGAAAAACCAAAACGGATTCCGTAGAAACCGTTCCACAACCTCTCAGATCCTGACTATACGACGAATCATAGAAGGGATTCGAGCAAAGAATCTAGAGGCAACGCTACTATTCGTAGATTTTTCCAAGGCATTTGATTCCATACACAGAGGAAAAATGGAACAAATACTACTAGCATACGGGCTACCAGAAGAAACTGTTGCTGCTATAATGATGCTCTACAAAGATACACAAGCAATGGTACGCTCACCCGATGGCGACACAGATTTCTTCGACATCGGAACTGGAGTCTTACAAGGAGATACACTAGCACCATATATATTTATCATATGCTTAGACTATGTACTCCGAACATCAATAGATACCATAAAAGAAGAAGGCTTCACACTAAAAAAGGCAAGAAGCAGGCGATATCCCGCACAGAAAGTCACAGATGCGGACTACGCTGATGACCTTGCACTCCTTGCAGATACACCACCACAGGCCGAGTCACTACTGCATAGCCTAGAGAAGGCTGCAAATAATATTGGCCTTCATGTAAACTCCGATAAAACAGAGTACATATGTTTCAAAAGGAAAGGAGACATAACCACACTCAACGGTAAGCCCCTTAAGCCAGTAGAACAATTCACATACCTAGGTGGTAATATCCTATCCACAGAAAGCGATGTAAATACACGAATAGGAAAAGCGTGGTCGGCCACAAACAAATTATCAGTAATATGGAAATCCGATCTCACTGACAAGCTAAAGCGACAATTCTTCCAGGCGGTGGTTGTATCAGGTGTTGCTGTACGGATGCACCACATGGACCCTAACGAGGCGCCTTGAGAATAAGCTGGATGGGAGCTGCACAAGAATGCTGCGTGCAGTCCTGAACAAATCGTGGAAGCAGCACCCCACGACGAAACAGCTATATGGCCACTTGCCCCCCATCTCACAAACCATTCGAGTGAGACGGACAAGACATGCCGGGCACTGCTGGAGAAGCAAGGATGAGCTCATAAGTGATGTTCTCCTGTGGAAGCCAACACACGGACATGCTAGTGTGGGCCGCCCAGCAAGGACCTACATTGACCAACTAAGCAAAGACGCAGGTTGCTGCACAGAGGACCTCCCTGGGAAAATGAATGATAGGAAAGGTTGGCGAGAGATTGTCATGGATATCCGTGCTAGTAGCGCGACATGATGATGATGACATATGCACATCATTTTATCCAATCATACATATCCCATGTCTATTGAATTTTCTGAAATTTTTTTCGATTTTCCCTGCATTTGAAACATCTTCACCTGATGATTGCATCGCATGAAACCAATATGGTCGTGAATGTTCCTTCGTCACCTAATAAATAGATATGTAAAACCTTTATATATTTATTTTATCATATTATATATATATATATATATATATATATATATATATATATATATATATATATATAGCCTATAGTTCACTAGAAGGAAACTTTAGCGAGAAACATACGAACAATGTGACTTATATCATTATTCCACCAGCCGAGTCATACAAATGACACCATGGTTTAATAGTTGGAGACAGTAAAACGCAGACAGTATCCACCTTTTAAAATGTCAGCAAAGATGTCTGTAGTGGTATGATTTTCTCCACAACCTGAGAAGAAACAACACCGTAGATTCGGAAGAACGTGCCTTTATCAAGTTAGCACCGACAGTCATCAGCGGAGTGGAAACAGACGTGGTAACACCACCCACGTTTTGACTGTGAACACACAGTGACACACAGACGACACACAGAGCCACGCAATCACGATACACAAAAACATATACATACGAAGACACATGCATACACGTACACGTACACGCACACACGCATACACACATACAAGGTGTGTCATAAAAGTAACGTTCTATTCATTCTTTATTTCTATCTTGGTAAATACAGCCTTAAACTTGGTACTTTTTGACTCACCTTGTATTCTGAAAAAAAAAATTACTGGAACGTTATTTTTTCAGAATACAAGGTGTGTCGAAAAGTACAAGAAATCTCGATGCTTTTTGACACACCTTGTATATATATATATATATATATATATATATAATATGAACAAAAAGAGATGAGACACATAGGAATATTTTGTATGTTATTTAATTGTTGATATATCTCTACTAGTTTCGACATTAGGTCATCATCAGGAGAAAAAATTAGAATAAAGAATAACTGGTCACAAAAATATCGGACACATAGCGTAGTGGATAAACGCGTAGGTTTAAGACAGTTCAAAGTGACAGTAATCTCTAAACTGCAGGTTCAATCCTGCTTGAGGGCAACTGCAATGTAGAATAATAATTAACACAGCTTAACACCTGCATCTAGATATGGTTAGCGGAATCGGAACAGGATACCGCGTGGATTGAATAAAGAGTTGGGCTTAAAGTTCCGTGATGGCTCCCGATTACGACAAGAAGTTTCCCGAGTTCGAAAAGTATGTTCTCGAATTCTAGAAGGATCCCGAGTCCGACAAGAAATACTTAAAGAAGGCCGGAAGGCACATCGGCCAAAACGTTGGACATATAACAAAAAGATGAGGACAATAGTCCGAATAATCCTAATAATACTAATTATCTAGTCTCATCTAAAAATTTCAGAGAAATAAAAATTAAAAATATGTTAGAAAAATGTACATTAAAACGTGACCAATCTTTTTGTTTACAAGAAACAATATTTTTCATGTCATGTCATATCATTTCATGCTGTTATTTACCCAACGTGTTCACCAAGGTTAAGATGTGACATAAGTTATGGGGTATCCAGTGAGGATCAAACTCGCTATTGAGTTGTGAGGGATATTAGAGACTAGCTTCGCCACCATTAAACCAGGATGGTATAGCATAACATTTTCATGGCAGTAGTTAATTCACTTATTGTTTGGGCCTGCAATTTATCAGCACATCTCGTAATTTATCCATCAGAATTGCAAGAAACACGGAATATTAGAAACATGATCAACAATCCAAAATTGAATGATATAAAGATAAATATTTCCCCATAAATAGTTGGGATTTTGGTCTAGTAGCGAAGTACGACTTTCACTATCAAAATATTCGCCTTGGAACCCCATTATAATCTCCATTATAGATTAAAAAGTGTAACATAATGGGGAGATATATTGTAACAAAGACGTGTTAATTAGCACGGAAATGTTTTTGCAAGAATTATGGCTTAGAATAGCATGGAAACGTTTAAGGATGAATCATTATAAGGACATGACTTTTTTTATTGGACGAGCTGTGAGACGTGGCGAAGTGGGGGAGAGGAGGAGTGAGAGGTGAGAAGGTGAGATGAGTCTGACACGATGAGTTGAAAGAGCCAGACGTGCTCTCGGCAGTTGTATCTTTGTGGGGAAATATGTTCCCCAGCACCACAAGTTGGTTTCCAGACTTCAAACATCCAGGAACCACAAGACAACTGATGATCAGCCAAGCAACCAAGATTCGAGCTTCTCAAATGCAGTGCTGGTTGAGAGATAAGTATACAATTAATAATTTCTATACCAGCACATCATTACTCCATTCTAAATTAGAGAGCATAACGTTACAATAGAACCACGACTGCTGTTTTAAAACAGGGATCACCAAAACAAGGCATTTTATCAGGCCCATCGACGGTACTTGAATTTGTTTGTTAAAACGTATGGAACACGAAACGTTCTGATACGATTCAAATTTAAATATCATGTCAGGCTTTCTAAATCCCCGTGGACTTGACTACAGAATCAACCCATCGAACGAAATTAACTGATAAACCTTTGAAAGCAATTATCTTGATTGAATGTAGCAATTCCAAAGCAAACATTGACAATATCTTGAATGGCAAACTTCTGTTTGACAAATCTCAACCTTTCTGCCAATGTTGCGTTCTTTGATAATGGGTTAATTATAATAAATATGTTGGTTAATTATAATAAATATGTTGGTTAAATTTGTTTTTGTGCATCTTATGCCACTCATCTATGAATATAACACGGAAAGATAAATTTTGTTTTACATCTTTTTCTCAGAGCTTTCGTTCTGGCTAGTAAGTATTGAAGACAATAATAATGTGGCCCGTGCTCTTTATTTTTTTCAATTATCCAGCCCACGCTGTTTTTTTTTTTGGGGGGGGGGTTCAATTATCCGGCCCAACCTGAAAAACTTTGGTGATCCCTGTTTAAGAGGGATGGCGTTAAATCAGCATTAAATAACCCACAAACGTTGATATGTCATTAAAGAAAGAAGCCAAACGAAACAATAAATAAAGGCAAGACTCGTGATTATAAAATTGTCTTCCAGGTGTTCATATCGATTACTAAAAAAATCAATTAATTTCTTTCTGTTTCCTCTTAAGGTAACAGAAACAGGTGTGATAACACAGTGTCAAATATTGAAATAATCATCAAATGCGCTAATTTATCTAATCAAAATAGCCAAAAGAATAAATAGGTAAATAAATAAAAGAACAAAAGATGCTAAAAAGTGGAAAGAAAGAAATGTAATTAACAGTCTCGCCAGAAAAAAGAGACTGCATCAGAGAAAATGGAATAGATTGTAATTTTTAGACTTTAAATCCGTAGACGGGAAATATCTTTATTGCTTAGGAAAACAAAAAGAAAGAAAAAAGGAACGGGAAAGAAAAAAAAAGAGAAAAGAAGAGAGAGAGAGAGAGAGAGAGAGATAAAAAGAGAGACAAGAGAACGAGAGGAGTATATAAAGAGAGAGAGAGAGAGAGAGAGAGAGATAAGAGAGATAAGAGAAAGAGAGAAAGAAAAAAAGAGAAGAAAAGAAAATGAGAGAGAGAAAAGGGAGGAGGAGCGAGAAAAAGAAAGGGAGAGAAAGAGAGAGAAAGAAAAGAATGAGAAGAAAAGAAAGAGAGGGAGAGAAGAGAACGAGAGAAGTATATAAAGAGAGAAAGAGAGAGAGAGAGAGAGAGAGATAGAGAAAGAGAGAAAAAAAAAGAGAAAGAGAGAAAAAAAGAGAAAAGAAAAGAAAATGAGAGAGAGAAAAGGGAGAAGAGAGAGGAAAAAAGAAAGAGAGAGAAAGAGAGAGAAAGAAAAGAAGAGAGAGAGAGAAGAGAAAGAGAGAGAGAAAAGAAAGAGAAAGAGAGAGAGAGAGAAAGAAAAAAGAGGGAAGAGAGAAGAGAAAGAGCGAAAAGAAAGAGACATAAAGAGAAAGAGCGGGAGAAGCAAGAGAGAAAAAGAAAGAAAGTGAGAGAGAAAGAAAGAAAGAGAGACAGAAAGAAAAGAAAGAGAGACAGAAGAGAGAGAGAGAGAGAGAGAGAGAGAGAGAGAGAGAGAGAGAGAGACGATAAAGATAAGAAAAAGAGAGAAGAGAGAAAGAGAAAAGAAAATGAGAAAAGAAAGAGAGATAGAGACAAAAGAAAGAGAGAGATAAGAAATAGAGAGAAAGAGAAAAGAAAGAGGGAGATAGAAAAGATAGAGCGAAAAAGAAAAGACAAAGGGAGAGAGAAGAGAGAAGAGAGAGAGAGAGGGGGGAGGTAAAAAGCAAAAGAGAAAAACTGTCTCATCTCTTGACTGATCACTCTAGACACAGAACATTAAGAAATGTAACTGAATGAAATTAACAGGTGTTTCCTTGAGTTATGATATATCATTAAAGAGAGGTGCTAATGGCTATCACTGTTGAAAACGGACACAGCGCACCGAGTTCAAATTCTGCTCGAGGCTGACTAAATTCCACATATAGCTAATACCCTTCGAAAAGGTGTGTATTTACTCATTCTAGTTTGGTATTCTTTTCTTCAAACTCAATCTATTAAAAATATTTAATACCTATTTTTTAATGGTTTAACCCATAGTAAAGGGATCGGGTTAGCTCAGTCGGTAGAGTGTTCGGCTGGGAACTTCAAGGTTCGATTCCGGCCCTCGCCAACTCAGCGTATGAGTAGCATAGGGAACTGTGCGGTAAAGTGAGGAGCTGATGGTAGGTGAGGCACTCCACCTCAGACGCTAAAAAAACAATCTCCTTGGTCTAGCGCTAGTGAAAAGGTGATAGACTCCCTCGCTGTCTGGCTGATACCGACTTTAGGCCACGCCGACGACTTTACTTATTTACCTATCAGGTACTTCCACTCTAGTTCATCCAGCGAGGACCGAACTCAGTATTCAGTCGTAATTGATCTGTGAGACTATATTGCAAACCATTACACCACGATGGGACGACAAACCCTTGGTAAAGGGATGAACTGAAATATTCTACCTTCAGTATGGATAAATATTAGGGCAGATGGGACTCTAATTTTGAATGGTAACAAGTCTAAGAAAAGGAAAACTCTGAATTCAAACCTGAATAAAAAAAAAAGATCTTTAAAAAAAATCTACAACTTAAAATGAGGTCTTCCCAGATTTTAACTCGTCTCGTCGTGTCTATTTCTTACGAAGGTAACCATTACACTACGCGCGTACGCTTTAGTGAGTTTGTTTGTTAGTTTGTTTTGTTTTACGGCATATCAACCTCAGTTGGGTCATTTAATGCCGATAAAGTTTTGAAATAAAGCAATTCTTAATGGATAATACAATTTTGTTTATAAACACATTTTTCTATTTAACCCATAGATGGGACCCTAACAGGTACTACCACTCCGGGTCAGAGTGGACCTGGGAGCAATGGTGATGAAGGGGTGCTCCACATTCCCCAAATCTCCAGAACTGGAACCTCACCATCAGATAGAGTTTAACGTCATTCCCAGGACATGTAGACCCGCAGCCACCGCCTTCTAGTACCCATATGATAAAAAGGGGTTGGGGCTTGCCATGAGGGCAATAGGGTTGGGAAAATCATATAGGTGCTAGGGCTTGACGTGACCAGCCGATTGATCGGAGGGGGCCTCTCCGACCGCCCGTCTAGCCCAAGATAGGGCCAAAGCTGAGTATTGCATGTCATGAACTGCTCATCCACCTGGGCTCTATCCTTAAGCATCACGGGTCGCCACCCACGGCCAACAGGTGGCCCCATTGGGGGAGTCTTACCCCTCTGCAGAGGTGCAGTCGGTGCATTCTAACGCCCCAGCCGACAGGGCGGCTTTAGTGAGTTAATAGCTTTATGAAATTAATGGCGAAGAACTAGTAATAAGAAAAATATAATAAAACGATGAATTAATGAAGGGTATATATACAAGGTGTGTCAAAAAGTATCGAGATATTTGTACTTTTTAACAAACCTTGTATTCTGAAAAAAAATAACATTCCATTCATGATTAAACAGAAAGATAACAGGAAATTAAGATAGAACAAAACAAACTTAGAAAGGAATGAATTATCAGAACAGAACAAATACAAAATAAGATAAAAAATATTTTAAAGTTAATATCTGCTAAAATATTATGAAAGACATTTAAAACGAAGAAATGGAATTATATAAATAAATTTTATTGATAAGAAAATGAAAATTTAAAATAAATAAAAATAAAAGATCTTTAATAAATATCTACAACCTAAAATTAGGTCTTCCCGAATTTTAACTTGTCTCGCCGTCTCTATTTCTTACGAAGGTAACCATTACACCACGCGCGTACGCTTTAGTGAGTTAATAGCTTTATGAAATTAATATGCTAGTATCTAGTCAACAGCAGGATTTTCTTCATTTGTGTTATAAGATTTAAATGTGTAGTTTTCATAATACGCTAGAAGGCTCTGTGTAATCTTCCAACGTAGGTGAATATATACATTAATAAATCCAAGCAAAGAAGTACAACATGACAACAATACACAATTTATTGTCTGAGCACGTGGAACATGACTTACATGAATATTACATAAACAGATAGGACAAAAGTCCTTTGGAAGTAAGAACTAGTTCATGAAGAATAAGAGAGTTAGCCCCAAACTTAATGGACCGAGACACTACACGTCTAGTCTATTATTTGTGAATGCCAGAGAGAAGAGAGAGAGAGAGAGAGAGAGAGAGAGAGAGAGAGAGAGGCAAAGAACTTCCCGGACTGAGTTTAAATACCCAGCTAGTAGTGGCGAAATCCTCACGGTAAGGGAAGGTAACCCATTTAGACACAAGTCCATCCCTGCAGGGGCAGACAATCGATAGAGTGTTAGTACAGTATGTGTATAGAAGTTTGTTTACTGTTCGCTATATTAACTTATTGTCATAAAAGGTGAAATTCTCAAATTCACAGATTCAAACATAATGAATAGTGATAGGTCCATTCACGTCGCATAAAACAGTCAGCATGTCCTTTTTTATGGGCCACTGTACCCGGAACACTTTATACCGGAGAGTCAGGGTGTTTCCCTACCTTAGGTAAAAGTATCCAACTGGCTGGTATGTAGGGCATACTTCCATTTGTGATCATCAATATCACCTGTACATACATAATGAATGCTTATATTGATGCAAACTTATAAATTTATACAAGGATTTTTTCAAATGCGTAAGAGACCTCAGAGCAATATTTATAGTTTCAAAGAAAGAAAGACTTAACAAACTGTTATTTGGTTATTATAAATTCATATTGAGTTCTGGTCGAAATAAATTTATAATAGCCAAATGACGGTTTGTTAAGTTTTAGTTTAACAGTATATATATATATATATATATATATATATATATATATATATATATATAATCATCCACATGTTCTGTGTTTCGACATATTACGTCACCTTAGTGTGACTAGACTTAGCAGACTACCTTTGTGTGTGCATATGTGTGATAACAAATAGAAATGGCAGCTAGATATTAGAAAAAAACAAAGTATTCCAATGTTTGTAGATGAAATCGATTTGTTAGAGAAAATTATATTTCTACACTCATCCCAACCCCCCCAAAAAACCCGGAAATAAATGGTTTTGGCGGGACGGTTAGTACGTATTAATGGCATTTCTGTTTATTTCAATGGCAAATATTGATTTGATATACGGGGAAATTGAGTAACGCGCGGAACGTATTAAACTCGTAAATCAAGTACCCCTATATATATATATATAATATATATATATATATATATATATAAATGAGAGGTATCCAAAACTTGGTTGTAAGGGATGATTCTATATGTGATTTCTAAGATGCACTGTATTATTATTGTATGATCCAGTAGGTATAATAACAGTGAATCTTTAAATCACTAAAAAGAGCTCAATGTATAATAAACTTTTTAGATTATATACAGAGCAATATGTATCTTTGAAAGGGAGGAAAAACCCAACATCGTTATTCCATAATAAATTTA
>CM042152.1:40959308-40961808 GCA_023376005.1 Doryteuthis pealeii | reverse complement strand
TTAAGTATTAATAACACTATCAGTAGAAGGATAAGCCCATTATTTTTATGTTTAGTTTAACTTGAACATATTTCATTAATGCTACAATATATAAGTGGAAAAACGTTTTTTCGGTATAATTGATTTTTGAAAATCTAACCGATATCACTTAATATTGTATTTCGAGTGCAAATAATTTCCACTTGATAAATTTCACCAAATTTACAGAAACCTAAAAAATGACAAACATCTTAGAATCTTCGAGGAAGTTTTATATTTTGTATTTCAATTACTTTTATAAAATTGATTTTACTATTTGATATTAAAATGTATAGACTATTGCTTAATCGTTTAAGGAGAAAGACAAACACTCCTGCACACACAACTACATATATGTATGCATAAATATATATATATATATATATATATATATATATATATACACACACACACACACACATATATATATATATATATATATATATAAAGATAGAGAGAGAGGGGAAGGAGAGAGAGAGTGAGAGAGGAGGAGATTTGTCTGAAGATTTTAATAAGTGTGTGCAATTCTTAGGAAGCACGTTTTGAATCTAATTAATATTCGGATTGTATTTTTGTAATAAACTTATCTTTTTATTGATTCAAGCATATATATATATATATATATATATATATATATATATATATATATATATATATATAGGTGCATAAAGTGAAGCGGCGTGAGTGAGAGAGAGGGAGAAAGGAGAGAGAGAGGGAGAGAGAAAGACAGAGAAGATGCATTTGAACATTTTAATAAGTATGTTCAATTGTCAGTAAGCACGTTCCTGAATCTATTCGTCTAGCATTCTTGCAACAAACCTGTCTTTTTTCTCGTTACAAGAACAAATGAGAAGGGGCTATAATATCAGACCTAGTGTTAATTAACGAGAATACGAAAACTTGTCATCTAGTGGATTTTACCATTTCAGCAGACCGTACAGCGAAAATACATGAAAGCGAAAATAGTGAGTCACTTCTCTAAAGATCTGGGGAGTATGGAGTACTACTTCAATACATCACGCCCAGATCTACTTTGATCAGGGGAGGATTGGATAGTTGGATGGTTATATTTTACGGCATTTCAACCCTTATTGGTTCAGTTTATGTTGAATACCTTTAGTTTTATTAATTCTTGATGGGTAGTCATCAGTTATTTCAAATTCTTTTTTCTTTTCAAATTCAAATTCAAATTTCAACAGATTTTTCAAACTCATTTTTATATTTAACCTATAAAGGGGACCCTAACAAATACTACCAGTCCGGGTAGAAACAGGCTTAGGAGTAATGAAGAGGAAGGGGTACAGCAATTTCACCAGAGCTCCAGAATTGGGGATTAACCATCAGATTATAGATTAGAGTTTAACGTCATACCCTGGACACTAAAACCCCCAGTCACCGACTTCTAGCACATATGTAGTAAAAGGGGTTTGGGCTTGCTATAACAGCAATGGCTCAAGACAATCATAGGGCTTGAAATGACCAGCCGATCAACCAGAGGGGATATCTCTTTGAAAGATAGGATGAATGTGGGGATTTTTGTCCCCGGAAAAGCAGTGTTTAAACCCTACGTTTTGTAAGAGAATAAACCGTACTTCGAACGCAGTGACGAGATGGGTGCTGCTTTTGAAGAAAGGAGACAAACAACTTTTTATAGAGCAAAATGTTTACTTTACATGTAAAACATAAAACAAATATCAACAGGGGTCTCAATATACATAAAATGAAACAACCAAACGAGTTTTAAAGAATGTTCATAGAGTTCAAAGGGAATACAAAGAGTTCAATGTGTTTGGTTGGTAAAAGATAGTTTAAGGAGAATTGAATGTAGTTAAAGGCTGGTTTCAGATTTTAAAAAACCTACGGAACTTAGCTGAAATCCTCGAGTTCTGTTCCTCGTAACCTGTTGAGCCCTGCAGAATGGGTTTTAAGTGTTTGTTTGTCGCTCCAGCTTCTAACGAGGTGAGGGTTCCGATTCGTCGCCGTCTGGGGGCTTTTAACGATACGGAACAAGCAACTCTTCCGAAGTATTGATGGAGACTTTTTATGATCAGACCGTTAACTCTGAACGCCAGATTCCAGATGCTCAGAACTTTTTATTTATTTATTTTAATTTTAATTCAACGTTATTTAAATCCCCACAAGCTGCTGCGGGTGTCCGGTGAAAGAGGATCAACATTCCCTTAATAAATGTTCACATTACTTGATATAAATGTGTGGGAATTATTTGCATTAAACATAGTTACTTGAAGCTAAAATATACTAATTTTTATTATCAGTTACTTGAAATCCTATGGCCGTGCACAAACAAAATGGAAAATATCGTTATATTTGTAAATATTTAAAGATTAATAACATTTCAGCATTAAATAACTCATAAGGAGTTATGCCGTAAACCAAACTAAACCATTATATATCTTACAAACTCACTGTTGAATGATTTAAAGAGCACGTGTCATCCATTTTCTTTGAGACTATGAGGGGA
>CM042152.1:40934308-40946808 GCA_023376005.1 Doryteuthis pealeii | reverse complement strand
TATTTTTTTCTGTAGCCAGTTGCTAACTGAACATACCTGCCGTACTGAAACAAGTACCCTCTTATTCTACCAATGATTTCTAGGACTAAAAGTGGCCTTTTACTACTAAGACTACACCTTTTCTACCACTGGATTCAACAATAGGAAACCTAAATGTCTAAAATGGCGACTGGAATCGTAACAAATGGCATAAGAAGAACAACCACTATATAATGAACATCAAACCCTGACCAGACCTTATGCTACAGCCACTGTTTCCATGTCTGCATATCACGTGCTGCCCTTATTGACTACGAAGAATCCTGCATCCAACGTAGAACACCCCCTAATATTCGTTCACGAAGCCAAGCTATGATAGATGCAAATATATCTATTAATAAAGGAGATTTGCATCCGGTTTTTGACGGTAACAAAAATTACGTCACTGCTTACGTCACATTACCCAACATCGTAATAACATAGAATAAATACACTCACAATTTGAACATGCAACATTAGACAGTCCTCATTGTTTTTTAAAACAGATTTTGATAGATACATGACTGGTATTATATATCTATGAATAGTTTGTTTTATTTTAATACATATTTAAAGTTTACATTTTAAATTGTTTTATTTTTTAATCCTTTAATGAATCTGATGATTTTACTTACTTAGGGTACAAACTCGCTGACATTGAATTTTTTTACTCCCACCCCTCAGGCAATATGTTTCAAAAATCTATTTTTACATCGCCCGGAGCTTTTTTTATTATTTTGTACTAGTAATAGGAATTATCGGTCATATAAAGAAATACATAATAGAAATTTATGTCATATTTGAATTTACGTCGTGTATATAAGGGAGAGAGTTCTTGGGTGTATAATAGAGAGACAGACAGACAGACAGTTAGCTTAGAGAGGATATATGATGATTCTTACTTGATTACACTTCCGCTTACCGCTTTTTTGGCTCGGTCGTCTAACTTGTCTGGCCGCCATGTTTGCTTTCTTAGTTCTTTTTACAGGGCATTGTGCTTTAATAATGATTAATAGAACAAGACTGGGTGTTCTTAAGGTAACAAAGATTTATTTTCTTAGCTCATGATTCCGCCGCGGGGAGACCAATCCCGGGAGCTTACAACACACCTACGCTCCCTGACTAAAACTTATTCTCACGTGTCCATGCCGGCGGTCAGTTGGGATCATCATCACATCATTCATAATCCCAACGTGTATGGAAAATCACCCACCTCCGATTTTAAATGTAACGGAATTTATTTACAAATTCTAACGACAGGTACGTTCACAATTTATGACTGCTCATAAATTGTAACATTTAGTTTTAAAATTGTTTCTTCATTTTTATTGCTTCTGTTTTTATTACTAAATCTATGTTCATATTATGTCATAATTTTGTACTAAGTTCATTGTCGCTCACACAGACAAACGCACGATCGTGGGTGTGTTGTGACTGGCTGCACTATTTATTATCAATGCGAAAAATCTCTTTTATCTAAGAGTTATAATCTTCCATAGAATAATGTATTGTTTACAGTCAATTGTAGCTACGTGGGAGATTTTATTGCATCAATATATTTGATATCTCTTAGACGGTTAGTACATACATCAGGACGTCATGCCGATTTATCTTCCAGACAAAGTTACGATACAAATGTTCAGAAACCAATGCATTGTATATATACTTTTGACTATACAATAGAAGCACGTGATGTAATGGTTAAAGTCATGGGGAATGGACTCGTCACACCGAGTTCAAATCCTGGACTAGGCTGTTTACATTTCACATAGCGCTAATACCCTTGAGAAAGGGGTTGGCATATATATATATATATATATATATATATATTATATATATATATATATATATATATATATATAGACTAATTCAGGAAAACATTATTCCCGTGCTTTTGAACACAAGCTTCTCTTTGTCTACATGTAATAACTAGCAGAAGTAGCTGGTCCATGACGAGACCAAATGGAATTTAGGAACAAAAGAGAGTAAACGAGAAAGGGGGAAGATAGGAATAAGAGAGGAGGCCATTATCAAGGCGCTGACAGCATGGATATACACGATTCTCTTCCCCCAACCGTCCCTATCGTTCATCGGTCCAGGAAGCTCTTCTAGATGGTATTTTATTTCTTCTAGATGGTATCTAATGTCTGCACAGAATTGACGAATGTGTGTTTCTGTTGTTCAGCCAACACTATTTTCTGATGGCTGGCCCACTTATAGGAGAACGCCGCTTATGAGTTCGTTCCTATATCCCCCATAGTGGATGCCATGCGGAGGACTAGCCATCTTCTTCATCTAACTTGGATGCTTTGTGAGATGAGATGTAAGTGACCGTACAACAGTTGTTTTGTAGGATATTATTTCCAGGATTTGTTCAAAATAGCACGTAACCTTTTTTTTTTAATTACTGCCTAGCTTCTTTTGTTTTGGCTACACAACTTAGAATCCAAATATTGCAGCCATATAACAGTAATAACACGGCTACAGCCGGATAGTATACCTGTTTTTTTTCTCATCTGAAGGATAAGATTTCATTGAGTATGTATTGTATCCTTTCACCCAACGAAAAATGTTTTCAAAAATACATCTTTCATTTTTAAGACTAATCTCGAATACATAAGTGAGATTTACTTTATAGTTTTTTTTTGTGATTTTTATTATCCCTGATAGACATTTTATTTATACCTGCGAACGACGTAGGCTATTCAAACTAATGACGGTTTGGAAAGGAGGGAAGATGAGGCATATCATAAGAAAGAGATAAAGTATGAAAGAAAGAAAGAAAGAATGATAGAAAGAAAGAGAAAAAATTTTTTTTAAAAACAAACAAAAAAACAAACACAAACAAACAAAAAAAACAAAAGACAAAAAAACAAAAGAGGAAGCTAAGTAAGAAAGGTGTAAGCTGAAATCAGAGAACGCAAGTTCATAGGTTGACTGAAATCAGCAACGAAATCAACAGAAAGAACAAAAAAAAGTAAGAAAAAAAGAAATGGTCAATAAAAAATAAAACACAGATAGAGAGAAAGAAAGAAAAGAAAATAAGAAAAGAATGGAAAAAATATAGAAAGAAAGAAAGGAAATTTTAAAAAAAGATGCAAGCAAAATTAGATAGAAAGAAAGAATAAAAGAAAGAAAGAAAGAAAGAAAGAAAGAAAGAGAAAATACCCAAAATAAGAAAGGTTCAATTTGAAATTATTTTGGGGGACTGAGAACGCGAGTGTATAGGTCGTATGAAATCCACAACAAAATTAACAGAAAGAAAGAAAGAAAGAAAGAAAGAAAGAAAGAAAGGGGAAATAAAAAGCAAACATAGGCAAGGAAAAGCAAAGAATAGAAAAGAAATTTAAAAAAGGGAAAGAAAGATAGAAGAAAAATGGAAAATGCACAAAAAGGAAACAAGCAAAATTAGATAGATAGAAAGAAAGAAAGAAAGTCTGCGTTAGAAAAAAAAATTGATTAAAGAAGGAAAGATACAATTATAAAGAGTGAAAGAAAGAAAGAAAGAAAGAAAGAAAGAAAGAAAGAGAAAATACCAAAGAAAAGGTGGGGAGGCTAAATAAGAAAGGTATAAGTTGAAATGCTTTTGACGAACTGTGAACGCAAGATTATAGATCGACTGAAATCAACTGCGTTAACAGAAAGAAAGAAAAGGGAAAAAGAAAAGAAAACGCAGACAAACAGAAAAAAGGGAAGAAAGAAAAAAAAATGAAAGAAAGATAGAAAGAAAGGGAAAATGCAAAAAAGGAAGCAAGCAAAACTAGACAAGAAAAGAAAAAAAGAAATAAAGAAATAAAGAAATAAAGAAAGAAAGAAAGAAAAAGACAGAAGGAAGTCAACGTTAGAAACTTTCGGAACCCCCCTCCCATCTAAAATTTTTGTTTTTAATTTTTTTTTCTTCTTTCAATGGATTATTATCGATTGCACTCCAATCTATCAAACTGAAAAAAAAAAAATTTTTAATTATTTATTTTTCGAGTTTTCAGTTGTGCTCAAGTCCCCGTATAAGTTTATAGTAAATCCCAGCCATGTCGGAACCGCTCGAAAGGAAACTGGCGCAAAGGTGTCAAAGTTAGGGTGGCCCAGAAAAAAAACAGAACCCAAATTATTTATTTATTTTCCCATTAAACTAACCTTAAACCCCAACACCAACCACAGCCTCTAACCCTAAACCCAAACCCTAACCCTAACCCCAAACCCTAACCCTACCCCCCCCCTAGTTAAAATTAACAGTTTTATTACAAACTTTGTGGGTTCTGTTTTTTTCTGTGTCACCTTAATTTTGACACCTTGGTGCAAATTCAACTGTTAAGATAGAGCGGTTCCGATATGGGGGACCGATTTACTATAAACTTATACGGGGAAATGAGCACCCCTGAAAACTCGAAAAATAAAGAACTTTTTAGAATTTTTTTTTACAATCTGATAGATTGGTGTGTAAACGATAATAATCCATTGAAGAAAAAGAAAAGAAATTACAAAGAAAATGTTTTTTTCAGCGGTTCCGATATGGGGGCACCCCTGAAAACTTGAAAAATAAATAACTTAATTTTTTTAGTTTTTTTTTTTACAATCGGATAGATTGGTGTGCAATCGATAATAATCCGTTGAAAAAAAGAAGATTAAAAACAAATATTTTAGATCGGAGGGTTCTGAAAGTTCAGGTCATCCAAATAATAAAATAAACTAAGGAAAGAGAGATACATATATAAAGTGTGAAAAAAAGAAAGAAAGAAAGAGAGAGAGAAAGAAAGAAGGAAATAGGTACAATTTTTCTTAAGAAAAAATATTACTATAATATAAAGAAAGTTGGCAGATAGGCATATTGTCAATATCAGCCGGACAGCTAGACCGAGGAGATAGTTTTTACTGAGGTGGATCGACACACCTACAGTCAGCTTCCCACTTTACCTCACAGAAGAGATTATTAAATCTGTGCTACTCATACGCTGAGTTGGCGGGGATCAGTATCAAACCCGAACCGAGTCGGAGGCTCTACCAACTATGTCATAACGAGCCGAATATATAGTGTAAAATATGATCGTTCTGCTATGAAACGCTATCCATAATTTATTTGAATTAAAAGTCAGTTCAGTATTACAGAAAAAAAATTCACCCAATCATAGCAACGATATTCACCAATTTAGTAGGAAAATGCGCTCTCTTTGAAGTATACGGGTATGATGTAAGGAAACTAAGAAAAACATCATCATACGACAAAACACTCCCAGATCACAATCGCATTGAACAATTATACCATTTTATCTCTTCTTCAAAATTTGTTTGGCATAAGATCTGGCACGTAAATCAGAACAGGCAAATAATTTGCTTCTAAGTTTCTGGCAACAAATGCCATTGCTAACATTTACAGAACTAATCAATATTTGATTAATATGTGTTCGCTTGCTGGTATATATATATATATATATATATATATATATATATATATATATATATATATATATATATATATATAGTTAAGAATTAATGGAAAAAATAAATGGATGAATTAATGGGATAAAAAAATGAATGGAAAAAAATGAAAAAATCCTTTCTAATACGATTTTTTTTCTAAGAGAGGTCCTTTTGGAAAAGCCTTCCTAATTTTTACTGGACACTCTATTGAAGCATTGAATTAATATAATTATTATATAAATATTGGAGAGGATAAAATATGTGTCTTACCTTTGTGGGGTTCTGATGAGAAAGGATTCAAGGATTCACACACACACACACACACACACACACACACACATATATATATATATATATATATATATATATATACCAATTCCTCCGCACGGACTGGATGTGACACAAGGTCAATTTCTTAAGCAGAGTTTAACAGGTTTAAGCTCAGAGTTTTCCTTCTCCCAGACTGGTTACCTAACCATGGTTAAGAACCCAGTCTGCCCAGCTATTTATCTATAGCTGGAAGGAGAATTGGATTCATACCTTTCCCAAGGGTATTAGCGCCGTGTGAAATGCGAACAGCTTTGTCTAGGAATTGAACTCGGGTTAACGACTCCATTTATTACGATTCTAACCATATATATATATATATATATATATATATATATATATATATATATATATATATATTATATATATATATATATATATATATGAAATGAATCCAACAATATGTGGAAAAGGAAAAAAAATGTTTTCCGAAAAAAGATACATTTATTTTTGACGGTGAAGTCGAGGTTTAAACGTTTCGATTTATATTAAAACCTTATTGATTTACTTATAGTAAGATGCCATTTTTGGATGCTCAGCACCAGTAGCCTTGTACCAGTCAAATAAATACTTAAATCAAGTTCACTTTGGCTAGGTCTGGCACAAGAGTACTGGTGCTGAGCAATCAAAAAAAGGGGGGATTTTGCTTTAAGTATCTAGTCTGGTATAAGGTTACAGATGTAAGATCCCTTTTCCTTGTGTGCTCAATACTTGTAGCCTTCTACCAGACTATGCTAAATAAATAGTTTGTTTTCTGATGGTGCTCACTACTTGTAGCCTTCTCCCAGACTATGCCGAATAAATAGTTTGTTTTCTGATGGTGCTCACTACTTGTAGCCTTCTATCAGACTTGGAAAAATAAATAGTTTGTTTTCTAATGGTGCTTAATACTTGTAGCCTTCTACCAGACTATACCAAAAAGTAATTAAAATGAGTACCTTTATCATTGGGAATTGATTTACAAAATGAACGCTTACCAAAATATGCTTATGTTTATTTTCTCTAAATACATTCCCTAACTCATGTCATTCAAAAAAATATCCATATTTTTTCAATTCTTCTCTATTGTTCTGATGAAGGCTTAATATAAACTAAAATGGTTAAACGTCGACATAATCACTTAACTTTTCTATATAATATATATATATATATATATATATATATATATATATATATATATATATGAGGTAGGTAAAAGGATAGTGAACAAAAAATAATAACTCAAAACAAGTCTAAGATTTGAAATATTTCGTCCTATTCACAAGGACACCCTCAGTCAATTGACTTTTATTCAAAGCAAAAATTGCGTACATGTGATTTGATGAGGGGGTGAGTTGGTAGCGGAAATGAAGGGTAGGGAGGTTAGGGGTGGAATAAGGGATGAGGATAACATGAATGAAGTGTAGGAAAGTTTACAGGTGCTAGATAGGGAAAGGGGTTGGTCAAGGGAGGAGGGTAAAGTTCATAGTAGTGGAGTATTTGATGCCAGAGGAAGATAAGGAGGAGGGGATTGTTGAGTGACATTAGGTCACTGGGTAATTTTTACCTACCTCATACTGTCGGATTTTCCTCCTACTATCCTATCTTCATATATATATATATATATATATATATATTAGAACATGATTAATAAATGTTATAGTATACACTTTTATGCATTAATGCAAAATTGTAAAACTTACGGAAGATTAGGCAATTTTAACATCGCACTTGTATCCGAAACAAAACATCGCATTAATTTCAATGATTTCACAATATTAACTCATATCTATAATAAAAGATTAAGACATATTTTTTAAGCCGGCAGAATTTCGGTTTTAACCTCCCTTAATGATCGTCCTGGATCCAGCATCCGCGCCGAGTTGGTCTGTATACGTCTTTGTTATGTTAAAAAACATATCCCCTTTCTTAGAATAATTAGTTCTAAATAGCTACAAGATATCCAACCTTAATTAATTAAGTTTATATTTCGTGTATCTTCTTGAATTAAATTTATTCCAATCATACCCTATTATTTATTTGTTTTGTGGCTAGTTTTATTTATTTTTACACCGTTCTATTTAATAATATAGACGGCTAGCTCAATCCGTAGAGCACTCTACTAGGAATCGCAAGATTCCTGGTTCGATACCGGCCCTCACCAACTGAGAGTATGTGTAGCACAGGGATATGTGTGGTAAAGTAGGGAGCTGTTGGTAGGTTTGGCATTCCACCTCAGACGCAGAAACAATCTCCTTGGTCTAGCGCAACTTAAAAGGGGATAGACCCCCTCACTGTCTAGCTGATACCGACATTAGGCCACCCCGTCGACTTTTTTACGTACTTAATTATATAACTACGTATATAATAATATTTTACTCACATAGAATATCTAATTGGATTTGCAACCTATCTAGTCCTACTTTTTTTTATTTCTTCTACTTTCTCAAAAATTCAGGCAATACTTTTCTCGTCTTTTGGTTTCCGTAACGAATACGTCACACATTTTAAAAATCTCCCCGTGTACCAATCACGGCTTAACTTTCGACAACACATGGACCTATCGCGTCTTTATGTTCGTCTTTGCGCGTACCAATCACGTAATGAACTATTAATATGAACGCTGATTAAGGGACAGTTGTGAATCTTTTTTACCCATACACATTTCAGGTGATTAAAAACGTGCATCAGCTTTTGAAGGACAAAAAAGCTTTCTATATTCTTTTAATCATATTGTCCCAGAGTTTTATATAAACTGAAACGTGTAAACGTCGACAATACTTTTATAATAAATTCATCTTTTTTGAACACTCTGTTTATACATTTCGAAGCGGATTCATTTTCTGAAAAATATATTTTTCTCTTGGAGAGAGAGAGAGACAGAGAGACAGAGAGACAGAGACAGAGACAGAGACAGACATACAGACAGACAGACAGAGACAGAGACAGAAAGAAAGAAAGAAAGAAAAAAAATGAGAGAGAATGAGGAAAAATCATATGCATATATATATATATATATATATATATATAGAGAGAGAGAGAGAGAGAGAGAGAGAGACAGACAGACAGACAGACAGACAGAGACAGAGAGACAGAGACAGAGACAGAGAGAGGGAGAGAGAGAGAGGATGAGTGAGAGAGAGAGAATTGTGAATATCAGTTTAACTTATTTGTTTACCCAGATATTTAACTTTTCCATATATATATATATATATATATATATATACATATATATATAAGATAAATGATCTATATTTTCGCACCCATATATATATATATATATATATATATATATTTATATATCCATGAGTATATCCTAAAAAAGTGGAAAAAAGTAAAAGCCATATCAAACAAGAAAAAATCAATGTGTATGTATGAATGTTTATTCGTAAATAGAATAATGATGAAGCCGATTGATGGTGGGGGTGAATCTATAAGCCAACAGCAACACACAATCATCCAGTGATTATAGATTCCATTGCAAAACTTATATTGGTCATACCTATTTCAAGTGTCACGGCGTACACTCTATAAAATGCCATTTGGTGCATATTTGGAATGGAATTACCGTACCTTGTAATGTAACTGGCAGACGCTATAGACTTCAAAACTCCATTGAAACTACTTCAAAACATTAATCTACGATGGAAGTAGAGGAAGGGGAGATAAGTACGAACCAAGTGCATAACTGAGAAATAAATAACTCTTTATTCATTTCATAGTGGCATGGGTGTGTTCAAATAGATGTGTTCAAATCATTTGCAGAAAAAAAAAGAAAAAGAAATTGTCAACAACATATTGAAGAAATACATCATATTGACGATTACTTTTGACAATTTTATCGATTATCTCTGTTCTCCAGGGAAGGAGTATATATATATTATATATATATATATATAATATATATATATATATATATATAAAGTTTGTTTTTCTTTATATTAGTTGGATTTTATGGCATGACAACACTTGTAGGTTTATTTTATGCGGAAGACGTTTTGTTTTATTCATTATTGATGAATAATCAAATTAAAAAAAAATTTAAAAGCAATATTTTTTATTTCTCTGAATTTGTGAGACGGGGCTTGATAATTTGTATTATTTGAATTATTCGGATTATTTACCTCATTTTTATTGTTATCTTCACAAGGTTTCGATCACTGTGCCATCCGGCTTTGTTCATGTATTTCTTGTCAGACTCGGGAACCTTCTCGTACACGGGGACCTCCTTCTCGATCTCGGGGACCTCCTCCTCGAACTCGGGGACCTTCTTGTCGCAATCAGAAGCCTTTACGGAATTAAGAACCTAATCCTTTATTCAATCCATGGGGTAGACTGTTCTCAATTTTTTAAACACAATTTTTCAAAACTAATTTTTCTATTTAACCTATAGATGAGGCCTTAACAGGTACTAATGCTCCGGATCAAAATGGACCTGGGTGTAAGAGTGATGAAGCGGGACTCCACACTTCCCAGAGCTCCAAAATTGAAAGTTCAACATGAGATCCAGTTTAAGTCATACACAAGGTACTAAGACCCTCAGGCACAGTCTTGTAGCACATATATGATACAAGGATTGGGTATTTTCCATGAGGTCAATAGGGTTGGAACAATCATCTCTACTCTCTATGGTGTAACTATTAAAACGATGTGACGAGGAATGGATGTACAATTAGAAAATCAAAACAAACAATCTAAAGAATCGGGTATTATTTGTCTAAATTTTCTTATGTTCAATTGGGATTTTTCAGACTGAAACAATAGAATAGAATATATAAACTATTTACACAGAGATCAAAAATAGATTAATTGCATTATATTACAGAATATTCAAATATGAATACACTGACAGGACATGTAGATTGTGGGGATTAGAATAAAATTATAATAAAAATCCAATTAAAAAAATAACAAACTCCCCTGAGCCTTCACCGGAAGAACTATCCAAGCATGTGCGGGGAAAGGGACCCACTTCCGACCCCGAAGATAATCTCTCGGTCTTAACTGTGTCTAGAGACTACTACTAGCCAGGAAGATATTTTCTTGCCACGTGGTGGTTATGGCCCGTGAATAAAGCCTAAATCATAAAAATTACCTTTTGTCTTTGTCTCTTCCTTCTTTCTCTGAATTCTTTTTAGCGCGAACACGAAGTAGGATGGGGTTAAAATCAAACCCTAAGAACACCCACGAATGACGAACTACCATTTTTACCTAAAACATTAAACCTCTACTACCTCAAATGATATACCACAATATTACAATTTAATTATTCCAACATTTGATATGTTTACTTAAGAACAGTTGCAAGTAGTTCAATATCTTGATTTAACTCTTTCTCAATTCTTTTCTTTTTTTCCTTCTTTTCATCTTTTCATTATGTTCGATGGAAACAGATTATACTTATCGCTTCCACAAACCCAACCCCACTCTCTATATTTCCCCTACTCTCTTTCTTTCTTTCTTCTTTCTTTTTTCTTATTATATTATTTCTGTGTAGCGTGTCCATTTCCCTCCTTTTCTTTCTCTATAATAAAGACGGAATCACCTATTTAGCAAAGGTGACGACACTTATTAGAAATACAATCCATATCTAACCTGTGGATACACAGCAGTATGATAATTTAATTATTACAACATTTGATATGTTTACTTAAGATATATTGCAAGAATTCAAAATGTATGAATTATAAAAACCTTGATTTAACTCTCTCTCACTTTTTTTCTTTCTTTCCTTCTTTTCATCTTTTTATTAGATTAGTGTTATCGTTCCGTGCACTCCACCCGCTCTCTATATTTCACATACTCTCTTTCTTTCTTTCAGTTTTCTTCCTCATTGTATGTTTTCTGTGTAGCATGTCCTTTTTCTTCCCCATTTTATAAAAAACGAAATGGTACATTATCTAGCTGAGGTGACGACATTCATAATAAATAAGATAAGCAACAGCAGAAAATCAACATTTACATATTTTAGATGATTTGGAGAGTCTCATTTTTAACTAGAGGATTTTGCAAGATAACAATGGTCGAACAATTATGGATCACGAGTATTAATATGTAGATAGAATTCTTACATAGGGAGTCTGATATGATACATAGATTATTTTCATAGAGCAATTAAAGATGGGTGGATAGATTATTGAAATAAATTAGTCTCAAATAGATAGATATATTATTTACTTAGTTTAAAGCGGATTAATACATTATTTATATAAAACAGTCTTACATAGTGTTGTGATGTTAATTCAACAGTAAAAAAAGAAGTCAAGTCGAGGTAGGGTAAAATGAGACAAGTGTATTTACAATAAGGTACAAGAACGGCTAATTGCCGCTAAACGGTAACAGTACAACCTTTTCACTCAGTGTCTCACTATTTATAGTGAGAACCGGTGTATATTCTCCACTGTAGGAACGGCCGGTACAACACATAGATAAATATATTATTTACAAAGAACAGTCTAATGCAGCTTCACACTCGTATCCGGTCAGGGTTAACGGAATGAGAACAATCTACTGCAATGGATTAAATAAAATGTTCAGTTCAACATCTCCCGATTATGACATGAAGGCTACGGAGTTCAACGAGAAGTTTTCTGAGTTAGGCGAGAAAGTTTCAGAGTTTGACAAGAAACCCCTAGAGAAATCTGAATGGTACATAGGCCGAAACCTTATGTTAACAGTATTGTTAAGACGGATTTTAGAAGCATTAAAATTATTGCAAGTACGCAATCTTATTATAATAGAAATTGTGTGTTTGTCTGTTC
>CM042152.1:40861808-40929308 GCA_023376005.1 Doryteuthis pealeii | reverse complement strand
AAATGAGCTGAGAATTATATGTGAAAAGCACCTGATGCTTCGTAAAATGCATTTATTATTTAAGATGTTAATGAAAAAAAGATCAACAGTCTAATGAAATAGAATTCTTCAAGCAATGCCAATGATGTGGAATGTGCAGATAACAGAACAAGTAGAAGAAAGGAAAAATAACAAAAAAATAACAAAAAAATAAAAAATAAACGAAAACCAAATGAAACAAGAAACCGAATATGTATTTGCACAAATGTACCTATCAGTAAGAAAAATGATAAATATTAGATAAATGTATAAAGAAAACAGCTGTATATTTTCTAATTTATTCAGATTAATATCAGGAGGTTTAGGGTTGTTCCCCAGGCTTTCAGGTGTATATATATCATTCATCTAGACTTTAGATTCTTACGAACATACATAGTAGGGGCCGGGGGTTAGCTCAGTCGGTAGAGTGTTCGGCTAGAAACCACAAGGTTCCTAGTTCGATACCGGATCTCACAAATTCAGCGTATGAGTAGCACAGGGATCTGTGCGGTAAAGTAAGGAGCTGATAGTAGGTGTGGCGCTCCACTCAGACATTAAAATAATCTTCTTGGTCTAGCGCTAGTGAAAAGGGGATATACTCCCTCGCTGCATGGCTGATACCGACATTAGGCCGCCCCGAGACTTTACTTATACATATATATATATATATATATATATATATTATATATATATATGTGTGTGTGTGTGTGTGTGTGTGTGTGTGTGTTTTGGTAATGAGGATAATTCCATGTGTAGTTTAACCGTAGTTATACTGGTAAACCGTCGTGAGAGCTCGTTCATTTATTGAATATGTGTGTGTGTGTGTGTTTTTTTGTGTGTGTGCGTTTGTGTGTGTCTGTGTCTGTGTCTGTGTCTGTTTATGTGTGTATATGCATATTTATAATATGTATGTGTATATACAATATATATATATATCATTTATATATACATAATGTAATATACTGACCTGGGGTGGTAGTACCTGTTAGGGTCCCATCTATGGCTTAAATAGAAAAACACGAGTTGATAAACAAAATTGTATTATCCATTAAGAATTGATTTATTTCAAAACTTTATCGGCATTAAATAACCAACTGAGGTTGATATGTCCTAAAACAAAACAAACCAAACCAAACGTATTTTGGTACATACTTTAATTTACACCTTTTGCGTCTACGTGTAATTTAGATATCGACATTGTTGCTCTATCGAACATTCATTTACATTTATAGAGACGATATTGCTTTACGCTTGTGATTACTGTATAGGATAACCTTTATCCTTATAATCCACTGATATGAAATCCTTTTACTGACCCAGACAGAAGTATAGTTATTTCAACAAGATAAAGCTCAAATTACTAGGTATGCCAGACGTATGTATTCTATTGCAAGAAAATCGTATTTGCTCGTCGCTGGCTGCGCTTTGAAAATGGTCTACTGCCCACGGCTGTGAATTTGACTATTGAAAAGAATCAGAGTCATTGTAGAAAAGTTTGTATCATCATAAGTTCTACCATGACTGTAATGAAATATATAGAATCTAATTGGGTTATATTCCATTGTAAACCTTTGCAATTTAATGTAACGGAATATAATTTAACATACATTTAACTCAGATATTCATACATACACAAACACACACACACACACACACACACACACACACACACACACATATATATATATATATATATATATATATATATATATATATATATATATATGTGCAGGGTGTGCAAAAGTAGGTATTCAGTTATAAAAACACATAACATACTCATTGCATTTATTAAATAAAAAATGTTACATATATGCGTAATAACATTAATTATTATTATTATTATTATTATTATTATTATTAACATGTTAATTATTAGTCACAATTAAATATGGCTAATTTTTACAAAATGAGTACACTTAAGATAATATGCCACTCATTCCATCGCTGTGATACTGTTGTATACCTACTTTTGCATCCCATATATATATATATATATGAGAGAGAGAGAGAGAGAGAGAGAGAGAGAGAGTGTGTGTGTGTGTTCGGGGGAAATTTGACAGTTTTATAAGGAAAAAGAAAATGTGCTTTGTAACTACAAAATTTAATGGATTATAAAGAAATTAAACATGGAAATTACACTACTGTCAACAATTTTCAGTCAAAATAACCGCCATTAGCATCGATCACAGACTCCATCATGTTCCAGTACCTGGAGCAAAGCGATGTTACAGGTTCCCTAGGAAGGGTCTCAAAAACTACCTTAATTCTGTCGATTAACTGGGCTTTTGTACTACTGGCACGATCATTAGTGTTTTTCTCAACAGCGTAACGTACATAATAATCCATGGGGTTAAGATTTGGATAGTTTGGAGGCCAAATATTGGGATTAGTGTAGTCGTAATAATTCGCGGACAACAATTTCTGGCTTTTCCCAGAGGTGTGGCAGGGGTCAAATCAGGTTGCCATACATATGGCCTACCACTGGCTACCTTTGTTATCCAGGGTTTGACTAAAGTGTTTAGCAACTCCACGTAGGCATCTGGATTCAACCTGATATCCTTTCTGCATATTTTTAAGGTATTCTGCTGTACGAACGCAATCAGATCGTCTGTTAAGTTGCTTTCTTCTAGCTACAGCCTCGTAGTCTCAATTGCAATTCTCCAGTTCATGCCTCATTGTTTTTACAGTGTTCAGGGAACATTGGGTAGCAGACATAATCTTCTTATTTTGATGGCCGGTGCAGACGATTATGATACAAGTTATTCTCTTCCATGATTCACCTGTGTTCCAGTCATCAATTCTATCTGTTATCTCGTATATGAATGAAGAAGGGTTCAAGCTTTTAAAAGATGTGTAGTGTGCGTTAATACCTCCAACCTACGGAGAAAAATAATCAAATATAAATATGTCAAATTTATTCCGAAGACCCTATATATATATATATATATATATATATATATATATATATATATATATATATATATATATAGGTCGAAAGCTGGCCAGTGTTCTGCTAGTCGGTATTCACCGAATTTGCTTGTCGTGGTTATATATATATATATATATATATATATATATTATATATATATATATATATATTAGTTATATGTATTATATATTTATAAAGATTTTCATCTCCTGTCATCTATAAAACATCCATCAATTTCTTCACCCCAAGATACATCCTAATGAAGGTTTAAAGAAACCGAAATGTTTAAACATTTCGGAAAAATTGTTTTTTCAAATTTATTAATATATATATATATATATATATATATATATATATATCATAGTGTGGTGCTTATATTTATTGGATTCTGAAACCGTGGGTTTCATGCCTATCTTTTTGACATTCATCAGTGTTACGATTCTGTTCATCTTTTTATGCGTTTAGTTTCCTATTGGTAAATCCAATTGTAGAAAAGGTGTAGTCGCAGTACTAGAAAGTCTGTCATATTCCTTGAAATCCAATGTAAAACAACTGTACTCCTTGTAGCAACGAATCCGGTTGGAAACTGATTTCAATCAATTACCAACGACATTAAATGCATTCTAAGTCAGTTTTCGTTGGTCGATGCCGGCTTCTGCTTTTTGGAAAGTCTATGAATTTGTGATTTCTCGTCTACTTGAAGCTATAATTGTTTAATCAGGATTATAATTATTATTAGTTACTTGAAACATATAACTATGCGCAAACAAATGACTATTATTAAATATATGGGTTAGTGAATGGCCTTCTGTTTCCAAGTTACTGAATGCTGTTAATACATCTTTAAAAGGAAGGAAAGCAATTTTTTTAAATTGAGTTTTTTATTTAGTTATTTATTTTTTTCTAATTCTGATAGTTGGGCTTTTAATTGAAGCCAGATACTAAGTATTTCAATGTAACCTCTTAGAAACAATAGGTAATTCTGTTTTGGATTTCAAAGATGGTGTATGATTACATTTTTTTACTCAATCCCTGTTGAAGCAAATACACTTAATACTACTAAATATCATTTTCCTTTCTGGCAACAATGATCCATATATGATAGACAGGTGAACATTGATACGCTATTCTCCGTCTACGTAAGTGGGAAGAGCCGAAAAAGGAGTAAAGAATAAAATAGCAGGACAGAATTTGTTTATGAGAGGGCCTCAAGTACAGCCTGGTGTAATTCGCTGGTTGAGGATACCAAGATGGTGAACATTGAGGGCTTATTTGCCGCAGCCCAATCAGGATTTTCCAAAAGGTCTGACCCAATGGTGGAAGGTGATTTGGATTGGGGAAGAGTGGTCAAAGTTGTTGTGGATAACAAATGGAATATGCTGGTTTATTCTAACCTCCAATCGTTTGGTAGTGCACCCAAAGTAGCAAACATCACATTTGCATTTAAATTTATAAATTAGGCAACTTTTTAGTGGGGGGTCAAACTATCTTTAAGATTGGGGATATATATATATATATATATAATATATATATATATATATATACGCGTAGCTCATCGATTCGTGTTTTCCTAGTATTTCACTAGCGCTAATACACTTGGGAAATGTATGAATCGCAGACTGGGCCCTTCAGGCGTGGGTAGGCAACCAGTCTAGGAGAGGGATAACTCTGAATGAGGTCGGTCGTTTATTGGGTTTGTGGCAACCCTCGATGCACCTATCGACTGTGCCATTCACCACTATAAACAAATCACTGTATTGTAGTATGAACCCACATGCGTTGAAAATCGACGAGAGTCCATAATATATATATATATATATATATATATATATATATATATATATATAGTAGTAATATATCTACTTGTAAACCATTACACTATAATAGTATGCCATATATATGTGTGATAAAGAAAATGACTTACCGGGGAATAAATTGAAAGTTCCAGTGAACATTTCTGATATACCTTGATGGTCCGCCCGAAGTTTCGAATTTAGGTGGAGTCTTCGCATCCCGCTGAACATTTCTGAACATACCTGAGGTTTTCGAATCGCAGTGAACATTTTTGATATACATAGATGGTTTGTGAACTTCTCCATCTATGAGGGTGAGTAAAAAATAATGCCATTTTGTATAGAGAAAGTATAATTACCAACACAGGAATATGTATTATAGATCAAAATGAAGCTGGTCCTCTGTGGATAACATCCCTACTTCTCCATATAGTCACCGTTTATCTCAATAGCAATGTTCCATCTTTTGAATGAGAGCATGTATCTCTGTGCCGTAAAATTCTGTTGACTGTTCGTTGAGCCACTTCTTCACTACAGATTTAACTTCCTAAACGTTCCTGTGTTGGTAATTATACTTGTCTTAAACAAAATAGCATAACTTTTTGACTCACGCTCGTACATGAGTTCCGATCTTCAAGTTCTGGTGAACATTTTTGAACATACATAGATTGTTCCGTATTACACATGAACACCTCCATCTATCTGAGTTTTCAGAATCTACCTACAGCTAATAATGAGACCCTACATTATATGTAAGAGGAAGCGCTTGGCGTAATGATTAGAGTCGTAGGAAATAGACTCGTCGCTCCAAGGTTTAATTCCTGGGCGCAACTGGTCACATTTCACATAAAGCTAATACACTTGGTAAAGGCTTCGATTTATGGGTAAATAATAAGGCATAGAGGGATGCTTAAACTAGAATATATAACTATTCTAGGAGAAGGAAAACTCTGTTAAACACGGTTTAATAAATTGACCTTGTGTCACATCCTACTCGTTCATATACATATATATATATATATATGTGTGTGTGTGTGTGTGTTTGTTTGTTTGTGTGCGCGTAATATTATATGTATAATATATATATATATATATATATATATATATATATATATATATATGTGTGTGTGTGTGTGTGTGTGTGTGTGTGTGTGTGTGTGTATGTTATGTAATATTATATACTACTTTTAACGTAGGCTTCAGGAATTTATCCGTTCAAATGATAGAAATTGATTATTTCCGTTTTTATTGAATACATATGTCTCTTTAAATATATATATATATATATATATATATATATATATATATATATATATATACATACATACATATATAATATATTAAATGAGATATTACTTATCCAACATTCTCGGGATATTCATGCCCTTGGCTACATGAAATGGGCGTTCATAACGGAAAGTTCCTTAATCAAACAGAGACGAATTACAAAGACTTGTATAAACCAGCTTAGAGAAACGTTGTTGAAAGCTTCTGCAAAAAGGGGCGGGACCAGTTTTCTGTATTGGCATTGCTGTAATCAACAACACCTGATTAGTTTCATGAAGGATTCGCTTGATTAATTAGAGAAGGCGTGGTTGAAATTCACTTTAAGCTCTAAACAAAACTCACATCTTCTCCAACACACTCTCTAACACACGCGCGCAGTCATACAAACACATACACACACACAAAAACGTTCACACACGTACACGCTAAAATTTACACGCTCACACACACACACACACACACACACACATTAACTTATGCACAAAAACGAAATAAAACTAAGTATGTTTGTAGAGACCACCTTGAACACACGTCTTCCCAACATACACACGCACGCAAACACATTCACGCACATATATCATACAAAACACGCAAACGCACACACACACACACACACACACACACACACACACACACGCTTAAACTTATACACACACATACGCGAGACCGCTTAACACAAACGAACTTAAAATATGTATGTTTGTATAGACACCCTAGAATTCACGTCTTTCCAACACACACACACTCTAACACAAACACACATTCACACAAAAACATACACACACAAAGACACATACACTCACACACATACACACAAACAAAATAAGACAATGTATGTTTGTATAGACCACCTATTAATGATTTATTTGCCAGGCAAACTACGCAGATATTTGAATTGATTTTGCATTTCTCTCTTTGTAATGTTATTGAAATACAATCAACTTTGGGTGCGCGATTATCCTAATGGTTATCGTCTTAGGAAATGGAATCGACAAACCGTGTTCAAGTACTGGACGGGGCTGTTTGTGTTTCTCTTGGCTCTAAAAACGTTGGCAAAGGCATAAATACATATCTCCCCAGCTATGGGTAAATAGCAAGGCAGACTGGGATCTTTTGTATTGGTACTTTTGGTATCTGTTTTTGTTAACCGCAAGCATAGAAGAATAAGGGACGTCAAGGGTATTTGTCTGAAAATGAATGTAATAGCAGGCCGGGGTTCGAACCTGCCTGCTTAGATGTCGTAGTCCAGCTTGTTAGCCGCAACAATTAGTCTTGGTAGTACAACTGATCTGGTAGAACATATGAAGAATAGTCCAACCCTGTATTCACCATTGTAGTGCATGTTGTTCATTGCTTGAACAATATCAGTGAAAAGGGAGATAACCGTTGTAAGGGCAACTGCTGTATAAGCATCTTCTTATTCACGCATATACCGAGGTCCATACGCAAAATGCCTATACTCACAAAATTGACTTAAACTGCATCTAATGTTGAGTTTCAATGCTGGATATCTGGGGAGTGTGGAGTACCCCTTCATCGCCATTCATCCCGGAGTGGTAGTATCTGTTAAGATCTCATTGTAGGTTAAATAGAAAACATGAGTTTAAAAAACGTGATAAAATGAGTTTAAAAATAAATCGAATATCATCAAGTAAGAATAAACGAAAACGTATTCGGCATAAAATTAACCAAAAAGTTTGACATCCCGTAAAACCTGCTTACCAACCAACCAACTAACCAAGTAAGATTGACTAAAAATGCTTCCACGCTTATACGAATAATCTATACATATATAAAGGGCAGTTGTGTGTATATGTATGTCTGTAGGAAACTTCAAAAATAAAACAATTAACGATAAAGTAAATATATATATATACATTAGATATCACTAGGGCTTGGTTTTTGAGCAAAAATAATGAAGATTTGATTTATATTTTTTTTTGCTTTTCTATATAATACTGATTGCAATAATTAATTGCATCATTTATTTTTTTTTTAAATTGTAAATCATTGAATGGAAATTTACTATATTGTTATATATTTCCGTGGGAATTTTTATGGAGCAACCAGTGAGGATCTTACTCGCGATATGTAATAATGGATCTGCGAGACTAACTTAAAAAATCCTCCTCTACCCAGGCGACGCTGGGTAGCCACTTCTAGTTATTATAATATATATTGATTGATTCATTTTAGCATTATCAAACTTTGGGAGTGCAAGAACTAACGTTCTAGACTGCGACATCGTAGTAAACAAGTTAAATCCCGCTATTACGCTCACTTATGGAAAAATACCCTTGAGGCAGGGATAAACCTCTATCGTCCCGTCAAATATGAGTTAAATAGTACCACCATTAAACAAACTAGCAAAAAATGCAACCTCAGGGCACAAGTATTTAATTTTATAATTAAATATTATATTGAATTAGAAAGACTAATGAAATTAAATACAAAGACGAAAAGATTACTCGTATTTTTACTTTATATTAATTGAGTTTAATATAAAATTATACATAGGATTGCGTTTAATATGTTTAATAATAATAATATTACAAATCAATAACACTAAGTAATTATTTATTAAACACAGTTTTATTAAAATCAGTAGGAAAATTATTCACACCACATACGATGTAAAAATTTATTTCATAATGATATATAACACACATTGCAGGATTATAATATATTAATAATCCTGCTAGGCCGGTATTTGTTGATGAAACTAACTGCGCGATCTCCGGGGGCCATCCCCAGGCAATACCTGCACCCTTGATTTAAAAGAGCAGGGTTGGGTTTATTGCCGAGTGGCTGAGGCGCCCCTTGAGGGGGAATGTCGAGGGTATATGTCTGCCATCCCATGAGCCTCGGTTCGTGGGTGGCCCCACATTAATAGGACCTTGTGTCTGACCCGCATGAGTAAGATGCGTGGCAAATACCACATTAATAATATAATCTGTTTCGAAGAAAAACTATATCAACTAGTGTTTAATAGAGACATTCTTAATGATTGGGAATATATCGTAAAAACCTCAGGGAATTGTGAAGTTGGTGACGAAATTTACACAGACACAATTTTCATAATAATAAGATAAAAATCAAAGCATGCTCGCACACACCCACGCATGAACAAACACACGAACCGTGCTTTCCGCATGATTTGACAGTATTATATGTATGTATGTAGGTATGTATGTATGTATGTATGTCAATCATAGGAAATTTCATCAGGAACAATTCATGCACACTCCAGGAGCAAACAATATGTCTTGTGCAATGTGTAACACAGATTGTAAGTCAGCTTTCTGGTCTTAAGAGACATATGTGGTGCATAAGCATACATTTTATCATTTGATACTACGGGAAGGACGTTCTTCCTATATAATATTTGCATCAAACTTTGTGGATCTGGAGCGGGTTTGATGAGGGCTCATAAGAGAAAAGGTTCTGCTGGTGGTGTTGTAGGATTGTGAGGGACAGCATTGATCTGCAAAGATTATGCTATTGCTATTGCTATGTATTTATGTATAAAATTAAATAATTTTGATTTAATATTTTAAAAATCTTAATGGCATGCCACTCACTAATAATCTTTTAAAGTTATTTTCCGAATAAATGTTTATTCTTTATTCCATATTATTAGTTTTAAGCAATGATATGATGTGTCTATTTTTCATCATCAGATTGAAGAGCTGTCTACAAATTATTATACTAATAAACATATAAATGCAATAGTGTAGCGGGAGTGAAAGTTGGCTGTTTGTGTTTTACGGCATGACAACCCTTGTGTTATTTTATACCGAAGACGAAGACATTCTGTTTTATTCATTCATGCTGACTATTCAATAATTAAAAACAATTTAACCCATAGATGAGACCCCTAAAAATCCGGGTCAAAGTGGACGTGGGATTAATGGCGATTAAGGGGCATTCACACTCCCCTGAGCCCCAAAATTGGAACATCACCACTAGATACAGTTTAGCATCATACCCAAGACATTAAGATTCTTGCACAAATATATGATAAAATAGGTTGGGGCTTTACTATATAGTAATACGGTCGGTACAATAATATACATGCTAGGATATAAATGCTAGGACTAGTGACCAACCAATTAATCTGTGTGGGATTCTCCGATTACCAATAAGTATGGTATGTCCTGGATTGCTCTGCAACCCAGGAATCTGTTCATAAATATCACGGCCAACAAGTGGACCCTTTATCAGGGATTCCTCCCTTCACTAGCTGTGCAGTCGCTGTATTCTACAGCGATGGCTGACAAGCAGGATGAATTGCCGGTTACTTTCGATTAGACTGCCCGTCCCTGTTGATCAAAAAGGCAAAGATTGATGTTTCCCTTGCGGGAAAATGGCCGGTGCGAACTCCCGAACGTCCGCTTTCTAAAAATAAAGTCACGATAGTGGGCTGAATGGTGCCTAGAATTCGCTCATGCAAATGATTCGTGTTCTGCAGGGATCACCAAATTTTTTTCACGGTGGGCCGGATAATTGAAAAAATAACGAGCGCGGACTATATCATTATTGTGTTCAATACTTGCCAACCAGAACAAAAACGATGTAAAACAAAATTTACTTTTATATTCATAGATGATTGGCGTAAGATGCACAAAAACAAATTTAACCAACGTATTTATTTTCAAAATATTATCAAAGAACGCAACATAAGCAGAAAGTTTGAGTGAGATTTGTGAAACTGAAGTTTGCCTTTCAAGATATCGTCAATGTTTGGTTTGAAATTGCTACATCCAATCAAGAAAATTGTTTTCAAATGTTTATCAGTCAATTTCGTTCGATGGGTTGATTTCACATATTTCAATTTTTAAAAGGCTTGCTCACGTTTCGTGTTTCGTACGTTTTAACAAACAAATTCAAGTACCGCCGGGGGGCCTGATAAAATGTCTTTCCTGGCCGGATCCGGCCCGTGGGTCGTAGTTTGGTGCCCCTGGTGTTCTTCATAGTCATATTACCGATGTTTCTGGACTCTGTATAAACAAAGGGATTTTTGGTCTCTTCGGTTAAGTTGTCACCAGAGTTACGAGCGAAACATCATAGTTATTGCCAGAGCTTTTGTCATTCCAATTACGGTCGACTTTCATATGCGCCGTTCCTGCGTGGAATTATTCACCGTCATTCGACCTTTGTATCTACGTTTTTTCTAGCTTGAAATCTAATTAGTTATGTTATTATAAAAATATTTTTGTTACATGATTTAGAGCAGCCATAAATTATGAACGTACCTGTACATAGAAATTTGAATTAGCGTCCAGAGACTTAAAATGATGGGGTCTATGGAAAATTACCCGGTGACTGTTGATAACCTTGACCACTTGAAGGCGTACGATTGGGTGCCATGAAAATAAGTTTGATTAGTTAGAGATGCAAACTGGCACTCAGTGAGAGAGGTTGTCTCTTAGGGTTTGCAACTCAACCGCGGCAGAATGATAGACTGGGGAAATAAAGATGTTTTATTAGAAAACACCAAGTCTTGTTGTATTAATTAAATATTAAATACAATGACCAGTCCAACCCAGCAGAAAGAAGAAGACCGACCCTTAAAAGAAGCCCTACAGAACGAATGATAAAATGGCCGACGAGTTAGATGACCTAGACGAAGAAGCAGTAAGCAGCAGTGTAATTAAGTAAGAATCATCACCTAACTTCACTAATCTATATAACTGTCTATCTCTCTCCTCTATTATATACTCGATGTTTTATAAGGGCTATATAACATAAATACAAGCGGCTACCCGGCGTCACCAGGGTAGAGGGGGGTAAAAAAGCCTAACAAATCCATTATTGTTGAATTGCGAGTTGGATCCTCGCAGGATGCCCCATTAAAATCCCTATGTAAAAAAAGACCTTGCGTTCATTCATTCTAAAAAGAAAAATTAATGTCTCCTATTTAAAATACTAAATGAAAAAAATTCCATGCTGTTATTTAAATTCTATTTTTTAATTATCTTCACGAATATATGTTCAGAAAGCAAGATCTGGGGATAGTGAATGACTATATATATATATATATTTACTTTTTAATTAATGGTTTTATTTTCAATGTTTCCTCCGGTCATACATACACACAAACTGTATAAATGTTCAGTTAAATGTGATTGATTATTTTGATAAAATAATTTGCTTTATTGTTCTGCTCTTGAATAAAAAAATGAAATTCTTTAAAAGCTATTTCAATATATGTCAAAGGATGTAGCTTAGGTTTTTCACGAGAGAGATAAATTGATTGATAAACTCCTACGTCACAAAAGCGACAGTTTGGAACAGTGTTTTGTAAACATTTAATTTGGAGCAAACATTTTTAAAATAACCAGCTGGGGTCCAGCGTAGACGCGTATCTCAACTATTACACACTATTCTACTAATTCAACAAGGTTCGTTTGCGTTCAATTTGGGTCAGCATTTCAAGGGATAAACAATGAAGAAATACGATTAATTGTTTCTTGCTTTGTTATCTGCATCTAACTAACCTAATTAAATGTAATGTTCTTCTAAACACAGCTGCTAGTAGGATTTAATTTACTTTTAGAAGCAAACAGATATATTCTGTGGAAATTCTATTCTTGAAGAAAATATCTACTTTCGATAATTACTAATTGCATACGGTTATTGATCAAATAATTAGTGTTAGCCGCCCGATTACGGCCTACACAAACATAACGGGGTTTATAAGAATATATATGCGGAGTAGTGTATGTGGGTTGGTGTACGTGTGAATATAGATATAAAAAAAAAAGAATAAACGCAGAAAATACATAGATGCACGCATGGACATACGTATATGGTAACACAGAATTAAAAAAATATCCATAACACACACGCACACACACACACACACTCTCTCTCTCTCTCACTCTTTCTCACTTTCTCTCTCTCTTTCTCTCTCTCACTCTTTCTCACTCACTCACTCACTTTCTCTCTCTCTCTCACTCTTTCTCACTCACTCACTCACTCTCTCTTTCTCTCTCTCTCACTCTTTCTCACTCACTCACTCACTTTCTCTCTCTCTCTCACTCTTTCTCTCACTCACTCACTCACTCTCTCTCTCTCTCTCTCTCTCTCTCTCTCTCTCTCTTCATTTCTCTCACAAAAACATATCCACACACACCACACATATATATAATTGTAACACCTCCGTAACCGAATGTATATATGTTGTCTGTGTTTATCGGTTGAATACACACTCAAACACACTTACGCCCCACACACACACATATATATATATATATATATGTGTGTGTGTGTGTGTGTGTGTGTGTGTGTGTTGTATTCAACTAAAACACAAATGTATTCATAATGGTAACAGTTCTGTAACAAATATATATTTGTCTGGGTATGAGTGCCTGTGTAAATTTATATTTACTTAACGCACACAAATATTATATATATATATATATATATATATATATATATATATATATATATATGAGTGCTAGGTAAATATATACTCGTATATATATATTTACCAATGCCACCGCACGAGCAGGATGCGACACAAGGTCAATTTCTTAAGCGGAGTTCAACAGGTTTGAATTCAGAGTTTTCTTTCACCTAGACCGGTTGCCTAACCAAGGTTAAAGATCCCAGTCTGCCCTATTATTTACCCATAGCTGGAGGGAGAGTAGGATTCATACCTTTCCCAAAGGTATTAGCGCTAAGTGAAATGCAATTACCACGTCCAGGATTTGAACTCGGGGCGACGAGTCCATTTCCCATGACTTTATCCATTACACCACGCGCTTCCTACATATACACGCATATATGTTTGTATTTAAATAACACACGTGTATATCTATATCTGTAATACCTCTATAACACACACACACATATATATATATATAAGTGCATATTCCTAATACGGGTACACACACATATATATATATATATATATATATGTGTGTGTGTCTCTCTCTCTCTCTCTCTCTCTCTCTCTCTCTCTCTCTCTCTCTCTCTCTCTCTCTCTGTGTGTGTGTGTGTGTGTGTGTGTGTGTGATTGTAACACCTTTTAGCCAGTGTATGTGCTAGAGAAAGATTTAGCTAAATACATACGCCAACACACTTTTAAGTAAACCTTTCTTTCTAATTTAGATATAAAGAACTACAAGCAAAACTAGACGCCTAAACCTGTTGTATCATTGTTATGCTATAAAATTGTTTCATAAATTAAAAAATGTAATAAATATCAGCAATAAATTTGTCAGGCAATATCTTTTTTATAAATTCTTAGTCATAATCCTTTAAAGCAATGAAAAAAAAATAAAGGGAGACGAAAACTATAATACCATTCATGTAAACAATAGGAGGACAAAGGACTTTATCAATATCCAATAATGCCCTGTGATATTCTTTTTGAATATTTCCAACACAACCTATTATACACTTTTGTCAGATGTACATTGCAAGTGAAATTGTCTTTGTAACATCATTGTCACCAAAAACAATACTCCAACCAATAAATGGATGTTCCAAAACACGACAGCAATAAATCTTCATCGGAAATGTGCGTTAGCCAGTTGGTAGGGATACGTATATATACCATTGCAAATATTTCACTTCCTTTTAAAAAAAATATTTTGAATATACTAGCAAATATATGCACCCTCTGGGTGCAAGTATTTAAGTTTTAATGTAATAAAATGTTATATTAAATTAGAAAGGCTAATGAAACTAAATAAGAATGCAGATAAAAAGATTTTAGACAGGGGGGTATAATTGAAAAATAGAACACCTGAAGTTTACTTTTCCATCTCGTCTTTCATTGGTAAATTTTCCTAATTTAACTATTCAGTTTAAATAGGAAGTAAAGAATAAACTTACAATTATGTCTTCTTGTCAATGAATTTCTTTTAAGATGTATCCACAAGACTTTTGCTCATATTCATTAAGATAAAACCAAACAATTAGAAATCAATAATACTAAACACATTTATTAAAATCAAATTTTTAATATCAATATGCAAATTAGCCTTCCCGTTCACACTGTAAACTGCTATTTTGTTGTATATATAAATACAATTGCATGTTATTCGAATGTAGATATGACCAATAGTAATAATAATACAAAACAATTTTATTCATAATTGGGGTTTAGATAAAAATAAAATCACGGTGAATGTGACGTAAATAACTAAGGAAATTGTGACTTGAGTAGTAATATAGTTTCGGTTACAGACAGAAAAACACTCAATCTCCATTATAATAAGATACTTTCATAATAACATAGTAGTATCTACATATACTACTTATAGTAGGTGGAAAAATATGTTATAACTAGAAGTTTTATTTTAAAAAAGTGATGTAAAATAAGACAAAATTAGGAATTTTAAGTGGTACATATATGTAGCATTGCAAATATTAAAGCGTAATTATCATGATCTACTGGGAATTCGGGCTTAAAAAATAAAACGGTAATCGGTTTTCTGGAGAAAGATAAGAAAAAGAAATAAGAACAGATGTTAAAGTTTGAACTCAACTGACCAACCAATAACCCCATAAATAGATTTAAAAACTAAAACGGAAGTTCCGGGGTTTTGACCGGAAAAGGATGTGACGCCGGGACGAGAAACGAAAGACGAGTAGCTCCCCGTTACCCGTATGGGTTTGGAGATAGTAGTATAGAACATGATACTATGTTAGAATATAAAATAATGTGACCATATACACACACACACTCTCTCTCTCTCTCTCTCTCTCTCTCTCTCTCTCTCTCTCTCTCTCTCTCTCTCTCTCTCTCTGTTGCATACCTCTTTCTTTACTTCTATTATTCTGATCGTATGTTCTTCTTCTGTTCTTCTAGTCATCTCTTCGTCTTGGTGGTCGGTCGCACTTAACTCATTTCTTCTTCTAGATCAGTCTTGTTACCAAGACATTACCAACCACAAAACCATGTTATTTTCTTAAGCTTTTATTTACTTAACTAAACATTTCATGTAACTAAACATCTGACTAACATAGCGCGCGTATACGGTGTGAGTTCCATTTAAGGCAGGACATCTTCTCTGCCTGACGTCTAAACTGAAACTGAGGACCCAACCAGGTCTCACCTGACTTCACGTATTTCGCAGGCTTTCTGTACTATCCATGGAAAGTCCCGCCGTGATATGAAAAAGGGCCATCCCTTTAGAAATACAGGGGATTGACAATAATATTATGCAACCGCATAGATTATGTAACATCTCTCTCTCTCTCTCTCTCTCTCTCTCTCTCTCTCTCCCTGCGTGTGTTGTTTCTGAACTAACGACGACTACTACTACTAAACATCTACTACTACAACTTTATTTTGGTCTATGCAACAATAATTCATTCGCTTTCTTAAAATAATACTTAGAATATATATATTTACTAACCCTTCCACACGAGCAGGATGCGACACAAAGTCAATTTCTTAAGCGGAGTTTAACAAGTTTGAATTCAGAATGTTCCTTCTCCTAGACAGATTACCTAACCATGGTTAAAGAGCCCAGTCTGCTCAGCTATTTACCCATAGTTGGAGGGAGAGTTGGATTCATACCTTTCCCAAAGGTATTAGTTATATATGAAATGCAAACAGCTTCGTCCAGGAATTGAACTCGGGTCGACGATTCCATTTCCTATGACTCTAACCATTAGACCACACGCCCATAATAGAATATATACTTTCATAATAACATAGCATTATCTACATATCTTATTATAATGGAGATTGTGTGTTTTTCTGTCTGTAGCCGAAACTAAATCACTACTCAAGTCACAATTCCCTTTGTTATTGACGTCACATTGACCATGAATTTATTTTTATTTAAACCTCAATTATTGATAAAATTGTTTTACATTGTTAATACTGTTAACCATATCTACATACTAACAACATGCAATTATATTTATATATACAACAGAATAGCGGTTTACAGTGTGAACGGGAAGGCTAATTTGCATATTAATATTAAAAAATCAAATTTAATAAATATGTGCTTAGTATTATTGATTTCTAACTGTTTGGTTTTATTTTAATGAATATAAGTAAAAATCTCTTCAATGAATCTTAAATGAAATCCATTAACAAGAAAAAACTGTTATTTTATTCTTTATTTCCTCTTATAACTAAATACTTAAATTAGAAAAAATAACAATGAAAGACGAGAGTGATGGAAGAGTAAGTTTCAGTTGTTCCATTTTTTATTATACTCCCTCTGTTTCAAATCTGTTATTATACTCCCTCTATTTCAAATCTTTTTATCTGTATTCTTATTTAGTTTCATTAGCCTTTCTAATTTAATACAATATTTTATTACATTAAAACTTAAATACTTGCACCCGGAGGGTGCATATATTTGCTAGTACTACTTAAAGAAGGTAGAAACGATGACAAATTATGTTATAACTAGAACTTTTATAAAAATAATATGAAATAGAAATAAAAAAGAGGAATCCATTCACCAACCATGTTGATGGCTTTTGATATCTTTAGGCCAAAATAAAAAAAAATAATTGAGGAATATTTATCTCAGCTCCAGCCCTGTATGTTAAGGGTGAGTATTATTCATTGTTGACGTTTCCTCCAGCAATATTACCTTTCCTTTGGACCACAGTGGCAGTGTGTAGAGGAGGGATTTGCTGTTTGTGCAACAGTTCATCCGCCATATGAACCCGCCCAGACTACATAGTTCCCCCTCCAAAAAAATGCACACAACGCAATCGTCTCTCGTAGACGGAATGATACCAACACTAACAGAATTAATATCTTTTAAAGCAAGATCACTTATAATGTCGATTTGCGTGATTTTTAAAATAGTAATAGGGTAATTCAATGGTAAATCACCCAGCAAAAAAGTAAAATTGTCACGATCCCCCTTCAATTTTTCTGAAATCTTTAGCTTCCAATTCCAAAAAATTGGCGGAGTTATGTCAAATTTGTTCGGGTTGGCGAAAAATGGCAACATTTTGTAGTCTATTTTTGTCTGTAAAATAAATTCTAGAGCTTCCCTACTACTAAAAATTGATTTATAAAAGCATTTTTGCCCATAAAATCCAAACATGATTTTTTTTTCAAAAATGTCAAATCTCCTCCTACTCTTTCTATCCTACTACTCCTACTTCTCCTGTGGCTTTTTTTATTATTATTCATAGTTTTTTAAAATTTGTTTGTTTGTTTGTTTGTTTTTGTTTTTTTCCATTTTTACTAACTTTTCAAAAACATTTTTTTTAAATCTGTTTTCTTAATAAAAAATGTAGGAAGAAATCAGTATTTGAATGTTTCATAACCTGCCAATTCTATAACAGGAAAGAGAAAATTTTAAAAAGGAAGAAAAAAAAATTCAAAAAGGAAGAAAAAAAATTTCAAAAAGGAAGAAAACATTTTTTTTTAAAAGTCAACCAATTTTAAGTTAGTAATGATTTCTGATTTGCAATATTTTAACTGATGTTGTACTTCCGGTTCTGAGCAGATTTCAAGCTATATTTTTGGTATAAATAATGTTAAATATATGTGAAATGATAATAAAAAAATTGTTGTCGCAGACGCAGTGCCACATCGGGATATTGATCTTGCTAGGAAAAATCAGAATTCAAATTTTGGGGATTGGCTAACTTTATCATAATCCACACTTGGACACATTTTCAGAAAAATTGAAGGTAATGGGTGATATGGCCAAGCTGATTTGACATGGAATTACCCAATACAGTTTTGGGATGGTGTTGTAACCTAACAAAGGTTACTAAATGAGAAATAACGAAACGAATGTTGGAAATGAAATGGAATGTACTATTTATAACATTAACAAGTACACTACTTGACATCGGCGTGAAGAAACATACACCATTGCTGATGGTTTCGGTCTACTTAGTCAATATAATATTCTGTATTTATGAGGATTAGGGCATAACCATTAATGTTTATAGGTAGGGTATATAACAGAGGGAATGTTCATCACCCAAGAAAATGATACCAACTTTACTTGATAATCCAAAGAGAAGTTATTGGTTGTAAGGCTTCACATCCGTCAGATGTCCCTTTTTTTCGTTTAGGTATAGTATAAATGAGATTACTGCTGGTAAAATTGGAGTTTTGATACCACACACACACAAGTAAAGTCGAAGTGTTGGCCTAAAGTCGGCATCAGCCAAACAGTGAGTAAGTCAATTCCCTTTTCACTAGCGCTAGACCAAGGAGATAGTTTTTGCATCTGAGGTGGAGCGCCATATCTACCATCAGCTCCTCACTTTACCACACAGATCCGTGTGCTACTCATTCGCTGAGTTGACGAGGCCGATGTGGAACCAAGAACCTTGCGATTCCTTGGCGAGTGCTCTACCGACTGAGCTAAACCGGCTATATATATATATATATATATATATATATATATATATATATACGGACTGATATGGATAGATAGGTAGATTGATAGATCATATTGAGATAAATAGAAAGAACAGACTGTGACAGAAAGACATACAGACAAATAGATAGAAAGAAAGATAGAAATGAACCGACTGATAGAAATGACTAAATAGATAGATGGATATCAAAAAAGTTTTTAAAAAGTAAAGTCCTCGGGGTGGACTGAAGTCTGTATCAGCCAGACGGAGTCTATCCCCTTTTCACAAGCGCTAGACCATGGAGCTTGTTTGGGCGTCTGAGGTGGGGCGCCACACCTACCATCAGCTCTTCGCTTTTCCACACAGATTTCTATGTTACTCATACGCTGAGTTGGCGAGGGCTGGTATCGAACCCGGAACCTTGTTGTTCCTAGTCTGACGGTCTACCGACCGCGCTAAAGCGCATTTTTAGATTGATATATAGTGATGAAAAAGGTGAGATTGAAACATCAATCAAGATATTTGTAAATTGTTTTAAATAATTCATCACGATAGTTGGAATAATAATAATAATAATAATAATAATAATAATAATAATAATAATAATATATTTTTAGCTAGTATATTAGGTCTGAGACCTGTCAGCTGTTCCTTATAAACATTCATCTTAATTCCACAGAATATTTATACTCTTTCCACAGATTATCTAACATTTCCTTAAAGGAGTTTAGAGATGGAGCATTCACCATTCATGATGGTAGTTGATTCCATGTATTCAGCACTATGTTACTAAAATAATTTTGTCTTGAATTTGCTTTACAACATCTTTAAGAGTTTTAATTTATGACTATAAATAAACTCAAAGAATGTGTTATATTATCCGAAATAAACTTTGGAATGAGGCTGAATGTTTTGAGGGAATGTTGGTGTTATATCGAATAGAGGTAAATAAATTTTGAGATAACAATCACAGTACGAAACAAATACAGACAGACCATGACCTATTGAAAATAATTGTTTTAATTTTTATCATTGCTAACGTAAACAGTTTGTAATGTACAAGAAAAACATTAGAAAACAATCTCTTTAGTGAATCTTCTATTTGTATTGCCTTTAATTAAATTCGTAGAAATAAGAAGAATCTTATAATAGACGTGTTTTGGTTTGTGTGATAGATGGAAAGTGGCCATACAGCTGCTTTCTTGTGGGATGTTGTTTTCACAATGTGTTTAAGATCACACGCTGCATTCTTGTGCAGCTCCCATCTAGCTTATTCTCTTCGTTAGGGTACAGGTGGTGCAGTCGTACACTATCACTGACACAACTACGGCTTGGAAGGACTGTCGCTTTAACCTATTATTGAGATTAGATTTCTATATGATTGATGTTAGAATGCAGTAAATCATCCTTATTATATGGTTCCAAGTATTCCATTCAAATACTAATAATACATAAGATTTGAGATATATACATATTTAAATATGTTGGAGGCGCTTGGTGTAATGGTTAGCGTCGTAGGAAATGGACTGGTCGACCAGAGTTCAAATCCTGGACGAAACTACAGTTTACATAGCGCTAATACCCTTGGGAAAGGTATGAATCCAACTACTCTCCATCTAGCTATGGTAAAATGGTAGGGCAGACTGGGTTCTCTAACCTTGGTTATACACCCAGTCTAGGAGAAGGAAAACTTTGAATTTAAACCTGTTAAACTCCGTTTGGTGTACTCACTACTAGAAAGGTTTGGTCCTAATTAGTGATCTATCAAAAATACTTCGACGCGAACAGGAGTTGATGTAAGGAAAGTGAGACTGGTTTGAATTCATAGTTTTCCTTCTCTTAGGCTGGTTGCCTAACCAAGCAAAACAAAAAAAAAAAAACAGTTTACCATAATTTTACTTCACAATTGGAGGAAGAAACATTCATGCTATTTCCAAGGGGTTAACACAAACAGATTCTATTGGATTTGAACTACAACGACGATTCCATATCCTACGGCGATTTATATTACGCCAATCGTCTGGCCATTCTGTAAGGGATAGATTCGGCATATAGTTACCCCTCTGAAATGATTGTAGGTGTGTGGTTCATATCATACAGTAGTGCTGCCATACAGTAGTACTGACATGGTTCCAGTTTGGAAGAATTCCTGTTTAATCTAACAAGAGAGATCAAATTTGCATACGATCAATAATCTGTCAATAGAAGTCCATGCTTTCCTATACATAAATGCCATTCCTATCTGTAGATGAGATATTGCAACGTATGTATGTGAACTGGCTTACTAATTTCAGGGCTGAACAAGACATTCAGGATACTGCTGGAGAATTAAGGCCAAACTCATTAGTGACGTTCGTCTGTGGAAACTTACAGATGGTCACACTGGTGTTGGTCCTCTAGCAAAAGTCTATATAAAACAGCAATGTGCGGACATTGGATGACGTGCGGAGGACTTACCTGGAGGTATGTCCGAAATATGCATACAAAAAATATTTTCCTGGCCGGATTGACTTAAGATCTTTCTTACGTGAAGATGTAGAGTTAGGGTTATTGAAACGTACCATTACAAGTATTTGTAATCATCAGCCCGTTGGATCTCAAAACTTTTTCAGCATGATCAGAAGCGACATGTTTCATTACCAGCGGTATTTTCCGCTAATGTAAAGGAATTTATACGGCGATTTAACACTGGGATAGCTGGTTGTTTAGATTTTACGTCATGTCAACCCTTTTTGTTATTTTATGCTAAAGACGTTTTATTTTAGATATTCTTGATGACTCGGTTTTTTTAAACACATATTTTAACTCATATTTTAAAATTATTTAATCCATAGATGGGATCGTAACTGGTACTACCACTCAGTTTACTCTTGGGATTAGCCTTCCTCAACAACTTTCACCTCGAGACAAAACAGCAGTAAAAGAAAATCGAAGCATGAAAGATCTCCAGCTCGCAAGAAAGCCAAGATATGTTTGCCGCGAAGCGAGTTCTGTTCATAGATTACCTGGCAAAGGAACTAACTGTCACCGGTGCCAATCTATTGAAGGAACTATGAGATAAAATTAAGAAAAATCGACGTAGGAAGTCGACTCTAGGCGTGCTCTTCCGCGAAAACAAAGCGCCAACTCCCAAATCAGCTTTGGCAGAAGCTTCTATTCAAGATTGTGGCATCAAACATGTTGAAAATCCACCTTATTTTCCTGATTTGGCCCCACCGGACTCCTATATGTGTCCTAAATTGAAAAATGAGAGCACCGGTCGTAATTTTCTCAAAAAATGATGCTGTGAAGAAATATTTCGAGAACAAAGATTCTAAGTAGGAATCCAGAATCATCAGTTCTGTCAAACAATTAAGTAAACGTTAATGATTTGGTTTGGTTTAGTTTGTTTGTTTTACGGCATATCAACAATGTTCGGGTCATTTAATGCCGAAACAAGTTTTTGATATATGTTTCTATGTTTCAATTTCTTAATATTTTCAAATTGGTATAAATGATTTTCATTAATTCAATTTGGTATGATTTGGTTCAATTCGGTTTGTTTAATGGCCTAAAAACCCTGTGGGTTATTCAATGCCAAAAACTGTTAGAGTGTGATATAAAAGTTGGTACTGAAATTTCCTTTACAAGCATATTATTGTAGGTATATTACGTTGATGTATTTTATACCTTATTCATAATTTCAGATATATCTTTCTTTTTCTTGAGAAGGTTAAATGTCATCCATGTTATTATTATCATGTTATTTGCGTAAACATAAATAGGGAATACGTTGAAAAATATATATACAATCATATCATAAAATAAATCATTGTACTTCGGGCTAATTAATTATATTAAGAGGGTAATATTTTTTCTGTAGATTTAAAAAAAATTAAATTATTCTAAAAATTTATTGATTTGGATTTTTGTTTTTAGTACTTTGTTTTTAGTTTCAACGATGCAATATTTCTAGGTAACCATTTTACTACAAATATTCCACTAAGCAGGATGAATCTACTTAGAAATGTTTAATTAAATGATGATAAATCTTCACATAAAACTAATAATGTGGATTCTTTCTTTTAATCTGATGTAAATACATGGATTGATCTTAACGGCATGTCAGCTCGTCTGAGATATTTTATACCAAGTGGTTAGTGAACTACATAGATTGTAAGTTTATACATTTTGTGTTGTTTCTTAAGAATGTTTTGTTGTTTATTTGTTTAATGGCATATCAACCTTCGTGGGTTATTTAATACCAAAGTCATCCTAGTCGATTTTTTTTCGCTCTTTATTCACTCTTTCTTGTTTCTAGGAATAAGATTTGTTGATTTGCACAAATTGTGTTCATATTCTTTCGTGAGAGGAATTATATGCCATTAAACAAAGAAGCCAAAATAAAGCATATTAAAAACATCTAGAAAAATCTAAACCCACACAAAAGATGAGGTTTTAACTCTTTAAGTTTTTAGGTAATAAATTTTCCCCGCGGCGGTACAAAACTTTCTTGGAAATTTTTACCTATTAGGGATATTTCAAAATTCACAATCTGTTCACGTCAGTACACATTCTATTCAAATAAATTCCTATTTTATTTTAATCCTTATCCTTCTGTTTTATCATAATGAGAGCAGCTGTCAGCAATTTACGGTAGGATCTCAATGGTGGGAGAGTTAAGATATGCAAAGAGTTAAATTGCATGGACTAACCATCAATACCATCTCTCTTTTTTTTGTATAAAATCGGAACTTGGCAAAGGGATCTTAAATAAAGCTACACATTCTACACAAGTTTATTATTATTAGTTACTTGAAACCATATAACTGCGTACAAAAATATGACTATCATTAAGTAGGAATTCTTACTTGTAACTGTATAATTATTTGTATTAGATAAGCATGCTTGACATCATACAACTATGATAAAACATCTCTAAATATAAATGTACAATGTATGCAATTCTCTAATCCCTAAGCATAAAATAATCCTAGATGTGCCATTAAAATCTATCTATTAATCAATTAAAGCCATATAACTGTGTGCTAATTATTTACATTAAGAATAGTTACTTGAAGCTATAATTGTTTACTAAAGTTTATTATTATTAGTTACATAAAATCATATAACTGCGTGCAAACAACGGACTATTATTAGATATAATTACTCGTAACCATATAATTATTAATATTAGATAAGAATACTTAATATCATAGAGTATTCAAAAAAAACTGTGAGCGAAAAGTAAATTTTAAGAAACTACAAAAATCCTTTCCCGAACCAAACAAAGATGACAATATTCTTGTAAAACAAGGTAACAGCACAATTGCCTTTACGAAGCCGGCATAATATCACAAATATTACAAATCCATCAAGCGTAATTATAATGGGTAATGAGCTTTAAGTAGATTAATTATATCGGCATTAGAATTACAAGGGGTAAACATTAAATGTGAAAGCATTCCGGTAATGATGGTGGGCAAACTAGTTGCTGATGTTGTAGTATTTCCTTAATGAGCCATTGAATTTGGCAACCAAATAGGAAATCTACTTGAAGATGTGCAATGCTCTAATTGGACACTCTATTTACCAATAAACTGAACATTAAGGCTAACATATTACCTCTCAAGTTAAATTCTCATTTCTCTTCTGTGGTTTAATGATCGGAATTGTAATCACAAATTTCAGATTCCTGATCTTCTTGACATTGTGGCTTCCATTTGAAGAAAATGAATTAAATGACCCGCTGAGGTTGATATGCCATAAAACAAACCAAAACAAATCAAACCATGATGAGACGTGCTGGGTAAAATAGTATATATGTTCTGTGTAGGTTAAGTTAGTACCCTTTTTATTGATCATAGTAAGGTAGACCAGATGAGGCAACCGGATTAATTGATTTTAACAGCATGTCAACCAGTCTAGAGATATTCTATCCCTAGAGGTTAGGGAATTGCAATCATTGTATATTCATATTTACATTTTTTGTGTAGTTTTTTAAGAATTTTTTTTTGTTTTTTTAACTCCTCATACAATCTTATCGAAAATGAATAATTTAAAAAAATTTGTTATGACCCGTACATGGGACTTTAACAAGTATGTGGAAAATAATATTACCTTATTTTCACCTTATGCAAATAATGAAAATCATAACCGAAAAACAATTACAGTGACCTCCCTTTGGCCATAGCAACAGGGCTCAGGGGTCTTAGCCATAAACTGATGAGAAACCTCATGCGATTGGCTAAGGGCCTTTGTCAGCGACCAATCAGAGCACACGTTACGAGGCTCAGTTTGACCGCGAATTTTGAGGCTGATACCTTGAAATCACCCTCTTCCGCTGGGACCCTGGTCGAAGCACGACGTAGTTTTCTACACAGCAAGACGTTGGAAAGATGGGGTCTTTTGAACAGCATGAGGGAGCCGCCGACGCGTAAAATCAAACAAACGAACTAGCAAGACATTCTACCTGGATTCAGATAAGTGACGCAAGAGCATTATCTCGCAAGCAATAAATACAATTCATTCATTTTTACATACATTACTATTTGTGACTTTTGCAACTCATAATTACATACATTTTCTATTGTAATACATTGTAAAACTTACACACACATTTGTACCACTAGTTACACTTTGTATTTGTATTGTATCTTACGTCTTGTTATGATAAATCATTTTTTGTTTATAAGCCTTGTTGTTGTGTCGTTAACCTATTCTTTACCCTTATCTGACTGTTTTCTTTATAAGTACTACAACTCTGGGTCAGTGGACCTGGGAGTAATGACAATGAAGAGGTACTCCACACTACCCATATTTTCAGTTTAGATGGAGCTCTGGGGAGTGTGGAATACCCCTTCATTGTCTATACTCACAGGTCTACTCTGACCTAAAGTGGTAGAACCTTTTAGTTTCCCCATCTATGGGATAAATATTCTTAAAAACTTTTAAAATAGAAAAAATACACTGATAAATATTTCTTTGTAAATGGCCATATATGTATGTAGGCATGCAGGACACTGCTGGAGAAGCAATGACGGGCTCATAAGTGACGTTCTCATGTGGAAGCCAACACATGGACATTCTAATGAAGGCCGCCCACCAAGAACCTACATTGACCAACTATGCGAGGATGCTGGCTGCTGTGCAGAGGACCCCCCAGAGACGATGAATGATAGAGAGTGTTAGCGAGAGATTGTCATGGATATCCGTGCTGCCTGCGCGACATGATGAGGATAATGATGATGAATCTATCTATCTATCTATCTAGGTGTGTGGTTGCCCTGAAGATGATCTAATTAATAGATCGAAACACTGCAGCGTCGGCCAATAAACTCACCATTTAACCCTTTTAAACCTGTGTTTTTTTCATTTTTCTTAATATACTATATATATATATATATATATATATAGAGAGAGAGAGAGAGAGAGACAGACAGACAGACAGACAGACAGACAGACAGAGACGTTGGTAAAGATATATATGTCTGACTTAGATTACCGAATCCTATTACCATTCGCCTCTCTAATTTCTTACTTATAATGTCATCTTACTGGATGGAAATGAATGTAATCTCCCTCAAAGTCCTACACGTTTTGAGTTCTATCCCAAGATCTTGCGGAAGATATATAAACTGAAAGGAAATCATTTGTATATTTACTCTCTCTGTCTCTCCTTCTCTGCCTCTGTCGCTGTCTTTCTGTCTCTGTCTCTGCTGTCTCTGTCTCTGTCTCTCTCTCTATCTCTCTCTCTCACTCTATGTCGCTCCCTTTCTCTCTCTGGTTTTGTCTTTGTCAATAAACTAAATGTCCTATAAGAGAAATCCTTATATATATCCTCTATCACTGATAGAAAACGGTTTACAAATTGCTGTGTGCAATTGTCTGGAATATATCAATCGGATAAATCCTTTTAATTGCACATAAAACTAAGAAGAAACATTACAGGATATTATCTTTATGGAAATTACATCATTAAAAGATTTTACATTAAGTTTCCTGTCACAAGGGGATAGGAATAAGATCTATTTGAAAATCAAATGTGTGCATCCAATTCTCTGTCTCTCTCTGTGTGAGTGTCTCTCCTGTCTCTCTATATTTCTCTCTTTCTCGATATCTATTTATATATGTATATATCTATATATATTGTATTGTATTGTATTATATTGTATTGGCTTTCACTCTCGGAAGACTATGATATAGTTTTTGTGTCCCTGAAGTTACAGCGGCTCCTGTGACTGTGAAGTCCAATGTTTGTAAGAAATTCTCGACCACAGATGGCGCATGTGAAGACGTTATATATATATATATATATATATATATATATATATATATATATATATATATATATATATATATATAAGTTAATTTTAGTATAATATATATATATATGTATTAAAGTCATTTTCTTGCCTTGATTAGTTACTAAGCGAAACTATTACTATGTAGATCTGACTCATTAGCATTAACTTTATTATTTGCTCTACTTAGGTATCGAGCACATTTTACATTTTAGCTTTAGAAAATCCTAGCGGAACTAACAAATCATTAAAATGGTCAACTACAAAAGTGTAAATATAGACGGATAATGTACATTATTCCCTAACCTTTAGGAATTACATAACACCACACGGTTTGATATGCCCTTGAAATTCATTGATCAACCCAACAAAATTACACGCCAGATGAAGACGTCACAAGCAATATCATTAAATAGTGCATCACACCTGCCTAACACATTAAAATACAAAATTAATAATTTATTATAATAAACATTAACAAGATACAACAAATAACATAAAATAAACTACCAATCTGATTATCAACCATTTTATGGCATGTCAACTTTTGATGGCTTATTTTATGCCAAAGACGTTTTATTTTATTCATTCCTGATGGGTATTAAACCTATTTTTAAACTCAATTTTCTAAACTCATTGTTTAAACTCATTTTTTTCTATTTAACCCATAGATGGAACCCTAACATGTAGTACCACTCCGGATTAGAGAAGACCTGGGAGTTTTCCCAGAAACTTCACGATTAGGTGCAGTTTAACATCATACACAGGACAGTAAGATTCTCAGGCACCGTCTTCTAGCACATATATGATTAAAAGTGTTGGGGGGTGTTGCCATATGATCAATAGGGTTTGGACAATCCAATGGTGCTAGGGCTTTACGTGGCTAGTTGATTGATTAGAGAGGCCCTCTCTGATCGACTGACTAGCCTATGGTGATATACATACATATATGCATGGTGATATATATATATATATATATATATATATATATATATATATATATATATATTGCGCATTAAAGCCAACAGTGAGGCCTTGTGCATATTATATTCAGGTCATATTCACGCAAATAAATCAAAACAAACCCTTTTTTGCACGCGATTCTTAATTTTGAAAAAGACACTTCTAAGATTTTTCTAACATTATTTAAAATCTGACTTCTGCATTAACCTAATAACATAAAGGTTAGCAGCAATATAAGCATTTTCCTTCAAAATAGCCGGATTTTAGAGGAATTGTTTTCAGAAGGTTATTTACAACGAAAACAAAAATATAATTAAAGAAAATACTTTTTAAATTAATACAATATGTGCTATTAAGTAAGGGCAAATGTGTAGTGCTTCCTTTCCTGGACTTCTTAGCCACTAGGATTCCGTCATTAAGCATCATGGATCACAAACTGGTAGTCCAATTGGGGGTATTTTACATCTTTGCAGAGGTGCAGTCGGTGTATTCTACTGTCGCAGCCTACAGAGCGCCAAGATTGGTTATGATTTCAAGTGCCCTATGTTGAACAAAATCATAAGCAACTTTCTATCTTTCAGTGTGCTATTTAATAAACACTTTAAAATACTATCATCTTCTTTTAGGAGAATCCTCCTGAAAATGTATCAATGATATGGACATCCAATTAGAAAACATTACTCAAAATACTGGAAAAACATTTGACAAAAATTGATTAACTTAGTGATAATTTAACGACACCTTTCGAAGGCCACTTAAGTTGAAATATCGTGTTTTCCTCGTTAAATTGGAAACATCTAATGCAAAAGACATCATAGAACTAATTATCTTGTACAAAAAATAGCATATTGAAGGCTTTTGAAATGGGAAAACTGGTAAGAGAGTTGAGATAAAATAATGTTCAAAAATAGGAAGCTATCTTATGCTTTATTGTCATTTTATTTCCCTTTCTTTATGATTTTGAACACCAGCGCACAAAATCAAAAAAAAAGTTAAATGAAAAGAGATAGATTAACACAGAGGGTTAATAATTATCACGATCCTGTCAACGAGCAAATAGATCAATTTGAAAATTATTTCTATTAAGACTAATAGATACACGATAATTACATAAATCATATTGATAATATTTACTTGAATTTATTATTGGCATTTCAGTCTCTGAAGACTATAATATAGTTCTTCTGGCCCTGAAGTTACCACTCCACATGTGACTGTGAAATCCAATGTTCGAAAAACATTCTCGACCACAAATATCGCTGTGAGAGCTGTCACTGAAGATGTTGATGAGCCGGTGCTTTCTTGTCGCCGCTTTCTTCTGGACCTCTTGGCTTCATGGTATTGCGTCAGGATGGCTTCAGACATGAACAGTGAGCTACGGAGAGCCTGCTGCCATCGAGGGCGGTCCTGAACCAAATTTTCCCAGCTGGAAAGGGTAATGCCAAAGCACCTGAGATCATTCTTGCAGACATCTTTGAAACCCAGCTGGGGGCGACTAAACTGTCTCTTACCAGATGAAAGCTATGCATAGAGGATGTCCTTCAAGATTCGTCCATCATCCATCCAGTATACACGGCCCAGCCATCGGAGACGACACTGTCTCAGTAGAGAACACAAGCTGGGAAGTTGAGCCCTCTCTAGAACTGTTGTGTTAGTGATCCTGTCCCTTCAGGTAAAACCCAGTAAACGTCTAAGGGAGCGAATTTATAATGATTCACTAATTATAACTCGAATTCTGTACATTGTCCTTAGATAGATACTCGTCTTTTGGCTTCGGGCGTGAATGCACAAGGAATACCACATGCCGTTTCTAAATATATGGAGGAGTGAATTGCGTCATGGTGCTGTTTTCCTCACATACAATTCCTAACTGAATTTAGTTTGCTGCGAACATGAAACAATAAAAATTTCTTGCATTTGTGCAAGAAATTTATAAATAAGAATGGCGACAATGTACCTATCGCACGCAATATAGAACTATATAATATATAACTATGCGTCGGAGGTACACGTGTGAGTATTCGTATGAGTATTTGTGTGTGTGTGTGTGTGTGTGTGTTGTGTGTGTATGTGTATCCGTATGAGTGTGTGGGTGTGTCCGTATGTCTGTGTGTGCGTATCCGTATTAGTGTATGTGTGTGTGTATCCCTATTGAGTGTGTGTGTGTGTGTATATGAGTGTGTGTGTGTGAATCAGTATGAGTGTGTGTGTGTGTGTATGTATGTATCCGTATGAGTGTCTGTGTGTGTGTGTATCCCTATGATGTGTGGTGTGTGTGCCTGTGTGTATCCGTATGAATGTGTTGTGTGTGTGTGTTGTGTATCCGTATAGTGTAGTGTGTGTGTGTGTGTGTGTGGTGTGTGTGTGTGTTCTCTAAAACTCTATTGTAACATTGTCTTTTCACCTAGCACGCTCAAGTTTACTGAGTCATGACGATTCAAATAATTTAGTAGAAATCTAAACCGTAAAATGGACAATTTCAAGGCCGATGTCGAGATAATTTAGATCAAATATTAACATTGACCACTGACGCATTTTCAAATTTCTGTATTTTTAAAATTGATCGTCCATTATAACTTCACAGCCGAGATCTCATTCATGCGAATAAATCACAACAAAAAAATTTTGTATATTTTATAAGTTGCCAAAAACTAACAAATACTATCAACAAAAAGATTGTATTTGAATTATATATGTGAGTGAAATATTTGTGAATACGACTATATAAGCGCATGCATGATATATATATATATATATATATATATATATATATATATATATATATATATATATGTAAAAATTGGAAAAAGGAATTGAATCCGACAATATGAGGAAAAATGAGTAAAGAAAAGAAATTGTAAATGGATAAAATGAATTAATCGTTATCACATTAATCGATATCACTTACACATGTGTTTTCGGTCAGTGTATGTGTGTGAATATTATATATATATATATATTATATATATAATATATTTAATATATATATTTGGGAGAATATGTGCTTAATTGAAGTCGAACCTAATTTTTTTTTTTTTGAAAGTTTAATTCATTTAATAATTGATTAGGCGGCGGGATTTAACTATTTAAATTAAAATAAAGGCTAAACAAAATCGAAGAAAAATCAATCTCTGTATGTTACATTTCAGCCTATTTAGGGCCTCATCAGCAGAGCTATAGATACGAAGACCGCCTCGTGTGTGATTTGAAACCTGTCTGTCAGATCGACAAGCAAGCCTCTTGTCTAAAGCTAAAATGTAAAAAATGCTCTATACCTAAGTATCAGATTCTTGCCCTGATGAGCTACTATGGCGAAACTATTAGTAGGTATATCTGACTCATTAGTTTAATTATATATATATATATATATAATAATTATATATATATCTTATTATAATGGAGATTGTGGGTTTTATGTCTGTAACCGAAACTACTTACTATTCAAGTCACAATTCCTTAGTTATTTTACATCATATTCTCCATGATTTTAATTTTTTTATTTTTAACTTCAATTATTAATAAAATTGTTTTACATCATTAAGACTGTTGAACATATCTACATACTATTAACATGCAATGATTTATATATACAAGAAAATAGCGGTTTACAGTGTGAATTGGAAGCTGCTATTTGCATATTGATCTTAAAATTTGATTTTAATAAATATTGCTTAGTATTATTGATTTCTAATTGTTTGGTGTTTATCTTATTGACATATGAGCAAAAATCTCGGGATAAATCTTAAAAGAAATCCATTAAAAAGAAGAAATAACTAATTTTATTCTTTACTTCCTATTTTAACTAATAGTTAAATTAGGAAATTTACCAATGAAAGACGGAGTAAGGGAAAATGATGAAGACTTATTTTTCAAAGATGTTCTATTTTTCAATCATACCCCCTCTTGCTAACAAATCTTTTATCGGCATCTTATTCAGTTTCTTAGCCTTTCTTTTAATTTAATAGATATTTATTATAATTAAAAACTTAAAACTTGCACCCGGAGGTGCATATATTGCTATATATATATTATATATATATATATATATATATATATATATATTTTAAATGTCAGTTGCGGGTTAATTCAATTAGAATGTTTGTATTCTTTCCATTCGGGAAATCAAATGTTAGATCCCAATTTGGACGGTGTTTCAAGTAATTGCTATGGAAATTGACAGATGTTGTAAGTCACAGATTTAGAAATAAATTCAGGCCGACCGTTTCCGTAAAAATCGATCGAAGATCATAATTATCCGAATTCCATGAGAAAGAAAAAATCTTTACTGAGATAAAATATTGCTGTATCTTTGATAATTTAAAAATACACAGATACTATTTATAATCAAGTCCAATTCAGATATTAATCAAGATAAAGCAAATAGTCACACATCTCAAATCATTACCTAATCTGCCAAACCTCTTGGATGTCTGCGCTGTCTCCTGGGGCTGTAGTATACGCTGAATTCACCTCGGAAGAGGGATTTAGTTGTAGGCGCGTGGTCTCATGGATGGTGTCGTGGAAAGGACTCGTCAACTCGAATTCAAATCTTTGATGAAGCTACAGTTCACATAGCGCTAATACCCTTTGATAACGTATGAAACAAACTACTCTCCCTCCATCAATGGGTAAATAGTAGGACATAATGGGCAACCAATCTAGGAAGAGGAAATCTCTGAATTCAAACCTGTTAAACTCCGCTTTGGGAGGTCACTACTAGAATAGGCTCAGTCCAATTTAGTGATCTATTTTCACTAAATTTTTAGGTAAGACCCACCCCACCCCGTTGGGCCAGCAACTGGCCCAAGGTGGCGACCCCGTGATGTTTTTTTTTTTATAGTACACACAATTAAAAAAAAAATAGATATTGCACTTAATTGTATTAGCTCAGTATGACTCTATCCCATGCAGGGGGACGACCTGGTATGACACTTAACTGCAACTGATGGTGATGTTTCTGTTCTGAATCCCTAGGAAGTACCGAGTACCCATATATATTCCTTACTTGAGGACTACTGTAACTTAAATCGTTATGGGAGAAAACTGGTAGATTCTCATCCATGATTAAAAATGCTCAGTTCAAAGATTATTCGTATTTAATAAGGGCATTTGCAATGTAATCTCTTTAAATGCAACTACACACAAATTCAAAAACAAACCTCGAGGCACAGTGTTACCTTTTTTAGTACGTCCAGTACGTCCAATTAGGTCACAAGTTCGTCTACATATTACTTTCGATATCAATATGCGACCAAAACTACCAAAATTAGGGCAAACTGCAACTTTGGGAGTGGTCGACCCGTAAAAAGCCTTGCAAACTGTGATTAGAAAAGAAGCAAAATGAAAAAAAGTATTGAATTATTGGCCTACTTTAATCCGCTTTCACCCAAGCAAAGTAAAAAAAAAAACTGATAGTTCATTATAATTAAGCAGAAGGACTCAGATTAGAAGGATAATAGGACTTTATTTGAATAGAATGAGTTATGAGATGAATCGATGGTGAACTTTGTTGTTGTGGTTGTTGTTTATTGATTTTAACGGCATATCAACCCGTCATGCCTAACGGTTAGGAAGTTATACATATCGTGTATTTATATTTATACTTTTTAGTAATTGGTTTTAAAAATGAGTTAACATTATTTGGGATTATGTTGTATGGTATTGATTTGTTTCATGTCTATATTCTATGGTATAATTTTATTTCTCTAAAAAAAGAGAGAATATCCTCCATGTTGACATTTTCAAACATATCTTTTATATTGTTTGCTTTAAAATAACGGTTTCTGATGTGAGCAAGAAACCTACATTCCATGAATAAGTGTTTAACTGTCAAACGTGTTTGACATCTTCCACATTGTGGTTGTTGTTCTTGTTTGAGTATATTGGAGTGCGTTACTCTTGTATGACCAATGCGTAATCGAGATACAATGACTTGTTCCTTTATCATCTTTAGCCTAAAATAACATGCTGTAAAATCTAACCAATGATTGTATGTTGATATTTAAGTCTTTGTCTACTTTAAACCGCTCACAGCGACTCTACCATCACTGCGAAAGCAAAGTAGAAAAACTAATGGTTAGTTCCTTATATTGGAGCAGAAAGACTCAGATTGGAATAATAATAATAATAATAATAATAATAATAATAATAATAATAATAATATGAGTTTATTTGAATAGAATGATTTCTGAGGTGAATAGATAATGAACTTTGAAATATCTCATAATACAGGTGAAAAACACCAAGAACATTTGGTATAGACTTAGGGGAAATTTGTTTGGCAAAGAGTTAATTACAATTAATTATTCTAGGCTTTAATAAAAGAAACGATACGTATTTTTATAAAGTAATGTCCGTTATTAAAATCCAGACGTAATATAGTTAAGTACTTCTAGTTATACATAATTTATTAGCAGAATCTATAGATATACAACGGTATGATAATCTAATTATTATAACGTTGTGATATATTTGCGTAAGTGCTATTGCAATTAGTTCAATATATAAAAAAGTATAATAATCGTGATTTAACTCTCACTCTTTTTTCCTTCTTTCCGTCTTTTCATCTTTGCCTTATTTCGATTGAAGCAAATTAGCATTATCGCTTATGTGCTCCCGTCCTCTCTCTCTCTCTCTCTCTCTCTCTCTCTCTATATATATATATATATATATAAATATATATATATATATATATATATATATTGCACCAATCGTTCTTTCTAAGGTATAGAGTATTCCTATATAATTAAGGCCGGGTTACCTCAGTCGGTAGAAGTTCGGCTAGAAAGCGCAAGGTTCCTAGTTCGATACCCGCCCTCGCCAACTCAGTGTATGAGTAGCACAGGGATATGTGCGGTAAAGTAAGGAGCTGATGGTAGGTGTGGCGCTCCACATATATCTATGTTTAAGTGTGTGTGCTCTCTTTCTCACTATCTCTCTTATTATATCATTTAGTGAAGCATGTCCCTTTTCTTCCCTTTATTTCTTCATAACAAAAACGGAATAGTCCATTATTTAGCTAAGGTGCCAACATGTCTGTTGTGGGGCTGTTAAGGGTGACAAATAAAGACAAACGACAAAGTTGATACAAGTGTATTGAACAAAGAAAGTAGAATTTACAGAAGGAAAATGAAGTTACGTCCGACAATACAGTCTAGACCTGAATCGCGTCGATTACTTCAAGCTACAATTGTCTTCGCTACTTATAGTAGTAGTAGGATCATTCCATTATGTAGATAGGTTATATCACCTATTACAATGTCTTAAATATTTTTCTTTATTTCCTCCTTTGATCCAATCATTATGTTCGATTGGAACGGATTAGAATTATCACTTCCACGCACTCACCCCTCTCTATATATATCCCCAACTCTCTTTTTTTCTTTCCTTTCTATTGCATTTTTCTGTATAGAATTTATTTTTGTTCCCCTTCTTTCTTTATGATAAAAACGGAATTATCCATTATATGGATAAGCAAGCCCGGATAATGAGGATTTACTTCTTTACATTTCCTCTTGGACGATTCAGACAATCTCATTTTTAACCAGAGGGTATTGCAAGATGATAACGGTCGTAACTTTAAGAAACACATGTATTTATTTATAGATAATCACCGGTATGTTTGTAACAGCATAGACATTCATCAGCGCCCCAGTTTTGTTGTTCAACTTAAGTGCTTATACCTTTTATAGACATTCATAAATTATACTTTCCATTCGTTGCGTTCTTATTATATAAACAGGAATCTGCAATTTTCTTTTCTGGACAACGATGCATAAATATAATTGAATCCGCGTTGCACTGATGAGTTCATAACAAAAATAATGCGTACACATTTCTTGCACCAAAATGCTATGTTAGAATCAAGTTCATTTAACATTTATTAACAAAAATTGAACTGAGAATTTTCATATAATCCGAAAACCATTTCCCTGTTAAAAAATACATACAGAGATATCTATCAGGCTAAAATTGAAAATCCATTAGAATATTAGGAATGGATGCTGTATGTATTCTTTATACATACATACATACATACATATATAATATATATATATATATATATATATATATATATATATATATATATAATTCTTTATATATATATATATATATATATATATATATATATATATATATATATATATATATATATATATATACAGACAGTGTGGAAAATAAGTAATTCACTCCAGGGTGATTTTCTGAATTTGTCACCTTACAAAAATAGGAACGGTCTATAAATTTCAGGGTTGGTCCGTCTTGAAAGTGAGAAATAAAATCTAAAATGAATTCTAGAAAATCACATTACATTAACTTTTGAACATTTATTTGTAATTTATTGAATAAGTATTTCACTCCATAGCAAAATATAACTTTCAAGATGGATCTACCCTGAAAAATTATAGACCGTTCCTATTTTTGTAAGGTGGCAATCAGCAGGGGATGACATTATTTCCCCCAATATATATATATATATATATATATATATATATAGTTAAAAGTTAATGGTAAAAGAAATGAATTGATGAAATAAAAATGAATGAGATGAAGCGGATAAAGAAAATATCCTTTCCAAGGGATCCTTCTCAAAAGTATTAAAACACTTTTTGAGAGTGGGTTCCCTGAAAGTTCTTCTCATCTATTATTAGACTCCTTTGAAGCATCAAGTTAATATAATTATTCCATAAGTTATTAGAGAAGATAAAACTCATCTCTTATCTGTGTAATATCTGTTGAGAATGGGTTTGAATTTTATATATATATATATATATATATATATATATATATATAATATATATATATATATATATATATATACATATATATATATATATATATATATATATATAATTTACTTAGACTTTTACAATTGTAAGATAAAAGGAAATATATTCAATTAATTCGATAGATCAGTAAACAAATAAAAAGATTATCTTTAATTATATATTAGAAAGATTGATGAATGATTTTAGAAAACTATATTTTATGTGTATTTTAAAATCTTAAATACATTAGATATAATAAGTTTAATATTTCAATTATATATATATATAATATATATATATATATATATATATATATATATATATATATATATATATAATGAATAGTGAATGAAAAAATGAGAAAAGTATTTGCATGGAAAGGTGCTCAATGCTAATAAAGCAGAGCAGATTTATAATCAATGGTGATATTATGGTTTCACACTCATAACTTAAAGTTTCTTGGTAATCCAATCATCATTTCACGACTGGTTTTTGACATCTCAACCACCATTCTCATCTGATGATTGGATTACCAAGAAACTTTAAGTTATGAGTGTGAAACCATAATATCACCATTGATTATATATATATATATATATATATATATATATATATAATATATATATATATATATATATATATATATATAAGTAAATATTTCAATTATATATATACATATATACATATATACATATATATATATATATATATATATATATATATATATATATAAAGCGCAGTGCAACATGATGAGAATGCTGATGATGATGAAATGGAAATTTTTTACATGTTCACATTGAACGTAGCAAGACATAGGTTATGATGATTATGATGCTGATGGTTTACTGTATTACGTCGCGGTAGTAGTTTTGAACATCCTACAGCACCATAGAGTCCTTCTCCATTTAAAACCACCCTGTCCTTCTCTTTTTTTTTCATACTATCAAATAACAAATTTAAAAATAAAAGAGAAGAAAAATCTAAGCGTAATGATATAAATTGATGCTTATGCGCGTGGACGAATTTAATCAGTTATAGCAAATATGATCTCGTCGAGAATCAGACTAAATTATTCACCAGGAATCAGGTGTAATTTGCCAGTAAGTTTCTACCGAACGTCTTTCTCGCTTTCGTCGTTAATTTAATGGAAGTGGTTTGTTTTTGAGATTGTGTTAAGAAGAAACCAATCAAGTGCCAATAACTAGATAAACCATAAAAGCAACACTGATTTTTGTTGTGGACAGACGACAACAATTATTTCTTATAATAGAAGGTAAGATTTGATTAATGGAAAGATTGGTATCAAGATTGCTTTTAGACTAAAATAGATCGTGAAAATATTTTCAGAAGAGGACGTGCCAAATATCGTGATATATCTTATTAATGGTTTCAAAAGTCTTCATACGTCTATTTACAACTGTATGCACTAACACCACGGTATATATATATATATATATATATATATATATATATATATATATATATTCTTTCATGCTTCAACCCAGTACATTTATTTATAAACACACAGAGATTAATATATATATATATATATATATATATATATATATATATATCTTATTATAATGGAGATTGTGTGTTTTTCTGTCTGTAACCGAAACTATAGTACTACTCAAGTCACAATTCCCTTAATTATTTACGTCAAATTCTCCATGATTTCATTCTTTTAAACCTTCAGTTATTAATAAAAATTGTTTTACATTATTAATACTGTTGACCATATCTACGTACTAATAACATGCAATTGTATTTATATATACAACAAAATAGCGGTTTACAGTTTGAACGAGAAGGCTAATTTGCATATTGATATTTAAAATGTTATTTTAATAAATATGTGCTTGGTATTATTGATTTCTAATTGTTTGGTTTTATCTTAAGAAATATAAACAAAAATCTCGTGGATAAATCTTAAAAGAAATTTATTTACAAGAAGAAATAACTGTAATATTATCCTTTGCTTCCTATTTTAACTAAATAGTTAAATTAGGAAAATTTACCAATGAAAGAGGGGAGTAATGGAAAATGATGGAATAGTTAGTTTCAAAGTTGTTCTATTTTTTGATTATACCCCCTCTGTTGCAGATCTTTTTATTTGCATTCTTAGTCAGTTTCATTAGCCTTTCTAATTTAATATGATATTTTATTATATCAAAACTTAAATACTTGCACCCGGAGGGTGCATATATTTGCTAGTATATATATATATATATATATATATATATATATATATATATTACTAGCAAAAGTACCCGGTCTATGACATTTTTAAGAACACCAGGGAGTGTTCCTAAAAAGGGTATGATATTCAAGTGCATCTAATGGTGTCCTAATTCGGGAGTGTGGAATACTCCTTCATTGCCATTTTGATCCAGAGTTGTAGTACCTGTTAGGAACCCATCTATGGGTTGAATAGATTAAAAAATGAGTTTTTATAAGAACAAAAATTATTTGTTTATTTGATATTTAATGTTAAACAAAGCTAACAGTTTGTGTATTATAATATTAGTTTATTTAGATGTTTACATTTTTTTAAATATTAATAGCATTCTATTGTAGTGTAAGGGTTTGCAAGTTAGACTCACATTATTACTGAATAGCGATTTTAATACTTGCTAGATGTCCTTTGCTTTTGACCTTGTACCATATCCTACCTGTGACTAACAGGTTGGGTAAAGAAAATGAACTCCCATCATTGTGTAATGGTTAGCAAGGTAGTCTCTTAAATCCATTACTACTGAATAGTGAGTTCTATTTTTGCTGGATGTCACATACTTACTGTGTCTAATAATATTGACATTTTTTAGCAGAATTTAGAATTCATATTTTTTTCGTTTTTTTTTTTTTTTTTTTTTTTTTTTTTTTTTTACTAAAAAAAAGTCCTGTATAGAAACTTATAGAAATCTTCTGATATAATTATCCAGACTCTTATCTTTATAGAAACAAAATCGTTTTTTATCTGTTCATTTTTTTTTTTTTTTTTTCAGATTTCATAAAATAAAATAGGGGTTGGGGAGCTCGTAAAAATGCTTCACCTAATATATTTTAAGCAAAAAACTATTTCAAACATATTTTCTTCAACAAATGTATAATTACCGAAAATATCGTGAGAATTTGACTATTAGTTGATTTTCATATAATTTTTTAAAAAGCCGGTTGTCATAATTTTTTTTAGCTATTTTTTTTTTTTATAATTTTATGAATAGTTTCTTTAAAATAAGTTTGGATTTTCGGTGATTAAAAATGTATATATCTTATTCTAAGAAATATGAAAGTATTCGTAAAAATATTGATGAAAAGGTTTTCATTTTTCTTTTTTACATTTAAAGATACACTTGGTTTGAACAGTTGATTTTTTCAATCGATTTAACGGTGCAAAAAAGTAAACATAGTTTTCGTTCATAATTTTTATTATATCCGTAAGCTGATTTTTTTTTTTTGAATGATCAGAAGTTGTTTTAATGTTTCTTCTTTTGAATGTTTCAAAAATGTTGAAATTATATTAACCTTTATTCAAGTTTCATTGTGTTAAATATAAATCCAGTTAGCAATTTGAAAGTAATAATAGTATGTGTATATTTTTTATATCCCTTTTTTAATCGCTAAAGATTTGCGATTTTTTTTGTTTACAACATTGAGAATAATATTTCAAAATCTTGTGAATGGATTAAATGATTTTTTCTAGAACTTTTTCATACGTTAGACAATTTTAAATTCAGTTTTTAATTGCTTATTGAGTTAGAAATAATATGTAACATTGCAATTTGTTTGAGCCCTAAAATAAAAGTAACAAAGAAGCCAACTAAACATTATATTACTTGTTTTAATTTCAATTTCGTTATTCTTCTTTCAAAAATGTTTAAAAAAACTGATTAAAAATGGATATATTTAATCATATTTCATTCTAAGAAATATGAAAATAATTGTATGTGGGTATCCACTTTATTTTATTTCCCCCTTTTTTAATTACTTGAATGATTTTTTTCTAAAACTTTTTCGTGCGTAAGATAATTTTAAATTCAGTTTTTGTAATTGCTAATAACTAAGCATTAACTTATTTGTTGATAGAATATTTCGCATATTAATTCAAATTTTATAATTTTATGAATAGTTTCTTTAAAATAAGTTTGGATTTTCGGTGATTAAAAATGTATATATCTTATTCTAAGAAATATGAAAGTATTCGTAAAAATATTGATAAAAAGGTTTTCATTTTTCTTTTTTACATTTAAAGATACACTTGGTTTGAACAGTTGATTTTTTTAGTTCTCAAAAAAAAAAACAGTTTGCATTAAATGACAAAACACTGACATTCATCAGAGTGAACATTTATTTTGAATGAAAAAATTCGTTGGAAAAAACAACAGAGATTTTTGGAAATATTCGAAAATCGAATTTTTTAAAAATTTGGAACGCTGAGAAATAGAGTTAAGATAGACCGTTATGATTTGGATATTTGTTTTTTTCTAGGGGTTATGGTACAAAATAGTTTTTTATTGTTACAAAAAATAAATAAAATAAAAATAAAGTGTTATTATTTATCAATAACATGTTTTCTCTGTTGTTTTTCCCAACGAATTTTTTCATTCAAAATAAATGTTCACTCTGATGAAGGTCGATTCTTCTATGTGTGCGAAATATTTTCACACACATAAACTGACCGAAACACATGTGTAAGTGATATCGATTAATGTGATATCGATTAAATTCATTTTATCCATTTACATTTCTTTTCTTTACTCATTTTTCCTCATATATATATATATATTATAATATATATATATATATATATAGTGTGTGTGTGTGTGTGTGGTGTGTGTGGTGTGTGTGCACGCCCACTTGTGTGTGTGTTTTTATATGTTGGCACACTTCATTGAGGCTACCAATGCATGTGCATCGTATATACTTTCAATATTCAAATTCTGAACGAAGATGTTCGCACTTCAGTCCGTATGCCCTTCGGATACGTACGAATCGATTTTTTCTCTTCCAGTTTTTGTTTTGTTTTCTTGTGTTTTTTTAATTAGCCTGGTCATAAAAGAAGAAAAAATATATAAACGCCTGCGAAAATGTTATTCTGTGGAAAATAATATATTCATGTGATAGGTAGAAAAAAAAATAGGCATTGCTTCCAATTCTCTGATATTCTCCCGCTAAGAGGTGTATATTTTATTAAAAACAAACAATTTTTAATATACAAAAACTGTTATTTTAGCCAAGACCTCGGGGGTTTGTTGTTGTTTTTTAAGTGTACACTCGTCTCAACAACTATACGTTTCTCATAACCACCCCATACTAACGTCAAAAAATGTCCCTTTTCTTTCTCGAATCTGTGTTTCAACACTTCAATGACCTAAAAGTCTGTCTGAGTAGGTTTCAGAAACTCCTACCATTATATCTATCTATCTATCTCTCTCCCCCTCTCTCTCTCTCTCTCTCTCTCTCTATATATATATATATATATATATATATATATATGTATATAAATGTATATATATATATATATATAATATATATGTGTGTGTGTGTGTGTGTGTGTGTGTGTGTGTGTGTGTGTGTGTGTGTATATATATATGTGTATATATATATATATATATATGTATTTGTCACTTAGAAATTAAAAATATAATAAAATAGATTAATTCATATTTCACTTTAGATTTAAATTTCAATTTATCCTAAAATTTAAAAACTTTACATTCTTTCTTAACTATCTTACTTTACATATCAAGAAAAATATATATAGATCTTAAACAATTTTATTACAAATTAAAAAATCCTTCCTAATTTCCGTTGCTGTTTATTTTCAAATTAGTTGAATAGGGAATTTCGCCTGGTGACGAACTTTGAATATGTCTTTCTTTTTTCTTATCTGTCAAAATAATGGATACAGTTAAGAGATACATTTTTGGCTGACCGAGTTTTTGTGGCGGAAGTGAAACTACAACATAGAATTTTTTCTTTTTTTTTTGCAACATCAAGGTTTTCATTCGGAATTCATATCACAGGACAATAGAATTTTTTAAAAAATTAAAAAATATATAAAAAAAATAAAAATGTGTTTTCAAATGCCTTTAAAGTAATAAAGAATTTCATCATTCGCATCTGATGAGTCGGGAGAGTTAGACTATTTGTCTAAGCTCCCTGAAATAGACTAATAGCTAAATCTCTAAGTCGTTTTTATTTATTATTATATATATATATATATATATATATATATATATATATATATATATATATATATATATATTTGTTGAATCTTTTAAATATAAAAGTTTTTCATAAGCAACTACCCAGGTTTCAGGTTATTTCAACATCGTCATTCTGCTAAATCTTCCAGTGTTTATTTGAAGACATTTCTTGTTATATTTATGGACCGCAAATTACGTCGGTTGATTATTGAGGACGCTCTTTATGTATTCGATTATATTTTTTTAATTTTTTAATTCCTGTATTTTATTTTTAAAAAACTCATAAGGTTATCTCCCTTTAACCCTTTGAAAATTTGTTCTTAATTGAAAATGTGTTCTTAAATATATATATATATATATATATATATATATATATATATATATATATATATATATATATATGAGACTGACAGACAGATAGCGGTTGGGTTAAAATGTTTACAACAGGAATTATACAGTTGTTGTTATGAAATTATTTATATTTTCTTTTTTTATTTTATTAGATTTTTGTAGCTGACACAGAATTCGGCCTCATTTTTTATCAGAAAAACATATATATTGCAATTATATAGCGGTTCTCAGGACGATCTAAACTGCTAATTATTTTAAGGTATTGAAGCCTTCACATCGAATCATGTTTGCGCCGATGACTTTCAAAATGTGTTATTCGATAAGTTTTACCATCTATATATCTATATAAAATATTTCGTTCTGCAAGCTATTGCCAACAAACTAATACCAATGTTCCGCTTAGTTTAGCGTTGTTCAAAGAATTCTAAAAGACTCGAAGATAGTGTCTATGCCTTAATTGTTCCAATTTATAAGAAAAAGCAAAAGCATTCCCCCGTTTAAATTTACCATTAATATCCCTAATGTATTAGTATTAATTTGAATGTTTTAATAGTTTTCTAGTAATTCTTTGAAAGAAATATTTCAGTTGAATATTCTGAATTTGTTGTAGTTGCGTAGTATAATGGTTAGAGTTGTAAGAAATGGACACGTCGACCCGAGTTCAAATCCTGGACGAAGATACAATTCACATAGCGCTAATACCCTTGAGAAAGGTATGAGTCTGAGGTCTCACCCGCCAGCTATGGGTAAATAGTAGGGCAGACTGAGCTCTTAACCTTGGTTAGGCAACCAGTTTAGGAGAAGGAAAATACAAATCTATTAAATCCGCTTGGGGCGGTAACTACGATAATAGGCTCAGGCCTAATTAGTTGGTCGTGGGTGGCGGTCGGTGATGCTTATGGACGGATTCAACACCACTTTGACCCTTAATTAAGCTAGATGGTCGATCGGAGAGTTCTCCTTCGATCAATCGAATAGCAACGTCAGTTTGTAGCTCCTATATGATTGTCCCAACCCTATTTCCCTTGTCAAGCTCCAACAATTTCATCATATATGCGCTAGAAGGCGATGTCTGAGGGTCTTAATGTCCTGGGTATGACATTAAACTCTCTCTGATTGTGAACTTCTCATCCTGGAGCTCAGGGAATGTGGGGTAAACATTCATCATTATCACTCCTAGATTTATGCCGTCCCGGAGTGGTATTACCTGTTAGGGTTCCATCTATTGGTTAAATGGAGTTTAAAAGTGTTTAAAAAATTGAGTTACAAAAGAGAAAATTGATGTTTGTTTGTTTTGTTTTACGGCATATCAACCTCGATGGACCATTTAATTTCAACAAAGTAATCCAGGAATACGTGTATCAATGTATAGTTAAGTCGACGTTTATCATTTCGTTGTTTTAATAAACCATCCGATGTTAAAATGTGTTATAAAGCTTCATCCGAAAAAAAATTATATATACAGATGTTGTCTTTAAAGTTTGTATGAAAAGAAATCTATAAGAGTTTGGTTTGGTTAGTTTTGTGTTAGTGCATATCAACCTCGGTGGGTCATTTAATGCAAAAAAAAAATTGAAATAAATACATCTTTTATGTGTACTTAATTTTCTTTATAAACACATTTTTCTATTTAACCCATAGATAAGACATTAACAGGTACTAAAACTCCGGATTAAAATGGACCTGGAAGCAATGGTGATGAAGTGTCGCTTCCCTAGACCTCCAGAACTGGAACCTCATCATCAGTTAGAGTTTAACGTCATGCCCAGGATATGAACACCCTCAGCCACCGCCTTCTAACACACATATGATAAAAAGGGCTGGGGGTTACCATAAGGGCAATAGCTTTTGGACAATCATATAGGTGCTAGGGCTTGATTGATCGGAGGAGGCCAAAGAAAATTGAGTACCCATCAAGAATGAATGAAATTAAACGTATTCGGCATAAAATACCCCAATGTGTTGATATACCGTAAAATCAAAGAAACCAACAATCAAATACCATATCAGCTAAACATTTAAACAAACCAAACCAATACGCACGCACACACACACACACACACACACACACATATATATATATATATATATCACATGTATATATATATATATATATATATATATATATATATATATATATATATTTGAAGGCGTAATAATGCACATTTATGTTTAAAAAACATATTTATTTCTTTTTTTTTCTTTTTTTTCTTTTTTTGAGTCCTTAATATTTTCAGGCAATGCCCATCTTCAGACGATCGAAACATTTTTTAAAATTTTCATCTGTATTTGATGAATTCAACTATGTTGTTAATCCGTTGAATGTTTAATCGTAAATGCGAAATTTTTTTTTTTTTTTGGGCAAAGATGTAGTTATGCTCGGCAAATTCCGTTAAAATCCGTGCGGCGATCGTGTTTCGCGGGATGTTTTGAAAATTATTTCATATATAAATTTTTTATTTATTTTTTATTTTTTTATAATACTATAAAATAATGAGGCCCTGCTCGGGATATTGAAATAAAGATTTTTTAAATCATTTTTTATAGTGAGTTTGCATTTTTTATATATATATATATATATATATATATATATATATATATATGCAGAGGAGTAAGATCCGCCCAATGATGCCATCTGTTAGCCTTGGGTGGCTTAAGTAGGGAATCCTTACGGCTTATTAGTGAGTTTGCATTTTTATATATATATATATATATATATATATATATATATATATATGCAGAGGAGTAAGATCCGCCCAATGATGCCATCTGTTAGCCTTGGGTGGCTTAAGTAGGGAATCCTTACGGCTGAGCGGTCCATTACATGCAAAACTCCCCCTTTGGCCTCTACTGGATCTAGACGATTGTTCGGAGAGGTCCCCTACGAAAATCGGCTTGACACGTTAAGTTTTTGCACCTAAATAATTGTCCCGAACATATTGGTCTAATAGCAAACTGAAAACATGTTTATCATATATGTGCTAGGTGGCGGTGGCGGTGGCGGATAGTTTTCGTGTCCTAGGCGTGACGTTAAACTGCATCTAATGGTGAGATTCAAATTCTGGCACTGTAAATACCAACCAACCAATATACACAGAATAATAATTATATATTCTCTTTGTAGAACAAGAATGAAAATTCATTATAAGAACTTAAGTTATTTTAGATTTTGAGTGAACACACAATATTTTAGTGTTTGGGTGGACATATTCCTTTTTAGATTTTGAGTAGACATGTAATGATTCATAAGCTGTAGATTAGACTAGGTTTGGAGGAACAAAGAAAAACAAAAGACAAAGCCAGAAAGGCCGACGGCAAAAATTCAAAACTCCCGCCAACTAACGGACATTCTGAGAGCGGAGGAAGGGAAGAATAATAGGAGTAGAGAGAGAAAGGCAGCGGTCAGCGAACTGACAAGTTCACGAATACCAATCCTCCTCAAACTGGGTGAACAAATACAAGTAAATTTTGACTCTAATGAGAATTTGTAAAAAGGAAAATACATTAACCAAACCACACCTTTGTAACTTGTTGTTCATTTGATTCAATTTATAATACACATATAAGGGACACATTTTATTACGATTCAAATTTATTTGTGATTATTTGTACTGTTTTACTTGTTTCTTTAATGTTACATTTCACAAAAAAATGACCTTCAACCAAAATAAAACAGACACACTCTAATTTAGGTAATTAGTGGACACAGTATTTTAAATTTTGTGTAGCCTCACGTTTTTCTAGATTTTTGTATTGTTACTAATTATTTTATATTTTGTGTGGACACACGATATCCTAGATTTTGTGTAGACACACACTATTTTATATTTTGGGTGGACACACGTTAATCTAGATCTCGCGTGGACTAACGTTATTTTAAATTTTCGATAGACACACTTTATATTAAATTTTGGGTGCACACGCGTTTCTTTAGATTTTGGGTGGACACACGTAATTTTGAATTAAGATTGACATACGGGTTTCTTCATTTTGGGTGGTCACATTTTATTTTAGATTTTGGTCAGACACACATTATTCTAGATTTTGGATGAACACACGTTAATATAGATTGGATTGATATACGTTATTCTAGATTTTGTATGGAAACACGTTATTCTAGATATTGCGTGGACACACGTTATTCTAGATACTGCGTGGACACACGTTATTCTAGATTTTGTATGGAAACACGTTATTCTAGATATTGCGTGGACACACGTTATTCTAGATTTTAGGAAAACACATGTTATTCTAAATTTTGTATGGAAACAAGTTATTATAGATACTGCGTGGACACACGTTATTCTAGATTTTAGGAAAACACACGTTATTCTAGATTATGTATGGAAACACGTTATTCTAGATATTGCGGGGACACACGTTATTCTAGATTTTAGGAAAACACACGTTATTCTAGATTATGTTAGGAAACACGTTATTCTAGATATTTGCGTGGACACACGTTATTCTAGATTTTAGGAAAACACACGTTATTCTAGATTTTGTATGGAAACAAGTTATTATAGATATTGCGTGGACACACGTTATTCTAGATTTTAGGAAAACACACGTTATTCTAGATTTTGTATGGAAACACGTTATTCTAGATATAGCTTGGGCACACGTTATTCTAGATATTAGGAAAACAAACGTTATTCTAGATTATGTATGGAAAAACGTTATTCTAGATTTTGAGTTGCCACTCCCTATTTTTTTTATTTTGTGTGAACAGACATATATCTATATCACCTTCATATCTATCTATCGATCTATCATTTGCCTTATCCTGCCTTACACCAACATCTTTCTATATTTCAGTTTTTCTTTATATTTCTGTATTTCCATTTTCTGTATGTGATTTTGTGTCTGTTCTTTCTCAATTTTTTAAAATATAATTTGCCGCTAATTTAATTTTTCTAACTAAACCTAATAAACGTTTGTAAAAAAAATACCAACCATGGATGCTTAAAATGTTGGTATCCACACCCTCGTTTGAAAAAAAAAATTATAAAATTCAATTTTGCTGTGTGTATTACAGAAACATTTTTTCCACATTTTTGTGTGTGAGAGAAATACATCGCCCATTTTAAACTCTCATCTGTAGCCTATATATATATATATATATATATATATATATATAAGTAAACCACAGACACGTGTTTCGAGGTTTCACTTTTCATCAGTGTGGCTATATCATAACAGCTACCCCTGGCCGGGTTTGAGACCCGAATGAACTTTCGTTCGCCAAGCCTTTAACCCGTACGGCCAGAGGCAGCTGTCAAATATAGGAGAATATTTAATCGCAACATTTCTAAGCGGAAATGAATTCACTAGAGTCCTCAAACATTTGTAAACAAAGCGAGGGTTAGCTAGACGCCAGAACGGTGAATCTGCAATTAAATGATATATATGAGTATGAAAAGGTAGAATGAAAACATCACACAATGCTGTTAAAGAGAAAACAATATATAATATAATCATAGCTGATACAGATCAATATTTAGATTTTACAAAAATCATCATCAGAGCTCATTTACTCCGTGCTGTTTGGGTCGGATATAAATGTCAAATCAGTTCAAAAACAACAAAAGAAATAATTTTGTTTTTGAACTGATTTGACATTTATCTCCTACCCAAACACCACGGAGTAAATGAGCTCTGATCAGGATTTTTGTAAAATCTAAATATTGATCTATATCAGCTATGATTATATTATAAATTGTTTTCTCTTTAACAGCATTGTGTGATGTTTTCATTCCACCTTTTCATACTCATACTGTCGGATTCATTTCCTTTCTATTAACTATATATATATATATATATATATATATATTATATATATATATATATATATATATATTGATAATATTGAGTGCTATATTTATAAGTAAATATTGCTCAATATCGTAAAGGGCATGTATGTCAATATCGTTGGCAAAAAAATAGGTAGCATGGAAATGAGGCCATCAGCCCTTGGTTACAGACACTTTTTTCGTCTATACTATTTTCAAACCAGATTTGAAGATCTTATTGGATAGAAACTGTCAGTAACCAAACGCGCTTGATTTTAATGATATTCAATGTCCACGCTACTCTAACTTACCTTAGAAGGTATAAGTAATATATATCTAGTTGAAATTAGCCACTTCCATAATAGGTTTTAGCGTACTTTCTAAAAGTGCTCAACTAGATAAATAGGAGCTATATGTAATATATTAGATGAAAGTATGTGTGCGTCATGTCTGTCTGTATCTGTGTGGAGCTAAGTTAGAGTAGCGTGGACATAAAGTCAAGACAATGGTTTGAATAATATACACACATACATACACACACACACACACACACTCACACACACACATATATAATATATTATATATATATATATATATATATATATATATATATATATATATTAAGTTAAAAGAAAGGAAATTAATCCGACAATATGAGTAAGAAAAGGTGGAATGAAAACATCACACAATGCTGTTAAAGAAGAAAACAATTTATAATATAATCATAGCTGATACTGATCATATTTCTATTTTACAAAAATCATCATCAGAGCTCATTCACTCCCGTAGTGTTTGGGTCGGAGAGGAAAGTCAAAATGAGTTTACAAAACAAAACATTTGTTGACAAAAGATATACATGGAACATGACCGACATATATATGGCGCGAAATGCCCACGTTGGTGAATATTGTAACGTCTTTCGTTTTTTGCCAGTATTAAGGTTTTTTGTTTTGTAAACTCATTTTGACTTTCCTCTTCCGACCCAAACAACGGGAGTGAATGAGCTCTGATGATGATTTTTGTAAAATCGAAATATTGATCAGTATCAGCTATGATTATATTTATAAATGTTTCTTCTTTAACAGCATTGTGTGATGTTTTCATTCCACCTTTTCTTTACTCATATATATATATATATATTATATATATATATATATTATTTATACTATTAACAATCAAATATATATATTATGGATTCAAAATCCCATAACTAAAGTTTTCATGCTTACTTGCAATCATCAGACGGTCAAAATCCATAGCATATAATATATAATATTTTAATATAATACTGCTCTGGTATTTTTTGCATTGAGCACCTTCATATTCCAATACCTTTCTAATTCATTCCCCATTCATTATATATATATATATATATATAAATATATATAATGAATGTGGGAGTGTATGTGTGTGTGTGTGTGTGTGTGTATGTATATATAATGATATAAGGATATCACATAACAATCAGGCATGATCAGCTCTTTAAATATAGTTTAAATCACACCAATATCTATGAGTTAAACACTGTTGAAAGTGACCGAGGCATAGATGTACGGACCGAGGGACAGAGGCACGTCTACATTTTGTTCTTTCTACGTTACAATCTGTTTCAATTGAATTGAAGGTATTGATTCTTTAAAAAAGAAGATTCGTAATGAAGAACAAATTTACTTTTTTTTCAAAGTTTAGTTTCCTCTCTTGCTTTAGGTATCTATTCATCGATTTGTATTTCTTGTTGATCAAAGAAACCTATTGTTTTATAAACAATCGCCTTTAGCAAATAAGATTGTAAATTCAACCTTAGGTTAACGAGGAAAGGATATTCCCATTGTAATTTCAATATTAGAAGAATGCGCTAAAATAATCCCCGTGTTTAGGCAGATAAGCGGATCGTATTAAAAGAAATGTAGGTGAAATTAGACATTTTTTTTCAATAGATCTCGGTTGATTATATCTAGGTTATCGCAAGTATGCTTTGTGTGCATCCATAATACCGCAATTCATTAAATTAGTTATGGCTTTCTTTTTTTAATGGCAAATCAACCTTCGTGGTTATTTAAATGCCAAATTCACCCTTGTAAGAAGAACAGAAGGGTAGTATTTAAGTAATAGCTGGGGGATGAGGTGGTGCTACCGTTCTCAAGGGTATAGACCAAAAGTGAAACGTAATAGCATGACTCGAGTTTGAACTCGCTTATTTACGATGTCGCACATTACCTACTATGTCCCGAGTCCACCACCATTAAATTATGAATCCTCAAGATTTTGGTGCGACAGCAACTTAAAATATTATAAAAATGAAATGAAATTGTAAATTATCTCTTACTTTCTTTTTTTTTTCTTAAAAGCAAAGAGTAAACTTACACATAAAACATTTTTAACGAATTTCTGAATTATAAACAACAAAATAAATCATTCTATAAGAGGTCATCTTCAAGCAAGAAAAAAAAACGGCAAAAATGTGCAATTTTGAAAGATACAGATTTTATTTTATTGCATTATCCCGTTTTAAGACTGTAAAAATAAAAAATATATATGATTTTTTTTTCTCTGAATTTTTGAGATGAGGCTTGATAATTAGTATTATTTTGATTATTCGGATTATTGTCCTCATCTTTATTGTTATCTGTACAATGTTTCGGCCGATGTGCCCTCCGGCCTTCTTCAGGTATTTATGGTCGGACTCGGGAACCTTCTTTTCGACTTTGGGATCCTTCTTTTCGAACTCGCGAACCTTCTGGTCGTAATCGGGAACCTTCTTGTCGTAATCGGGAGCCATCACAGAACTTTTAACCTACCCCGTTATTCAATGCACGTGGATATCCTGTTCTCATTCCGCTAACCATAGCTAGGGTACAAGTATTAAGCTGTGTTAATTATTATTCTAGGTTACTGTCGCCATTGACCAGGATTGAACCAGAAGCCTCGTGATAACTGTCACGTAGAATTGTCTTAACACAACGCCTTTATCCACAACGCTGATTTTTCTTCTTCTTAATACGACAAAATTCATTTATTCCAATTTTATATAATTTGAATTCATAGGGAGTTAAAACATGTATTTGAATGCTATTCCGTAATCTCTAAGAATCAACTAACCCTGAATGCGATGACATACCGTTAAAATCAGTCAATGAATATTCAGGCTTAACCAAGCTTAGTATACGATGGTATATTCGTGATGTGATTTTTGCGTACAAATTCAGAGATTTATACGCGCAAAGAAAATGCGTCCAAAAATAGAAATAAATGTCAACTTTTTGCGGCGGGAGCGGCGGGTGGGGGGTAGGTTGTGTATTTCGTGACTCATTATAACCACATGTCAAGGTTTTGTTGGTTTAAGTTTTGACATGCATTTTGTCTTTTATAATTTCTACATTTATGACACGTCCTTTCAGTTGCCAGAAGATATACTCTCCTTCTTCTTCTTCTTCTTCTTCTTCTTCTTCTTTTCTTCTTCTTCTTCTTCTTCTTCTTCTTCTTTTCTTCTTCTCGTCTTTTACATTTAATTTCATTCTTTCTTCTAAATTCTTATTCTCATTTGATTCTTCTTCTTCTTCTTCTTCTTCTTCTTCTTCTCTTCTTCTTCTTCTTCTTCTTCTTCTTCTTCTTCTTCTTCTTCTTCTCGTCTTTACATTTTAATTTCATTCTTTTTTCTTCTAAATTCTTAATCTCATTTTGATTCTTCTTCTCTCTTCTTCTCTCTTCTTCTTCTTTCTTCTTCTTCTGCTTCTTGACTTTTACATTATTAATTTCATTCTTTTTCTTCTTAAATGCTTAATTCATTTTGAGTCTTCTTTTCTTCTTCTTCTTCCTTTCTCTCTTCTTCTTCTTCTTCTTCTTCTTTCTTCTTCTCTTCTTCTTCTTCTTCTTCTTCTTCTTTCTTGACCTTACATTATAATTTCATTCTTTTTCTTCTAAATTCTTAATTTCATTTTGAGTCGTCGTCGTCTTCTTCTTCTTCTTCTTTCTTCTTCTTCTTCTTCTTTCTTGCTTCTTCTTCTTCTTCTTCTTCTTCTTTCTTTTACATTTTAATTTCATTCTTCTTCATTTTCTTTTACATTCTTAATTTCTTTTGAGTCTTTTCTTCTTCTTCTTCTTCTTCTTCTTCTTCTTCTCTCTTTCTTCTTCTTTTCTTCTTCTTCTTCTTCTTTCTACATTATTAATTTCATTCTTTCTTCATTCTTTCTACATCTTAATTTCATTTATGCAGTCTTTTCTTTCTTCTTCTTCTTTCTTCTTCTTCTTCTTCTTTCTTCTTCTTCTTTACCATTATTAATTTCATTCTTCTTTCATTTCTTCTACATTCTTAATTTCATTTTTGAGTCTTCTTCTTCTTCTTCTTCTTCTGCTTCTTCTTTTTCTCTTCTTCTTCTTCTTCTTCTTCAAGGACACTTGCCTTTAGTTTTCAATTAATTTTCCATTTATTCCTGTTTATTGTTATTCTGTCGTTTCATATTCTCCCTCGTGTTGCTTTTATAACCGAAAGTATTGACTTGCGTCCAATGGATGTAAAGATTGGCCGATGGTTGCGAAAGAGATGGGTGAGATTGTGGGGTTGGAGGAGGAGATATTATTACACAAAAGACAGAATAAAAAATGGAAATGACATCACACAGATGAAAAATAAAAAGGTTGTGCTAAAAGCAGAATGTAGAAATTAACCCCCTGTCAAATCCTTTTTGTTGAATTGTGTATTCATAATAATTAAAAGCCTTTAGCACTATCTTCTTCTTTTTATATATATATTTCGCCTTCATTCATATACAAAAAAAAGAATCACTCTTTTTCAATAAGGTTCAATAATTGCATTTATTTATTTTCAAGGCGTGCGCATTTAGTGGAAATGGGAAATGGTATCAGCGACCAGAGGTTCAAAATTCAGCTGGGACAGTTTTGCGTTCGCTTCTTATTATAAGAGATTATATAACTGTCTTTGTTTTCGGGGTTGAGTAACCTCCGAAAACCCCAGCCTTTCCTCAGGATCATGTAAAGCTGGCAGTAGTGGTTTTATAAGATATCTCTGCTGTGCTACTCAGAATATGGTTATTATATATAACAGGCTGTCTCAAAAGAAATAATTTCTGATTATTTTTTAAACTAAAATAATTTTTTTTTTTTTAATGGAGATCAATTACTCTTAATTATGAAAAAATATGTTGCTTAGATGTTTGCCATTTTTGGTTTTGTAGAAATTTAATTTCTTAATATCAAAATATAACTTTCTGCCTGTACAGAAATTACGTCATCCATGACGTCACAATTTTGAATGTATTAATACTATTGTCAGTTTTGCGGCAAATCTAATTCAACTAGACTTTAAAAGATACATTGTTAATGAATTATAATTATAATTAAGGTTAAATAATTACTATTTCATAATCGTTTAGAATATAACATAAGTAACTAAGGAAATTGTGACGTCATCCATAATTATGAAATAGTAATTATTTAACCTTAATTATAATTATAATTCATTAACAATGTATCTTTTAAAGTCTAGTTGAATTAGATTTGCCGCAAAACTGGCAATAGTATTAATACATTCAGAATACTTAACTATGCGTTATATATGCCTAAGAAATAAAGATTTACATAGTTATATGTGTGAATAATTTGCATAATGATTTTCAACAAAACTAGGTTTAATAAATAATTATTTACTGTTACTGATTTCTAATACGATCTGTTGTTTATAAATGCATTAAAAGCAATTTAATTGTAAATTTTGACCTTGCGACTTTTCAAACTAAGATACACACAAACACACACACACACACACACACCACACACACACCACACACCACAATATATATATACATATATATATATATATATATATATATATATAATATATATATATATACTATGGTGGATAGAAATGCCTTATTTGATTGCGTATTTCCGAAAAATATCAATAAGATATCTGGAAAACAAACCACATTTTTAATTTTAAATAATTTCAGATTGTTAGTTATGCTACACAACAAAAAACTAAGAAAGTTGCGAGGAATCAATTGGTGGGTTGTTTTTTTATCACATACCAATCCTTTTCGGGTTTTTTAATGTCGAAACAAATCATTTTGATATTAGGTTACTCAAAGTTCTTGGTTAAAAGGTAACCCATCCAAATATCCAGCCAAATATATATATATATATATATATATATATATATATATATATATATATATATATATATATATGTGTTGTGTGTGTGTGTGTGTGTTGTGTGTGTGTGTGTGTGTGTGTGTGGGGTGTGTGTGGTGTGTGTGAGAGTAAATGCTATCTGTTTTTGCATGCATTTCTGTGTGTGCCCGGTTTCAATGCGGGTACGTATGTCCGCGCTCTGACCTCACCGTTTTTCCAATTTCAAATGCTATTTTTCTTCAGGTGCAAACTCGTAAAAGTGTCAAAAAGTTTCCAGATTTTCTTCTAGGGTTTAAACTTTCTTTCTGGATTTACTAATTGCACGTATGCAATTTAATGTCTTGGTTTCTAGTATTTATCTGTCTGTTTCTCTCTCTCTACCGCCTCTACCTCTTCCTCTTTCTTTTCTCCTCTCTCTATCTCTTCTCTTTCCCCCTTTTTCTCTCACAACCTCTTGTCTTTTTTCTTTCTCTTTTCTCTCTCTCTCTCTCTTTATCTACTTATTCTATTTCTCTTTCTCTCTCCTAAACTCTTCTCTGTCTTTCTTCAACTTCTACTCTTTCTATCTCAAATGTTGATATATGGGGTCCCAAGTGGTGGTTTTAAGGTGTTTTACAAGTTTAAAGGTAGTTTTTATATTCTTGGTTACGTGTTCTTAAGGTTTTTATACTTTAACCCCATCTCATTTAGTAGTATACGAAAAGGAATGAGACAAAGACAGAAGGTGGCTTATGACTTAGGCTTTTATTGACTGGGTCATAGTCGCTTGTAACAAGGGAATATCCCCCTGGCTAGGAGGTACGACACTAGACCCAGTTAAGACCTGAAACGAAATTGTGAGAGATTCTTTTTGGGGCTCGGGACAGTCCTTTTTTTCGGACAATGCGCGGAGGGTTTCTTCCAGTGAAGACCCCATGGGAGCTTATTGTTTTTTTTTAATTCTAATTTATTTTCGTTTTATTTTAATTCCCACAAATATAAGCTTACCAAATAGACATATGCATAGATTGATTGTCATTTTGTATTATCAATACTTCCCTGTTTAGAGCCTCATTTTAAAACCAGTGGATCTTCTTTCGGGAAAAATTTAACTGTATTTAATTAGCTAATTTTTCTAACCCCCCCCCCACATCCAACAAAAGAACAATGGTATGTTACGAAAATCTAATGAACTTTGAAAATAGTCACATTAAATTAGAATATCTCCTCTTAATATCTGTTAGAGGGGAATCTCTTTTAAATTGAATTGAGTTTGTTGAAAGTTTTATTAAATTTAGTAATTAGATAAATCTTCGACTATACGATTCCAGTACAGATAACTCAGCCGTTAAAGTTTGATCTTTATTGAATTTCTCAGCGCAACAACTGAAAAATACACATCAAATGCAAATGTATCCCTTTTTTTTTTTGCAAAATCGTACAAAGATAGTTCGTATTCTCCTGGAGTCTTCTATCATATTTAAGAAACTACCTCTCGTTTTTTCTCTCTCTCTCCCTATCTCTTTCATACAAGACACAAACACACACACACACAACCACATACGCATATATAGTCATCCACACTACACCTTGTTTTGATGTATCAACCTCTCTTCAGTGTGGCTAGATATTTTGCACGCTACCTACAACCGTGATAGAACCCGATCGATTCCACATCATCAATCGGCCGCTGCTTAACCGCTCGGGCCATTATCACGTACACGTTGGGAAGGGGATTCTAACCGTTAAATATACAACATCTGTATGTATTTAAATTCCGGCATATATATATAATATATATATATATATATATATATATATTTATATATATATAATATATATATATATTATATGAATCCAAACGCGGTAGATACATTAATTGACTTTCAGCGCCAGCGTAATAAAAGCAATGATCGACGGTTGTTTACAGATTTGATCTATCCGACGATCGTAACAATACATACACTGATGTGTGTATTTATCAGTTAAAACACCGCTACTTAATGACAATTGTCGATGGACGTGAGGTTAAGGAACTAAATCAGTCGGGTTTCACTCCTGGTCAAAAGTTGTTGCTGTGTCTAGCCACACTAGACAGCGCTACACAGCAACTCCTGCGACACTACCGTTGCCAAACTGCATTGGTCTCTTACCTTTATTTGGACACGGCTGCAGTGTGAGGACGGGGAATCTGCTACCTGGGAACCACCACATCCTCCTATCAACCCGCACAGGCTACGTAGTTTAAAAAAAAAAAAAATTTTTTGGACATTACACTATCGTCTTTTCGCAGACCGGAACGATGCCAACAACAACAACATATTGAGAGGTAACATATTAATTATGTGTGATAAGTGCAGCTGAAATTAAAACTAACGGTCATGTAAAAACACAGGAAAACTGTTGAACAGATTTTTGACCTGCATTTGACCTCTTCCGATTCGCAATCGCGAACGTGAGAAAGAATTTAGAAAAGATAGATTTTAGTTGGGCGCTGAACAGTTATATCCGTTATCTAAATTCTCACACGCCGTGTTTCTTTGATCAGGATCTTGTACAATAATAAAGAACTCTAAAGAAGAAGAAAAAAAAAGATTTGAAATTTATTTACTAAGAACAAATAAAAAAAAAACGACCAAGACACAGAAGACTTCTCAGAATAATATCTACCAGAGCAGATCCAGAGATAGATAAAGCTTACGAAGTCCCATCTACCAACCCAAAGAAGATTAGCAGAAATCCAGATATAAGAAATAACAGAAAATACTGATAATAGATACAGAGATAAGATCCAGACCACTCAGAAGAAGATAAGTCTAAAGAAGATAAGTATATATGGTTACAAACGCAGTTACCAGGTATAACCTCTACTAACCGTTAGCATAACCATTGAATAGGCATACAATTGCTTAAAAAAAGCAACCTTTTAAAAATATATCCCTGACAACTGGAAAAACTGGCATTGAAGAGAACTGCCCTAGGTAATACATGTGGATGATTGGCTGCTGCAGGTTTCGGGGTGAAAAAGAATTGAGCATGAAAATCTCAAGCGTCAACTTTGAAAGGGATACACCTGTCATATTAGTGAGAACACGGAGGGTTGGAAATGTCAAACAAGTGACCGAACTCTGCTTTCTAAGGCCGGATATTTCAATCATAGGAAATCTCATCAGGGAAAATTCATGCACAATCAAAGAACAAACAATGTGCCGTGTAAAATCTATTAGAATGTTTGTAAGTCTAATGAGACATGTGGTGGTGCATAAGCCTCACATTCTATCATTTGATCCATCCGATCCAGTGATCCTATGAAATATTTGCATCAAACTTTGAAGATCTGTAGCGGGATAGATGAGTCATTTGAGGGCTCATGAGAAGAAAGGTTCTGGTAGAGAGGTTGGAGGATTGTGAGAGGCGACAATGATCTATAAAGATTAAGGTATTGCTATACGTAAAATACGGTTATATAACATATGAATTTAATTTGTAAATCCGTTTTGTTTATATAGTTTAGGTTGTAGGGAATTTATTAAATGAACTGTTTTGTATTATTTATTTGAGGGTTAATAATCTTCTATCAGAGTTAAGTCAATATTCGTTTTTCAATATATATATATATATATATTAAAAAATTTTTTCTCCCCATGTGATGTTTGGTAGTATATTTTTACAATCAAACTATTTGCCGGGTTTTTTCTCACCACGAGGGTTACCAACAAGTTTGGTATTAATAATATATATATATATATATATATATATATATATATATTATGTGTGTGTGTGTTGTGTGTGATGTGTGTTTTTTGTGTGTGTGTACAATATTTTAAAAATTGAAAAATCATAAGTTCCATTGATGAATTACGTTTAATACGCTGACGCTGCAGTGTTTCGGCTTGTTTAACAAACCTTCCTCAGGGCCATCATTGGTTGAAGGAAAAATAAATTATTGTTAAATCATCGATTGAAGACTAACGTCGGCGTCTTGATTCAAAAGTACGTGACGTATTTCCCCAAAAATTCTGCGAAACTAATGTTAATGAATAGAAAATTATTTTACGTAGGCGTTTCCATTTATACTACGTGCTGTGATTTTTAAAAATAATTTTAATTAATCGAAAAAAAATACCTTATTTAATTGAGTAAGGAAAAAAAAATCCGGGGTCTTTATATATATATATATATATATATATATATATGTATATATATATATATATATATATATATATAATTATTATTATTTATTATTATTATTATTATTATTATTATTATTTATTATATATATTTTTTGGGGTTTAGAGGCAATTATAATGCCGTATATCGTATAAAATTCGAATAATTATTAGAAATAATCATGACAAGCGAACTCGGCAAATATCGCGCTGCACGTAGAACATCGTACAGCTGTTTCAACTTTATTAAGTCTCAACAGCGATGTATACTTACGAATTTCCCCCGACTAAAATTGAAACCAGGAACTCAGCACGCAAGAATCAGAGACACCACCCTTGGCCACCAATACGCTGCACACGATACACACACACACACACACACACACACATATATAAATATATTATATATATTATATATATATAATATAGTTTCAATGAGAAATCAAAACAAATAAAAGTTTTTTGCTTTTTATTTATTTAAATTCGGAACGGTATTACAACCAGCGTTTTCTTGCTGAAAGCATTCATCAGGTAATATATATTACCTCATATAATTAATTCATCTATATATATATATATTATATATATATATATATATATACATATATATATATATTTATATATGGGAGAAATTATGTGCTTAATTGAAGTCGTACCTAATTTTTTGAAAGTTAATTAATTAATAATTAATTAATGATCAATTAGGCGGGCTTACCTATTAAATGTAAGGCTAAACAAATCGAGAAAAATCAAATCTCTGTATGTCATCAGCAGAAGCTATAGATAGAAAGACCGCCTTGTGCGTGATTCGAAACCCGACTGTCAAGCTGACAGGTGAGCATCTTACCCCTGCACCAAACGGACCCTCTTAGATTTTTTTCGTTTTCTGCGGGCTTAGCCTTATATTTAATAGGTATGCCCGCCTAATTGATCAATTAATTATTATTAATTAAATAACTTTCAAAATTAGGTACGACTTCAATTAAGGCACATATTCTCCCAAAATTGTCGGCTAAAAAAAGCCATATCATAAATACATCGCTTGTGTATCTACTTCTCATATAATATATATATATTATATATATGTATATATATATATTATATATATATAATATAATAATAATATATTATGGAAATTGTGTTTTTTCTGTCTTAAAACCAAAATATATTACTACTCAAGTCACAATTCACTTAGTTATTTACGTCACATTCTTCACAGATTGTATATTTATTAAAACTCAATTATAATAAAATGTTTTCGATTTATTAATAATGTTTATCATATCTACAATACTTAATAACATGCAATTGTATTTATATACAGCAAAAATTATTGTTTACAGTGTGAAACAAGAGGCCTAATTTTCATATTGATATTAACCATTTTATTTTAATAAATAATGAACATGATACTATCAAGTTTTAATGTTTGGTTTTATCTTAATGAATATGAGCAAAAAATAAACCGAAATTCATTAACAAGAAAAATAACTGTAATTCTATTATATTACACTCCCTATTTAAACTAAATAGCTAAATTATGAAAAATGTAATCAATGAAAGGCGGAAAATGAAGGTAGAGTAAGTTTCAGTTGTTTTTATTTTTCAATTTTTTACCCCCTCTCACGTTTCAATTTTTTTTTATCTGCATTCTTATTAGTTTCATTAGCTTTTCTAATTTAATAATAATATTTTAATTATGTTAAAGTTAAAAACTATATATTTGCTAGTATACCATATAGGCGACAAATGTTCAAAATACATTCAAATCTGTTGCGAGTCATTCGTTTTTTTTTTTCGAGGAAAATTTTGAAAAGTCAGAATTTGACTCGATCCGTTTTTTTTCCCTTTTTTTCCGCGCTGATCATTTTCCTTTGACATTACACGCACGAACCCGCACACATGCACGCACCCAATACACACACACTTTAAAGAAATTACACACACACACAAACACACACACACACAAATACGCCGCAGGTACACACGCATACACTACACACACTTACACACAATTGAGGAACTTACGAACACGCACACACAACACACACGCACAACATACTCACGCACAACAACCCAGACAGCACGCACAATACACGTAGACACATAACGTCACTCATACACACACACACACACACACACACCACACACCACAACACACACATATATATTATTATATATATATATTATATATATATATATAAAACGTATCGTTCTTTTTAAAACAAAAATCGTGATATAAAACTGTATTTCAAAATCATAAATGATCTTTATTTTTCTGAACATACTTATATACACTACTTTTTTTAAACTAATAATTTATCTCAATACATCAGAAAATATATGTTTAAATTCATCAAATATATATGTATTCATTTGTTTTCTTGTGAAAATCTTTTCGTTTGAATCACGTTTCAATAATCCAATATGCATTGTCATTCATGAAGATACTATTACGAGCAATTGATGTTATTGTCTTTATCCACCCGATCTTTAATCTATAAGAACATTAAACTACATGTGTAAAATGAATTATTTGTTTGCATAAAATTGTGGCCCGTTGTTTTACCGCTTTTCCTTAAATATCCAGCGGTGCACTTATTTCCTTGATGTGATGAAATATAATAAAATTGGAATGGCGGTGAGAAATGTTCCTCCAATACCTTGTCAAGGGCGTTTTCTTGAGAGCACTTTTATCTTTCCCCAAGCGTATATGAGAATCTTTCCCATCCTTCTTCGTTTCAGTTTTCCATGGCATTCAAAGTCTGCTGAAGGTTGGGTAACAACGTTTTTGAAACGAAACTTTTGCACGCGCTGATTCAATTCCTGTTCTTCTCTTGACGTCTAATCAACATCTGTTGAAATGGAAAATGAGGAATCAAAAAAAAGGACTACTTAAAATGTTTTTTCTCAACTAAAAATTAAGCTGTGTTTGGGTAATCTGAACATTAGCTCCATATATATATCTACCAACCTCCGCACGAGCAGGATGCGACACAAGGTTAATTTCTTAAGCGGAGTTTAACAGGATTGAATTCAGAGTTTTCCTTCTCTAGACTGGTTACCTAGCCATGGTTAAAGAGCCCAATCTGCCCTGCTATTTACCCATAGCTGGGAGGGAGAATTGGATTCATACCTTTCCCAAGGGTATTAGGCCATGTGAAATTCCAACAGCTTCGTCCAGGAATTGAACTCGCGTTGACCGAGTCCCCCCCATTTCCTACGACTCTAACCATTAGACCACGCGGCACCATAGCTACATAATATGAGAGTAATTGCTCGCCCTTGTTTATATTCACTTTGGAGGAAGCCATATATTCTGGTCTGCCATTACTTTTCACTGTAATCTACACTGAAAATACGAATTTGTTCCAAATTTTTTACACCCGAAAACATCATAAAAATTGTAGTATTCTAATTCTTGGTAAAATTGATAACTTAGTAAAACTGTAAAAGCCTCTCAGGGGCTATTGACCGCTCCGCAAAAGAAAGGATCAGGATGGCTTTCAAATGAGGAAGGAACTGGATGCTTGCTGTTAGAATGTTTTCAAGCTACTACAGCGGCAGAGTTAAACTAAATAATCATAGTCCAGTATTCAATTTTGGATTATTCCGTTATTGACCTCTCTTTATTGTTTTATCCGTGCAACGTTTTCCGTCGATAATGTCCCTCCACGGCCCTTCTTCGGTTAATTTTCTGGTCGGACTGGGAAAAGGCCTTTCAAAACTCGTAACCTTCTTTTCTAACTCGAAGAAAGGCTCTCGAGTCCGCACAAGAAAATATCGGGAAATGGCCGCAGGTTCACATCGACCGAAACGTTGTAGCAGATAACAATCGACGGAGGACAAATAGTCCCTAAATGATTCAAACAGTAAACTAATATCAGCCTCTTCCTAAAAAAAATTAGAGAAATATCATCATAAATCGATTTGGGAACTCTTAAGAAAAGAAACTAGAAAAAAATATTTGAAACGCAATTCCCAAAATCTATGGCGTAAAAATAACTAATGGGCGTTTGAAATGTCCGTTTAAAAATCAATTAGTCAATCCATCAATCCAACTAAGAATTAAATCATTGCAAACATAAATTTTTTTTTTTTTTTAAAAAAAAACCAAACTATAAGGAATACTAGCAAAAGTATAATGCCCCACACTTGCGCACAAATGCATTTAAAGTTTAAAAGGTAATAAAATATCATATTAAAATTAGAAAGAACGATACAAAATATTTACTTATTTTAAATGTTATTGTTAATTGATTTCTTTATATGAATATAACATAGATTGCTTTTATACATTTGAGAATAACATGAATAAAGTAACATTAGCCAATCAGTAACAGCAAATAGAATATTTTAAGTAAACCCAATTTTGGTTAAAATGATTATGCAGAATTATTCCCCACCATATAAACTTGTAAATGTTATTTTCTTAGAGATATATGACGCTATTTAAGGGTTTTTAAATGCATTAATATATGGGTAAGTTTTGCCGCAAATCTAACTTAGCTTAGGCTTCAATAGAGACATACTTAATAAATAAGATGCTCATTACGATTAAATAATGACTATCGTTGAGAAATAAGTAATGAAATATTAAGGAAATCGTGAACGTCAGTGGTGATGTCGTTTCGGTTATAAGACAAACTGTTTTACCACTAATCTCCATTATAATAGTTATTATATATTTAACCAGATGCTCGAATCGTGTCACGACGTGAGTCTTTATTTATGGAATTAAAATTTTTTTTAAGTAGCACAATTCCCTAATATCTACAGTACAAATTCAGCCTTGGACGGGTTGACATGGGCCCGTAGAATCAACCAATCAATCTAATAACCGACTAAAAATGAAATCATGTGCAAAATACATTCCTTTTAAATATTTATTTACGCATCATCCGTGCACTAGCCAAGAGAGAATACAAGGCATGTTCCACTAGTTTGAATTCAGAGTTTTCCTTGTGGATTGATTGTCAAACCGTGGTTTAGATAACCCAGTCTTCGTAAAATTAGACGTAGCAGGTGTGTAAAAAAATATCGATATTTTTGTGTTTTTTAACACAACTTATAATCTGAAAGCAAAAAACGTTCCCTCATTTTTCATTTCTTTTCTTGGTAAATACATCTTTTTAAAATGGTACATTTTGACACAATTGTATTAAGAAAAATTAATGAATGGCGTTATTTCTTCAGAATCAAGGTGTGTCAAAAGCAAAAAATTCGCCGATAAACTTTTTTTGACATACCTTGTATACCTACCCAACTGTTTAGCGGCTATGAGAAATGCAACAATCGCTCGTTCAGTAGTTTTTGAATTCGTGTTCCTGTGTCGATTCCTATGATGATAACCATTACACCGACTTTGTGCTTTTATCTATAATTATGAATATAATTATATATTTTAAGCATGTAAACAGTCGTTTTCCGACCTTTAGGTGAGTCTTAAATCGAATTTACTAAAAAAAAAACAACAGAAAAAAAACAACAGAAAATAAAAAACAACAGAAAAAAAAAAACAATAGCAAAAAATTACAAACAAAACAAAGAATACCAAAAATAAGAGTGGGCTATACATTTTTCTATAATTTCGTAATTTACGAAAACAATGGAAAATAATCTTTGACTGATTGAAAGTAAATTGCTTTAGTTCAATATAGTATTACGAGTTTTTTTGTTTTGCAGACTTTAAAAATTAACTTGAAACAAACGTTCTCGAACAAAAAAATCATATTCAATATAAATCTATTATTTAACAATTGTGAATTATTGTCTTTGTCGCTAAGTCTTAGACGGTCGAAGAGCTGGACATAGAACGACACAATTTTCTTAAGCATAATTAGTGGACATACGAGGGAAGGTCGTTAAAGTAAACAAATATCATTTTATGGGTGGATCGAAACCAGTTTATAGATATTTTCAATCATTCAGAAATATATCAAATGTCACATGTTATTTCATACAAACCGCATAAGGGAAATTAAAGCATGACTATGATACTAAAATATGTGAACATTTTTCTTGATATATATATATATACTATATATATATATATATTGTGTGGTGTGTTGTGGTTGTGTGTGTGTGTGTGTCGTATATCATATATAATCAGAGAAGTAATTGAAAAAAAAAAAAAAAGGCCGCATGTTATTAATTAACGTTGTATTTATTTGGCTTTATATTGCAATATTTCCAATCAATATTTGCCAATAAAACACACGGTAATTGGATACACATCTCCTGTGTGTGTTTTTTTTTCAAATGTCATTTCCTCGATATATATCCGGATGCACTTCCTTGTTTTAAGATGCTCGGCCTGTCAGCTTGACAGTCGGGTTTCGAAACTCACGCTACAAGGCGGTCTTTCCTTCTATAGCCCTGCTGATGAGGCTATATATGCCGAAATGTTACATACAGAGATTGATTTTTTTTCTCGGATTTGTTTGCCTTAACATTTACATAGGTATACCCGCCTAATTAATTAATTATAATAATTAACTTTCAAAAATTAGGTACGCCTTCAATTAAGCACATATTCTCCCAAAATGTCGGCTAAAAACGCCATATCATAAACAGCATCGCTTGTGTATTTACTTCTCATATATATATATATATATATTATATATATATATATATATATATATATAATAATTATATTATATATATAATAAAACATTGGAAGAAATACTGTTGACTTATACTTACCCGAGCAAATTAATAGTGGTAGTTCATACTGCACTGTAGAAATGTTATACGTCATTGTTGCTGCCTATTTAAGGAAATAAAATGACTTGATAATCATTTTTAGTTTTTATTTTAACGGGATACTTTTTGGAGTAAGATAGTATGTATGTTTAAATAAGTACGAGTTTTTGGGAGATTGTAAAGGCTAATATAAAATGCAATTTGAAACTTGGACTTAAATTCCCTTCTTATTCCCGGGGTTTTGGTTCATAAACACCCAAACACATATACACCCTAAATATTTTCTATCAAAACATTTCATTAAATTCGCGTCCGAATTAGTTCATAGTATGTAACATATTATCATACTGGGGTATAGATCTTTATAACTATTAATATGCTCGGTATTTAAAAGCCCTTGTTCTTCAACTCTTCTCTCTCTCTCACTCTCTCGTTCCTCTCTCTATAATATATATATTAATATATATATATATAATATATTATATATATATATGTTGTGTGGTTGTGTGTGGGGGTGTATATATATATAAATATATATATTATATATTATATATAATATCTATATATTTATGTATCGACCGTTTATATTGGAATTAACTCTTATATTCTATTCTTGGTAATCACCCTCTTTATCACACACACACACACACACAAACACACAACACACACATCGACACACAAACCAACACACAGATATATCTTATTATATTATTATATTATATAATATATATTATATATATGAGTGGTCATGAGTACTAAAAAGGAAAGAAAAAAGCTTCCTTTAT
>CM042152.1:40843904-40861708 GCA_023376005.1 Doryteuthis pealeii | reverse complement strand
GGTATATCTGACTCATTAGGTTTAATTATATATAATTATATATATATATATATATATAATTTAAATGTCAGTTTGCGGTTAATTCAATTTAGAATGTTTGTATTCTTTCCATTCGGGAAATCAAATGTTAGATCCCAATTTGGATGGTGTTTCAAGTAATTTTCTATGGAAATTGACAGATGTTGTAAGTCACAGATTAGAAATAAATCAGGGCGACCGTTTCCGTAAAAAATCGATCGAAGATCATAATTATCGAATTCCATGAGAAAGAAAAAATCTTTACTGAGATAAAATATTGCTGTATCTTTGATAATTTAAAAAAACACATATACTATTTTATAATCAAGTCAATTCAGATATTTTAATCAAGATAAAGAAAAGTCACACATCTCAAATCATTACCTAATCTGCCAAACCTCTTGGATGTCTGCGCTGTCTCCTGGGGCTGTAGTATACGCCGACTTCACCTCGGAAGAGGGGTTTAGTTGTAGGCGCGTGGTCTTATGGTTCGTGTCGTGGGAAATGGACTCGTCAACTCGAATTCAAATCTTTGATGAAGCTACAGTTCACATAGCGCTAATACCCTTTGATAACGTATGAAACAAACTACTCTCCCTCCATCAATGGGTAAATAGTAGGATATAATGGGCAACCAATCTAGGAAGAGAAAAACTCTGAATTCAAACCTGTTAAACTCCACTTGGGGAGGTCACTACTAGAATAGGCTCAGTCCAATTTACTGATCTATTTTCACTAGATTTTTAGGTAAGACCCATCCCACCCCGTTGGGCCAGCAACTGGCCCAAGGTGGCGACCCGTGATGTTTAAGAATGGAATCTTGGTGGCTGAAAACATGCAGCATTCTACCTGGGCCATTGTGCTAGACTGCCTGTTCAATCCGCTGATCACGTCAATCCATGGCAATAATATTATTGTACCGACCGTATTGCACTCATGACAAACACACAAATATTCTATCACCTGTTCTAAAAGGCAATACATGAGGGCTTTTGTGTCCTGATTTTTTTAAAAACTCATTCTTAATCTATTTACTCCATAGATGAGAATTAACAGCTACTACAACTTCGGATTAGAGTGGACACGGGAGTAATGCCGATTAATTAGTACACCGCAATTTCCAGAGCTCCAGAATTGGAACCTCGCTTCTATATGCAGTTTGACATCATGTCTAGGACACTAAAACCTTCCGTTACCGTTTTTTGGCATCTATTAATAATGTATGTATTTCTGTCTGTAACAAAAACTACGTTATAGCTCTACGTCATAGTTTACGTCACAATATTCTTATGCTATATACACCCATAATTTGAGTAAGCAATTTTAAAAATTGTTTTTTATTCTCGTCCTATTTTCTTTTTACAGTGATAAGAAGTTAACTAAAACGTTTACAAATAAATAAATACCTACGATTTTGTGTAAAATTGATGTGGAAAATATTCAAAATAATTGTTTGATTATTACATGCATGCAACATTTTATTTGAGAGGGACGGGGCTCAGTTTTCATTTCAATTTGTTTTATATTTTTTTACGCCTTTAATAAATATGATGATTTGTCTTATTTATGATACAAACCCTCTGACATTGAATTTTTAACTCCCACCCTGACTTTCAAAAATTAATTTTTACGACACCCGGAGGGTGTTTTCTGTTGCTAGTATATATAATAAAAAGAGCTGGGTGTTGCCATAAGAACAATACGTCCGTTGTAATCATATAGATGCTAGGACTTGTCGTGGCCATCCAATTTATCTGATGGGGCCTCTCCGCCCACCCGTCTAGCCTAAATAAGAGCCAACGAAGAGTGTTGGGTGTCATGGACTGTGATTAAGATTACGTCCTTACACATAACGAGTCACTAGACATGGACAACAGTTGGATCCATTATGGGTAACATTTAGCACTTTGACGAGATGCAGTCAGTGTATTCTTCTGCTTCAGCTGACAGGGCGAACAGCTTTCTTCTATTTAATCTATACCTGGGGTATAAGGAAATGTATACCCTTCCCAAGAGTATTAGTCCGAAAGGGAACATAATAGCCCGATGTGGTTTCGTAATCGCTTATAACGATGACGTATTCAAACTCGTTATCCACTACGCAGCGTGGAACCCCCGACCTACTGCATTTCTACTAAAACAGAAGCAACATTTTCATATACATTGTGTCTTGTCCCATCTCGATCACAAAGCTGATCATACATATAAAAAGGGCAGTTGTGTTTATATGTATGTCCGGAGGAAACTTCGAAAATAAAACATTTAAGTAAATTTATATATACACATTGAATATCGCCAGGGCTTGATTTTTGAGCAAAAGTAATAGATTTGATTCATATTGGTGAAGATAATTAAAAAATGAAATTTAAATGATAACAGCATGTTGTTTTTTGTTTTTTTGTTGTTTTTTTTTCATTTATTATTTTAGATAGTAGACACTAACATTTGTTTTCAGAGTAGCCGGATCAATGCAAGGTCTATTTTTTTACATAGGTATTTAAATGGGGTATCCAATGAGGATTCAGCTCACGATTCAGTAATTATGGATCTGCGGGACTCACTTAAAAAAATCCCCTCTACCCAGGCGATGCCGGGTAGCTGCTCTTATTAACTTCTAAAGAGAAGAAAATCTGATCTGCAATTAAGCATGTCAATAATTATGTCACAGAGGGCCTTCTTGCTTTTATTGATAAACTCTATTGACTTGTTGCCATGTAAGGAAGCATAGATATTATTGTATTAATAACGGGACAATTTTTATGTTCAGTTATAAGGATAAACAGAAATGTCGTTGTATCCTCTTCTATTCTAATGAGATATAAAATCCGGTTGATATTTCTGATATCATCCCTGTTTACCTTTCCTAACACATGAAAATCAAAAAGCCACACGCATCGAAATATTTATCGCTGCGATATTTACTGCTCACATTAGGTTTCATAATTGATACATGAACGCAATGTAAAGCGGTACGTAATGTTGAATGAATGAGTTTAAATAACAAATCTATATATACAGAGGATTCGGTGTCTGTCAGCCTGTAACCGAAACTACGATTCTCTTTACGTTACAATACGCTCATGAATTGTGTAAGTTTATCTATGAATATTGAATCTATAGGTAAAATCGTTAATACATAGAATAACGAACAACCAGGAATTGTATATGCTCAGAAATTAAGTAGTCAAAAATTAACTGTCAACTTTATTTGTTCTAACAAGTTTTAATGAATATATGCACGGTATTATTGACTTATATATAGCTTGTTTTATTTTGATATATATTCAGTGTTATCTAACGTATAGAGTTTTACGAGAAAATTATTTACAAACAGAAATATTCACATAATCTTCTTCTACATTAAATGTGGGGTCTGTGTAATTAACTGTATCCGATTTAGTTTTGCGTATGTCCGCTACGATCTGTTTATGTCTTTTACAAAAGAGCGTAACAAAAATAATTACGAAATTTTGGACGTCAATAAAACCAGAATAAAAATGTTAAAAAAATACTCTAAAATCAAAATATCCGTTGAATTTGATAATTATTTTAGAATTATGTAAAAATGGGTGTATGTTTAAAAAATAGTGTCGTCTGTCGTAAAACAAAACAATCATCTCAGCAGAGTGGAGTGAATATGATGCTTTTTGAGTAAGTAATTATTTTTTAATATTAAAAGTTTTATTTTATTGATTTAATTTCCTCCCGTCAGGCAATATCTTTCAAAAATTAAGTTTCTATACCGCCCGGAGATCATTTTTTTTTTATTTTTTTTTTTGCTAGTACACATAATTAAAAAAAAAAAAGATATTGCACTTAGCTCAGTATGACCTATTCAATGCAGGGGACGACCTGGTATGACATTTAACTGCATCTGATGGTGATGTTTCTGTTCTGAATCCCTATGAAGTACAGAGTACCCCTATATATTCCTTACTTGAGGACTACTGTAACTTAAATCGTTATGGGAGAAACTAGTAGGTTCTCATCCATGATTAAAATTGCTCAGTTCAAAGACTATTCGTATTTAATAAGGGCATTTGCAATGAAATCTCTTTAAATGTAACTACACAAAAATTCAAAAATAAAACCTAAGGCACATTGTTACCTTTTTTAGTCCGCCCAGTACGTCCAATTAGGTCACAAGTTCGTCTACATATTACTTTCGATATCAATATGCGACCAAAACTAACAAAATTAGGGCAAACCGTAAATTTGGTTGTGGTCGACCCGCAGAAAGGCTTGCACACTGTGATGAGAAAAGAAGCAAAGGAAAAAAAGTATTAAATTATTGGCCCACTTTAATCCGCTTACACCCAAGCAAAGTAAAAAAAAAAAAAACAACTGATAGTTCATTATAATTAAGCAGAAGGACTCAGATTAGAAGGATAATAGGACTCTATTTGAATAGAATGAGTTATGAGATGAACCGATAGTGAACTTTATTGTTGTGGTTGTTGTTTATTGATTTTAACGGCATATCAACCTGTCTGGGGTTATGTCATGCCTAACGGTTAGGAAGTTATACATATCGTGTATTTATATTTATACTATTTAGTAATTGGTTTTAAAAATGAGTTAACATTATTGTGGATTATCTTGTATGGTATTGATTTGTTTCATGTCTATTTTCTATGGTATAATTTTATTTTCCTCAAAAAGTGAGAATATCCTCTATGTTGACATTTTCAAACAGATCTTGCATATTTTTTGCTTTAAAATAACAGTTTCTGGTATGAGCAAAAACCCCGCATTCCATGAATAAGTGTTTAACTGTCAAAGGTGTTTGAGATGTTCCATATTGTTGTTGTTGTTCTTGTTTGAGTATATTGGAGTGCGTTAGTCATGTATGACCAATGCGTAATCGAGATACAATGACTTGTTCCTTTAACATCTTTAGCCTAAAATAACATGCTGTAAAATCTAACCAATGATTGTATGTTGATATTTAAGTCTTTGTCTACTTTAAACCGCTCACAGCGGCTCCCCCATCACTGCGAAAGCAAAGTAGAAAAAACTAATGGTTAGTTCCTAATATTGGAGCAGAAAGACACAGATTGGAATAATAATAATAATAGGAGTTTATTTGAATAGAATGATTTCTGAGGTGAATAGACAATGAACTTTGAAATATGACATCATACAGGTGAAAAGCGCCAATAAAATTTGTTACAGGCTTGGCGGAAATTTGGTAGGCAAAGAGTTAATTACAAATAATTATTCTACGCTTTAATAAAAGAAACGATACGTCTTTTTATAAAGTTGATACAAGTATATTGAACAAAGAAAGTAGAATGTACAGAAGGAAAGTGAAGTTACGTCCGACAATACAGTCTAGAACTGAATCGCGTCGATTACTTCAAGTTACAATTGTCTTTCCTACTTATAGTAGTAGTAGGATCATTCCATTATGTAGATAGGTTATATCACCAATAACAAGGTCTCAAACGTGTTTCTTTATTTCCTCCTTTGATCCAATCATTATGTTCGATTGGAACGGATTAGAATTATCACTTCCACGCACTCACCCCTCTTACTATATATCCCCAACTCTCTTTCTTTCTTTCCTTTCTATTGCATTTTTCTGTATAGAATTTATTTTTGTTCCCTTTCTTTCTTTCTGATAAAAAGGGAATTGTCCATTATATGGATAGGCAAGCCCGAATAATAAGGATTTACTTCTTTACATTTCCTCTTGGAGGATTCAGACAATCTCATTTTTAACCAGAGGGTATTGCAAGATGATAACGGTCGTAACTTTAAGAAACACATGTATTTATTTATAGATAATCACCGGTATGTTTGTAACAGCATAGACATTCATCAGCGCCCCCAGTTTTGTTGTTCAACTTAAGTGCTTATACCTTTTATAGACATTCATAAATTATACTTTCCATTCGTTGCGTTCTTATTATATAAACAGAATCTGCAATTTTCTTTTCTGGACAACGATGCATAAATATAATTGAATCCGCGTTGCACTGATGAGTTCATAACAAAAATAATGCGTACACATTTCTTGCACCAAAATGCTATGTTAGAATCAAGTTCATTTAACATTTATTAACAAAAATTGAACTGAGAATTTTCATATAATCCGAAAACCATTTCCCTGTTAAAAAATACTTACAGAGATATCTATCAGGCTAAAATTGAAAATCCATTAGAATATTAGGAATGGATGCTGTATGTATTCTTTATATATATATATATATATATATATATATATATATATATATATATATATATATATATATATAATATATATATCTTTATATATGTATATATATATTATTCTTTATATATGTATATGTATATATTATTCTTTATATATACTAGCAAATATATGCACCCTCCGGGTGCAAGTATTAATGTCATAAAATAATATATTAAATTAGAAAGTCTAAAGAAACTAAATAAGAATGCAGATAAAATGATTTGAAACAGAGAAGGGTATAATCGAATAATAGAACAACTGAAACTTACTCTTCCATCACTCTCATTTTTATTGTTATTTTTCTAATTTAAGTATTTAGTTAAAAGAGGAAGTAAAGAATAAAATTACAGTTATTTCTTCTTGTTAATGGATTTAATTTAAGATTCATTGAAGAAATGTTTGCTTATATTCATTAGAATAAAACCAAACAGTTAGAAATCAATAATACTAAGCACATATTTATTAAAATTACATTTTTAATATCAATATGCAAATTAGCCTTCCCGTTCACACTGTAAACCGCTATTTTGTTGTATATATAAATACAATTGCATGTTGTTAGTATGTAGATATGGTCAACAGTATTAATAATGTGAAACAATTTTATTAATAATTAAGGTTTAAATAAAAATAAAACCATGGAGAATGTGATGTAAATAACAAAGGGAATTGTGACTCAAGTAGTGATATAGTTTCGGTTACAGACAGACAAACACACAATCTCCATTATAATAAGATATATATATATATATATATATATATATATATAATTTACTTAGACTTTTACAATTGTAAGATAAAAGGAAATATATTAAATTAATTCGATAGATCAGTAAACAAATAAAAAGATTATCTTTAATTATATATTAGAAAGATTGATGAATGATTTTAGAAAACTATATTTTTTGTGTATTTTAAAATCTTAAATACATTAAATATAATAAGTTAATATTTCAATTATATATATATATATATATATATATATATATATATATATATAATGAATAGTGAATGAAAAAATGAGAAAAGTATTTGCATGGTAAGGTGCTCAATGCTAATAAAGCAGAGCAGATTTATAATCAATGGTGATATTATGGTTTCACACTAATAACTTAAAGTTTCTTGGTAATCCAATCATCATTTCACGACTGGTTTTTGACATCTCAACATCTGATGATTGGATTACCAAGAAACTTTAAGTTATCAGTGTGAAACCATAATATCACCATTGATTATATATATATATATATATATATAATATATATAATAATATATATATATTATAAGTTAAATATTTCAATTATATATATATATATATATATATATAATATATATTATATATATATATATATAAGCGCAGTGCAACATGATGAGGATGATGATGATGATGAAATCGAAAAATTTTACATGTTCATATTGAACGTAGGAAGACATATGCTATGATGATTATGATGCTGATGTTTACTGTATTACGTCGCGGTAGTAGTTTTGAACATCCTACAGCACCATAGAGTCCTTCTCCATTTAAAACCACCCTGTCCTTCTCTTTTTTTTCATACTATCAAATAACAAATTTTTAAAAATAAAGAGAAGAAAAATCTAAGCGTAATGATATAAATTGCTTATGCGCGTGGACGAATTTAATCAGTTATAGCAAATATGATCTCGTCGAGAATCAGACTAAATTATTCACCAGGAATCAGGTGTAATTTGCCAGTAAGTTTCTACCGAACGTCTTTCTCGCTTTCGTCGTTAATTTAATGGAAGTGGTTTGTTTTGAGATTGTGTTAAGAAGAAACCAATCAAGTGCCAATAACTAGATAAACCATAAAAGCAACACTGATTTTTGTTGTGGACAGACGACAACAATTATTTCTTATAATAGAAGGTAAGATTTGATTAATGGAAAGATTGGTATCAAGATTGCTTTTAGACTAAAATAGATCGTGAAAATATTTTCAGAAGAAGACGTGCCAAATATCGTGATATATCTTATTAATGGTTTCAAAAGTCTTCATACGTCTATTTACAACCGTATGCACTAACACCACGGTATTATATATATATATATATATATATATATATATATATATATATATATATATATATATATGAATATATCTTTTCATGCTTCAACCCAGTACATTATTTATAAACACACACAGATTAATATATATATATATATATATATATATATATATATATATATATATATATATATATATATACTAGCAAAAGTTCCCGGTCTATGACCGGACGAAAACATTTTTAAGAACACCAGGGAGTGTTCCTAAAAAGGGTATGACATTAAAGTGCAGCTAAGGTGTTCTAATTCGGGAGCTCTGGTAAGTGTGGAATACTCCTTCATTGCCATTTTGATCCAGAGTTGTAGTACCTGTTAGGAACCCATCTATGGGTTGAATAGATTAAAAAATGAGTTTTTATAAGAACAAAAATTATTCGTTTATTTGATATTTAATGTTAAACAAAGCTAACAGTTTGTGTATTATAATATTAGTTTATTTAGATGTTTATATTTTTTCAAATATTAATAGCATCCAGTTGTGGTATAAGGATTTGCAAGTTAGACTCACATTATTACTGAATAGCGATTTTAATACTTGCTAGATGTCCTTTGCTTTCGACCTTGTACTATATCCTACCTTTGACTAACACGTTGGGTAAAGAAAGTGAAGTCCCATCATTGTGTAATGATTAGCAAGGTAGTCTCGTAAATCCATTACTATTGAATAGTGAGTTCTATCTTTGCTGGATGTCACATACTTACTGTGTCTAATAATATTGACATTTTTTAGCAGAATTTAGAATTCATATTTTGTTTCGTTTTTTGGGGTGTTTTTTTTTTTTTTTTTACTAAAAAAAGTCCTGTATAGAAACTTATAGAAATCTTCTGATATAATTATCCACACTCTTATCTTTATAGAAAACAAAATCGTTTTTTATCTGTTCATTTTTTTTTTCAGATTTCATAAAATAAAATTGGGGTTGGGGAGCTCGTAAAAATGCTTCACCTAATATATTTTAAGCAAAAAACTATTTCAAACATATTTTCTTCAACAAATGTATAATTACCGAAAATATCGTGAGAATTTGACTATTAGTTGATTTTTCATATAATTTTTTAAAAAGCAGGTAGTCATAATTTGTTTTTAGCTACTGTAAATTTCAATCGATTTAACGGTGCAAAAAAGTAAACATAGTTTTCGTTCATAATTTTTATTATATCCGTAAGCTGATTTTTTTTTGAATGATCAGAAGTTGTTTTAATGTTTCTTCTTTTGAATGTTTCAAAAATGTTGAAATTATATTAACCTTTATTCAAGTTTCATTGTGTTAAATATAAATCCAGTTAGCAATTTGAAAGTAATAATAGTATGTATATATTTTTTATATCCCCTTTTTAATCGCTAAAGATTTGCGATTTTTTTTGTTTACAACATTGAGAATAATATTTCAAAATCTTGTGAATGGATTAAATGATTTTTTCTAGAACTTTTTCATACGTTAGACAATTTTGAATTCAGTTTTTAATTGCTTATTGAGTTAGAAATAAAATGTAACATTGCAATTTTTTGAGCCCTAAAATAAAAGTAACAAAGAAGCCAACTAAACATTATATTACTTGTTTTAATTTCAATTTCGTTATTCTTCTTTCAAAAATGTTTAAAAAAACTGATTAAAAATGGATATATTTAATCATATTTCATTCTAAGAAATATGAAAATAATTGTATGTGGGTATCCACTTTATTTTATTTCCCCTTTTTTTAATTACTTGAATGATTTTTTTCTAAAACTTTTTCGTGCGTAAGGCAATTTTAAATTCAGTTTTTGTAATTGCTAATAACTAAACATTAACTTATTTGTAGGTTGAATATTTCGCATATTAATTCAAATTTTATAATTTTATGAATAGTTTCTTTAAAATAAGTTTGGATTTTCGGTGATTAAAAATGTATATATCTTATTCTAAGAAATATGAAAGTATTCGTAAAAATATTGATAAAAAGGTTTTCATTTTTCTTTTTTACATTTAAAGATACACTTGGTTTGAAAAGTTGATTTTTTTAGTTCTCAAAAAAAAAAAAAAATAACAGTTTGCATTAAATGACAAAACACTGGCATTCAACAATGTTGACTTATTAGTAGAAACAGAGCGAACAATTTTGAATGACTGTTGATGTAAGCAGCAGGCAAGATTCTGCTGATACAATATCAGCAGGAATCGTCATGCGGACATTTCCACAAATTGGATGATTTTGGTTTAAGTAATTAATATCCCTTAATCAATAAAAATCAATAGCCAAATTTGGCGTGTTTATTAGTTAGAAGGATATTAATGTATATACAAGATTCGAATCTGAGTGACCTCCCGTTTTCTCAACACGTACATAAACATCCTTATATATATATATATATATATATATATATATATATATATATATATATTATTGAGCATCTCTTGTGGTTTAATGGTAAGCCAGGTAAACTTGCAAACCAGGACTAGTGAGTTTGAGCCTCACTGGGTGCCCATGTGCCGCATCTAAGCGAAGCTTAGTAAATAATTATGTACACCTCAAGCTAGATTCTCAGACCATTGTGAGAGAGTTCGATTCTCACTGGGTGGTCGTATCTGTTTGTGCGTTTAAGAGACCGGTTTAGCGCAGTAGGTTGAGTTCCAGTCTTGGTATCGCAAGTTTCTTGGTTCGATATCGGTCCCCCAGCGTATGAGTTGCACATATTAGCTAATCTGATCTGTGCGGTAAAGTCAACATCAGTCAAAAATAATCTCTAGCACTAGCAGAAAAGGGATAGACTCCTTCACTGCTCGGCTGATACCGACCATAGGCCACTCCAACATGTTGACTTTTTTCTCACTTTCTGGGTGTGTACCGTACTATAATACATGCCAGCACATAGATAGGGAGACAAATACATACACACACACACACACACACACACACAATAATATATATATATATATATATATATATATCGAGAGCGAGAGAAGAGAGAGAGAGAGAGAGAGAGAGAGAGGGGGAGAAAGAGAGGCAGAGATAGATAGATAGATAGATGGATAATAGTAGGTCATATTGATCGGCCTGTTGTACCTTCATACTTTGCGACTTAAGAGAAAGTCCATCACACACGCGTATATATATATATATATATTATATATATATGTGTGTGTGTGTGTGTGTGTGTGTGTGTGTGTTGTGTAAAAATGGAAAGGAATTGAATCCGACAATATGAGGAAAAATGAGTAAAGAAAAGAAATGTAAATGGATAAAATGAATTTAATCGATATCACATTAATCGATATCACTTACACATGTATTTCGGTCAGTTTATGTGTGAAAAATTTCGCACACATAGAAGAATCGACCTTCATCAGAGTGAACATTTATTTTGAATGAAAAAAATTCGTTGGGAAAAACAACAGAGATTTTTGGAAATATTCGAAAATCGAATTTTTAAAAATTTAGAACGCTGAGAAATAGAGTTAAGATATACCGTTATGATTTGGATATTTGTTTTTTCTAGGGTTATGGTACAAAATAGTTTTTTATTGTTACAAAAAATAAATAAAATAAAAAATAAAGTGTTATTATTTATCAATAACATGTTTTCTCTGTTGTTTTCCCAACGAATTTTTTCATTCAAAATAAATGTTCACTCTGATGAAGGTCGATTCTTCTATGTGTGCGAAATATTTTCACACACATAAACTGACCGAAACACATGTGTAAGTGATATCGATTAATGTGATATCGATTAAATTCATTTTATCCATTTACATTTCTTTTCTTACTCATTTTCCTCATATATATATATATATATATATATATATATATATATATATATATAGTGTGTGTGTGTGTGTGGTGTGTGTGGTGTGTGTGTGTGTGCACGACCGCTTGTGTGCGTGTTTTTATATGTTGGCACACTTCATTGAGGCTACCAATGCATGTGCATCGTCTTTACTTTCAATATTCAAATTCTGAACGAAGATGTTCGCACTTCAGTCCGTATGCCCTTCGGATACGTACAAATCGATTTCTTCTCTTCCCGTTTTTGTTTTGTTTTCTTGTGTTTTTTAATTAGCCTGGTCATAAAAGAAGAAAAAATATATAAACGCCTGCGAAAATGTTATTCTGTGGAAAATAATATATTCATGTGATAGGTAGAAAAAAAAATAGGCATTGCTTCCAATTCTCTGATATTCTCCCGCTAAGAGGTGTATATTTTATTAAAAACAAACAATTTTTAATATACAAAAACTGTCATTTTAGCCAAGACCTCGGGGGTTTGTTGTTGTTTTTTAAGTGTACACTCGTCTCTACAACTATTCGTTTCTCATAACCACCCCATACTAACGTCAAAAAACGTCCCTTTTCTTTATCGAATCTGTGTTTCAACACTTCCCTGACCCAAAAGTCTGTCTGAGTAGGTTTCAGAAACTCCTAACAATATATCTATCTATCTATCTATCTATCTATATATATATATATATTATATATATATATATATATATGTGTGTGTGTTGTGTGTGTGTGTGTGTATAATGTGTATTAATTATATATATGTATATGTATTTGTCAATTAGAAATTAAAAATATAATAAAATAGATTAATTCATATTTCACTTTAAATTTCAATTTCAATTTATCCTAAAAATTAAAAACTTTACATTCTTTCTTAACTATCTTACTTTACATATTAAGAAAAATATATATAGATCTTAAACAATTTTATTACAAATTAAAAAATCCTTCCTAATTTCCGTTGCTGTTTATTTTCAAATTAGTTGAATAGGGAATTTCGCCTGGTGACGAACTTTGAATATGTCTTTCTTTTTTCTTATCTGTCAAAATAATGGATACAGTTAAGAGATACATTTTTTGATGACCGAGTTTTTTGTGGCGGAAGTGAAACTACAACATAGAATTTTTTCTCTTTTTTGCAACATCAAGGATTTCATTCGGAATTCATATCACAGGACTATAAAATTTTAAAAAATTAAAAAAATATATAAAAAATAAAAATATGTTTTCAAGTGCCTTTAAAGTAATAACGAATTTCATCATTCGCATCTGATGAGTTGGGAGAGTTAGACTATTTGTCTAAGCTCCATGAAATAGACTATAATGCTAAATCTCTAAGTCTTTGTTATTTCTTTGCTTTATATATATATATATATATATATATTATATATATATATATATATTATATTTGTTGAATCTTTTAAATATAAAAGTTTTTATAAGCAACTACCCAGGTTTCAGGTTATTTCACCATCGTCATGCTGCTAAATCTTCTGGTATTTGTTTGAAGACATTTCTTGTTGTTATGTTTATGGACCGCAAATTACGTCGGTTGATTATTGTGGACGCTCTTTATGTATTCGATTATATTTTTTAATTTTTTAATTCCTGTATTTTATTTTTAAAAAACTCATAAGGTTATCTCCCTTTAACCCTTTGAAAATTTGTTCTTAACTGAAAATGTGTTCTTAAATATATATATATATATATATATATATATATATATATATATATATATATATAGGACTGACAGAACAGATAGCGGTTGGTTAAAATGTTTACAACAGGAATTATACAGTTGTTGTTATGAAATTATTTTATATTTTTCTTTTTTTCTTTTATTAGATTATTTGTAGCTGACACAGAATTCGGCCTCATTTTTTAATCAGAAAAACATATATATTGCAATTATATAGCGGTTCTCAGGACGATCTAAAACTGCTAATTATTTAAGGTATTGAAGCCTTCACATCGAATCATGTTTGCGCCGATGACTTTCAAAATGTGTTATTCGATAAGTTTTACCATTTCTATATATCTATATAAAATATTTCGTTCTGCAAGCTATTGCCAATAAACTAATACCAATGTTCCGCCTTAGTTTAGCGTTGTTCAAAGAATTCTAAAAGACTCGAAGATAGTGTCTATGCCTAAATTGTTCCAATTTATAAAGAAAAAAGCAAAAGCATTCCCCCTTTAAATTTACCATTAATATCCCTAATGTATTAGTATTAATTTGAATGTTTTAATAGTTTTCTAGTAATTCTTTGAAATAAATATTTCAGTTGAATATTCTGAATTTGTTGTAGTTGCGTAGTATAATGGTTAGAGTCGTAAGAAATGGACACGCCGACCCGAGTTCAAATCCTGGACGAAGATACAATTCACATAGCGCTAATACCCTTGAGAAAGGTATGAGTCCGAGTTCTCACCCGCCAGCTATGGGTAAATAGTAGGGCAGACTCAGCTCTTAACCTTGGTTAGGCAACCAGTTTAGGAGAAGGAAAATACAAATCTATTAAATCCGCTTGGGGCGGTAACTACGATAATAGGCTCAGGCCTAATTAGTTGGTCGTGGGTGGCGGTCGGTGATGCTTATGGACGGATTCAACACCACTTTGACCCTTAATTAAGCTAGATGGTCGATCGGAGAGTTCTCCTTCGATCAATCGAATAGCAACGTCAGTTTGTAGCTCCTATATGATTGTCCCAACCCTATTGCCCTTATGTCAAGCTCCAACCATTCTATCATATATGCGCTATAATGCGATGTCTGAGGGTCATAATGTCTTGGGTATGACATTAAACTCTCTCTGATTGTGAACTTCTCATCCTGGAGCTCAGGGAATGTGTAGTAAACATTCATCATTATCACTCCTAGGTTTACACTGTCCCGGAGTGGTATTACCTGTTAGGGTTCCATCTATTGGTTAAATGGAGTTTAAAAGTGTTTAAAAAATTGAGTTACAAAAGAGAAAATTGATGTTTGTTTGTTTTGTTTTACGGCATATCAACCTCGATGGACCATTTAATTTCAACAGAGTAATCCAGGAATACGGGTATTAATTTATAGTTAAGTCGACGTTTATCATTTCGTTGTTTTAATAAACCATCTTCAGGGCGATGTTAAAATGTGTTATAAAGCTTCATCCGAAAAAAATTATATATACAGATGTTGTCTTTAAAGTTTGTATGGAAATAAATCTATAAGAGTTTGGTTTGGTTAGTTTTGTTTTATCAACCTTGGTGGGTCATTTAATGCCGAAAAAATTGAAATAAATACATTTTTTATGTGTACTTTTCTTTATAAACGCATTTTTCTGTTTAACCCATAGATAATACATTAACAGGTACTAACACTCCGGATTAGAGTGGACCTGGAAGCAATGGTGATAAAGCGGCGCTTCCCTAGACCTCCAGAACTGGAACCTCATCATGAGTTAGAGTTTAACGTCATACCCAGGACATGAAGACCCTCAGCCACCCCCTTCTAGCACACATATGATAAAAAGGGTTGGGGGTTGCCATAAGGGCAATAGCCTTTGGACAATCATATAGGTGCTAGGGCTTGATTGATCGGAGGAGGCCAAAGAAAATTGAGTACCCATCAAGAATGAATGAAATTAAACGTCTTCGGCATAAAATACCCCAATGTGTAAAATACCCCAATGCCATAAAATCGAAGAAACCAAGAATCAAATACCATATCAGCTAAACATTTAAACCAACCAAACCAATACGCACGCACACACACACATACACACACACACACACACACACATATATATAATATATATCATATATATATATATTATATCATATATGTATATATATATTATCATATAAATATATATATATATATATATATATATAATATATTATTTAAAAAAAAACATATTTATTTCTTTTAATAAATATTATATCATATAAAAACACATATCTTTTTTTTTTAAAAAACATATTTCTTTCTTTTTTTTTCTTTTTGAGTCCTTAATATTTTCAGGCAAATGCCCATCTTCAGACGATCGAAAACATTTTTTAAAATTTTCATCTGTATTTGATAAATTCACCTGTGTTGTTAATCCGTTGAATGTTAATCGTAAATGCGAAATTTTTTTTTTAGCAAAGATGTATTTTATGCTCGGCAAATTCCGTTAAAATCCGTGCGGCGATCGTGTTTTCGCGGGATGTTTTGAAAACTATTTCATATATAAATTATATTTTTTTATTTTTATAATACTATAAAATAATGAGGCCCTGCTCGGGGATATTGAAATAAGATTTTTTAAATCATTTTTTATAGTGAGTTTGCATTTATATTATATATATATATATATATATATATATATTATATATATATATATATATATATCAGAAGGAGTAAGATCCCACCCAATGATGCCATCTGTTAGCCTTGGGTGGCTTAAGTAGGAATCCTTACGGTTGAGCAGTCCATTACATGAAAACTCCCCCTTTGGCCTCTACTGGATCTAGACGATTGTTCGGAGAGGTCCCTACGAAATCGGCTTGACACCGTTAAGTTTTGCACCTAAATAATTGTCCCGAACATATTGGTCTAATAGCAAACTGAAAAATTTTTATCATATATGTGCTAGGTGGCGGTGGTGGTGGCGGATAGATTTAGTGTCCTAGGCGTGACTTTAAACTGCATCTAATGGTGAGATTCAAATTCTGGCACTGTAAATACCAACCAGCCAATATACACAGAATAATAATTATATATCCTCTTTGTAGAACAAGAATGAAAATTCATTATAATAACTTAAGTTATTCTAGATTTTGAGTGAACACACAATATTTTAGTGTTTGGGTGGACATATTTCTTTTTAGATTTTGAGTAGACAGGTAATGATTCATAAGCTGTGGATTAGGCTAGGTTTGGAGGAACAAAGAAAAACAAAAGACAAAGCCAGAAAGGCCGACGGCAAAAATTCAAAACTCCCGCCAACTAACGGACATTCTGAGAGCGGAGGAAGGGAAGAATAATAGGAGTAGAGAGAAAAAGGCAGCGGTCAGCGAACTGACAAGTTCACGAATACCAATCCTCCTCAAACTGGGTGAACAAATACAAGTAAGTTTTGACTCTAATGAGAATTTGTAAAAAGGAAAATACATTAACCAAACCACACTTTTGTAACGTGTTGTTCATTAAGATTCAATTTATAATACACATATAAAGGACAAATTTTATTACCACTCAGACTTCTTTGTGATTATTTGTTCTGTTTTGCTTATTTATTTAATGTTACATTTCACAAAAAATGACCTTCAACCAACATACAACAGACACACTCTTATTTAGGTAATTAGTGGACACAATATTTTAAATTTTGGGTAACCTCACGTTTTTCTAGATTTTTGTATGGACACACGATATCCTAGATTTTGTGTAGACACACACTATTTTATATTTTGGGTGGACACACGTTAATCTAGATCTTGCGTGGACTAACGTTATTTTAAATTTTCGATATACACACTTTATTTTAAATTTTGGGTGCACACGCGTTTCTTTAGATTTTAGGTGGACACACGTAATTTTGAATTAAGATTGACATACGGGTTTCTTCATTTTGGGTGGTCACATTTTATTTTAGATTTTGGTCAGACACACATTATTCTAGATTTTGGATGAACACACGTTAATATAGATTGGGTTGACATACGTTATTCTAGATTTTGTATGGAAACACGTTATTCTAG
>CM042152.1:40806404-40838904 GCA_023376005.1 Doryteuthis pealeii | reverse complement strand
TCTTCTTCTCTTCTTCTTCTTCTTGTCTTTTACATTATTAATTTCATTCTTTCTTCTACATTTTAATTTCATTTTGAGTCTTCTTCTTCTTCTTCTTCTTCTTCTTCTTCTTCTTCTTCTTCTTCTTCTTCTTCTTCTTCTTCTTCTTCTTTCTTCTTCTTCTTCTTCTTCTTCTTGTCTTTTACATTATTAATTTCATTCTTTTTCTTCTAAAATTCTTAATTTCATTTTGAGTCTTCTCTTCTTCTTCTTCTCTTCTTCTTCTTCTTCTTCTTCTTCTTCTTCTTCTTCTTGTCTTTACATTATTATTTCATTCTTTTTCTTCTACATTCTTAATTTCATTTTGAGTCTTCTTCTTCTTCTTCTTCTCCCCTTCTTCTTCTTCTTCTTCTTCTTCTTCTTCTTCTCTTCTTCTTATTATTATTATTATTATTATTATTATTATTATTATTATTATTATATTATTATTATTATTATTATTATTATTATTATTATTATTATATTATTTTATTGTCTTTTACATTATTAATTTCATTCTTTTTCTTCTTCATTCTTAATTTCATTTTGCTTCTTCTTCTTCTTCTTTCTTCTTCTTCTTCTTCTTCTTCTTCTTCTTCTTCTTCTTCTTCTTCTTCTTCTTCTTCTTCTTCTTCTTCAAGGACACTTGCCTTTAGTTTCAATTATTTCCATTTATCCTGTTTTATTTTATTCTGTCGTTTCATATTCTCCCTCGTGTTGCTTTTATAACGAAAGTATTGACTTGGTCCAATGGATGTAAAGATGGCGATGGTTGCCGAGAAGAGATGGGTGAGATTGTGGGGTTGGAGGAGGAGATATTATTACACAAAAGACAGAATAAAAAATGGAAATGACATCACACAGATGAAGAAAAAAAAGTTGTGCTAAAAGCAGAATGTAGAAATTAACCCCCTGTCAAATCCTTTTTGTTGAATTGTGTATTCATAATAATTAAAAGCCTTTAGCACTATCTTCTTCTTTTTTATATATATTTCACTTTCATTCATATACAAAAAAAAAAGAATCACTCTTTTTCAATAAGGTTCAATAATTGCATTTATTTATTTTCAAGGCGTGCGCATTTAGTGACATGGGAAATGGTATCAGCGAACAGAGTTCAAAATTCAGCTGGGACAGTTTGCGTTCGCTTCTTATTATAAGAGATTATATAACTGTCTTTGTTTTCGGGGTTGAGTAAACTCCGAAAACCCCAGCCTTTCCTCAGGATTATGTAGAGTTGGCAGTAGTGGTTTTATAAGATACTCTGCTGTGCTACTCAGAATATGGTTATTATATATACAGGCTGTCTCACAAGAAATAATTTCTGATTATTTTTTAAACTAAAATATATTTTATTTAATGGAGATCAATTACTCTTAATTATGAAAAAATATGTTGCTTAGATGTTTGCCATTTTTAATTTTGTAGAAATTTAATTTCTTAATTTCAAAATATAACTGTCTGCCTCTACAGAAATTACGTAATCCATGACGTCACACTGTCCTTAATTACTTATGTTATATTCTCAACGATTATGAAATAGTAATTATTTAATCTTAATTAGAATCTTAATTCATTAACAATGTCTCTTTTAAAGTCTAGTTGAATGATATTTGCCGCAAAACTGACAATAGTATTAATACATTCAAAATACTTAACTATGCGTTATATATGCCTATGAAATAAAGATTTACATAGTATATGGGGTGAATGATTTGCATAATGATTTCAACAAAACTATGTTTAATAAATAATTATTTGCTGTTACTGATTTCTAATACGATCATGTTGTTTATAAATGCATTAAAAGCAATTTAATTGTAAATTTCTGACCTTGCGACTTTCAAACTAAGATACACACACACACACACACACACACACACACATTAATATATATATATATATATATATATATTATATTATATTATATATCAATGTTATTGGTCTTTCTTTCCTTATAGCAAAGTATATTATCAATACATATCAGTATTACACACACACACACACACAACACATACACACAAACAACACACACACCACACACATATAATATATATATATATATATATATATATATATCAATGTTATTGGTCATTCTTTCCTTATAGCAAAGTATATTATCAATACAAATATCAGTATTAACACACACACACACACACACACAAACACATAACACACAAACAAATCACACACAACACACACACCATATATTATATATATATATAATCCACCATAATATATATATATATATATATATATATATATATATTATATATATATATAATATATTATATATCACACTATCGTGGATAGAAAACCTATTTGATTGCGTATTCCGAAAAATATCAATAAGATATCTGGAAAACACCACATTTTTAATTTTAAAGAATTCAGAATGCTAGTTATGCTACACAACAAAAGCTAAGAAAAGTTGCGGAATCAATTGGTTGGTTGTTTTATCACATACCAATCCTTTTCGGGTTATTTAATGTCGAAACAAATCATTTTGATATTAGGTTACTCAAAGTTCTTGGTTAAATAGTAACCCATCGAAATACCCATCGAAATACCCATCGAAATATATATAGTAAGGGCCGGGTTAGCTCAGTCGGTAGAGCATTCGGCTAGAAACCACATTGTTCCTAGTTCGAGTCCGGTCCTCGCCAACTCAGCGTATGAGTAGCACAGGGACCTGCGCGGTAAAGTAAGGAGCTGATTGTAGGTGTGGCGCTCCACCTCAGATGCCAAAAACAATCTCCTTGGTCTAGCGCTAGTGAAAAGGGGATAGACTCCCTCACTGATTGGCTGATACCGACTTTAGGCCGCCGAAGACTTTTACTTTATATTATATATATATATATATATATATTATATATGTGTGGTGTGTGTGTGTGTGTGTGTGAGTAAATGCTTTTCTGTTTTTTGCATGCATTTCTGTGTGTGTCGGTTTCAATGCGTGTACGTATGTCCGCGTGCTGACCTCACCACTTTCCAATTTCAAATGCTATTTTTCTTCAGGTGCAACTCGTAAAAGTGTCAAAAGTTTTCAGATTTTCTTCTGGGTGTTTAAAATTTCTTTCTGGATTTACTAATTGCACGTATGCAATTTAATGTCTTGGTTTCTAGTATTTATCTGTCTGTCTGTCTAACTGTCTGTCTGTGTCTGTGTCTCCCTCTCTCTCTCTCTCTACCGTTTCTCTTTCTTTTCTTTTCCTCTATCTCTTCTCTTTCCCTCTTTTTCTCTCACAACCTTTTGTCTTTTTCTCTTTCTCTTTCTCTCTCTCTTTATCTACCTCTTCTCTTTCTCTCTCTCCTAAACTTTTCTCTGTCTTTCTCTCAACTTCTACTCTTTCTCTCTCAAATGTTGATATATGGGGTCCAAGTGGTGGTTTTAGGTGTTTTACAGGTTTAAAGGTAGCTTTATATTCTTGGTTGCGTGTTCTTAGGGTTTTTATACTTTAACCCCATCTCATTTAGTAGTATACGAAAAGGAATGAGACAAAGACAGAAGGTGGCTTATGACTTAGGCTTTATTCACTGGGTCATAGTCGCTTGTAACAAGGGAATATCCCCCTGGCTAGTAGGTACGACTAGAGCAAGGTAAGACCTGAAATGAAAATGGCTGAGAGATTCTTTTGGGGATCGGGGGGGACAGTCCTTTTTTTCGGACATGCGCGGAGGGTTCTTCCGGTGAAGGCCCCATGGGAGCTTGTTGTTTTTTTTTGTTTTCTTATTCTAATTTTATTTTTATTTTTATTTTAATTCCCACAAATATAAGCTTACCAAATAGACATATGCATAGATTGATTGTCATTTTGTATTATCAATACTTCCTGCTTAGAGCCTCATTTTAAAACCAGTGGATCTTCTTTCGGGAAAAATTTAACTGTATTTAATTAGCTAATTTATTCTAACCCCCCCACACACACCCAACAAAAGAACAATGGTATGTTACGAAAATCTAATGAACTTTGAAATAGTCACATTAAATTAGAATATCTCCTCTTAATATCTGTTAGAGGGGAATCTCTTTTTAAATGAATTGAGTTATTGTTGAAAGTTTTATTAAATTTCAGTAATTAGATAAATCTTCGAATACGGATTCCAGTACAGATTAATCAGCCGTTAAAAGTTTGATTTTATTGAATTTCTCAAGCGCAACAACTGATAAAATACACATCATGCAAATGTATCCCTTTTTTTTTTTGCAAAATCGTACAAAGATAGTTTCGTATTCTCCTGGTGTCTTACTATGATATTTAAGAAACTACCTCTCGCTTTTTTCTCTCTCTCCTATCTCTTTCATTACACACAAACACACACACACACACACACACACACACACACATACGGCATATATAGTCATCCACATACACCGTGTTTTGATGTATAACCTCTCTTCAGTGTGGCTAGACATTTTCACGCTACCTACAACCGGGTTAGAAATCCGATCGATTCATCATCAATCGGGCTGCTTAACCGCTCGGCCATTGTCACGTACACGATGGAAAGTGTATTTTAACTGTTAAATACACACATCTGTATGTATTTAAATCCGGCATATATATATATATATATATATATATATATATATATATATATATATATATATATATATATATATATATATGAATCCAAAACGCGGGTAAGAGACATTAATTGACTTTCAGCGCCAGCGTAATAAAGCAACGATCGTCTGTTGTTTACAGATTTGATCTATCCGACGATCGTACAATACATACACTGATGTGTGTATTTATCAGTTAAAACACCGCTACTTAATGACAATTGTCGACGGACGTGAGGTTAAGGAACTTAAATCAGTCGGGTTTCACTCCTGGTCAAAAGTTGTTGCTGTGTCTAGCCACACTAGACAGCGCTACACAGCAACTCCTGCGACACTACCGTTGCCAAACTGCATTGGTCTCTTACCTTTATTTAGACACGGCTGCAGTGTGAGGACGGGGACTCTGCTGTCTGGGAACCAACACATCCTCCCTATCAACCCGCACAGGCTACGTAGTTAAAAAAAAAAAAGAATTTTTGGACATTACACTATCGTCTTTCGCAGACGGAACGATACCACCAACAACAACATAATTGAGAGGTAACATATTAATTATGTGTGATAAGTGCAGCTGAAATTCAAACTAACGGTCATGTAAAAACACAGGAAAACTGTTGAACAGATTTTGACCTGCATTTGACCTCTTCCGGTTCGCAATCGCGAACGTGAGAAAGAATTTAGAAAAGATAGATTTTAGTTGGGCGCTGAACAGTTATATCCGTTAAATCTAAATTCTCACACGTGTGTTTCTTGATCAGGATCTTGTAAAATAATAAAGAACTCTAAAAGAAAAAAAAAAAAGATTTGAATTTATTTACTAAGAACAATAAAAAAACGACCAAGACACAGAAGACTTCTCAGAATAATATCTACCAGAGCAGATCCAGAGATAGATAAAGCTACGAAGTCATCTACCAACCCAAAGAAGATAGCAGAATCCAGATATAAGATAACAGAAATACTGATAATAGATACAGAAGATAAGATCCAGCCACTCAGAAGAAGATAAGTCTAAAGAAGATAAGTATATATGGTTACAAACACGAGTATACAGGTATACACTATACTATACGTTAGCATAACCATTGAAATAGGCATAACAATTGCTTAAAAAGCAACCTTTTAAAAATATATCCTGACAACTGGAAAAAGCTGGCATTGAAGAGAACTGCCTAGGTAATACATGTGGATGATGGCTGCTGCAGGTTTCGGGGTGAAAGAATTGAGCATGAAAATCTCAAGCGTCAACTTTGAAAGGGATAAACCTGTCATATTAGTGAGAACACGGAGGGTTGGAAATGTCAAAGAAGTGACCGAACTCTGCTTTCTAAGGCCGGATATTTCAATCATAGGAAATCTCATCAGGAACAATTCATGCACACTCCAGGAACCAACAATATGTCTTGTACAAGCTGTAACAAAGTTTGTAAGTCTAATGAGACATGTCGTGGTGCATAAGCCTCACATTTATCATCTGATCCATCCGATCCAGTGGGGAGGCCGTCTTTCCTATGAGATATTTGCATCGAACTGTAGCGGGATAGATGAGTCATTTGAGAGATCAAGAGAAGAAAGGTTCTGGTGGAGGGGTTGGAGGATTGTAAGAGGCGGCAGTGATGTATAATGATTAAGATATTGCTTTAAGTAAGATACGGTTATATAACATATGAATTTAATTTGTAAATCCGTTTTGTTTGTATAGTTTAGGTTGTAGGGAATTTATCAAATGAACTGTTTTGTATTATTTATTTCAGTGGTATCGACATCCTTTTAAAAATCTTATATCAGAGTTAAGTCTTCGTTTTTCAATATAACTTATTTGGTATTTACCTATGAAATTAATACTATATAGATTCTTGTTTTCTCAACTAAACTTTGATATTCTTCAACTTAGCTATAGAGTGTTTTGATTAAATTGATGTTAACGATATTTATACATGTTTTTAGAAATTGATTAGACCTATGAATATATAGACGTTGGATGTTATACGAATTACATGTGGATCTGTGTAGTGTGGATGTATTTATGTGTATATATAATTTATTTTATCATTATTTTTCTATTATTATTCTTAACTTATTTTATTATTATTTTAATTTTTTTAATTTATAAAAAATTTTTTTAAAATTTATTTTATTATTATTAATATTTTTTATATATAATTTTTATTATTTTTATTTTATCAATTTTTTAAAATTCATTATTATTATTATTATTATTATTATTATTATTATTATTATTATTATTATTATTATTATTATTATTATTATTATTATTATTATAATTATTATTAATTATTATTATTATTATTATTATTATTATTATTATTATTATTATTATTATTTTATTTATCTTATTATTATTATTATTATTATTATCTTTAATTTATTTTATTTTATTATTACTATCATATATATATATTTTTTATTTTATATTATTATTTTTATTATTATTATTATCTTTAATTTATCTCATATTATTATTATTAATTTATTTTTAATTTATTCTATTTTTATGTTTATTATTTTTTATTATTATTATGATTATTATTTTTAATTTATTTTATTATTATTATTATTTATTATTATTATTATTATTATTATTATTATCATTATTATTATTATTATCAATTTATTTATTTTATTATTATTATAATTTATTATTTTTACCCTATCTTATTATTATTATTATTATTACTATTATTATTTTACTTTACCTTAATATTATTATTATTATCATTATTTACTTTTTCTTATTTTTAATATTATTATTATTTATCTTATGTCATTTAAAATATTATTATTATTAATAATAATATTTTTAATATTATTATTATTTTAATTAATTTATCCTATTATTATTACTATAATTATTTTTATTACTATTATCTTTACTTTATCTTAATATTATCATTATTATTAGTAGTAGTATTATTATTTTAAATTTATTTTATTATTATTATGATTATTTTTAATTTATATATATTTTTTCAATTTATTTTATTTTATTATTATTATTATTTTATTATTATTATTATCATTATTATTAGTATCATTATTTTTAATTGAATTTATTTTTTTATTATTATCTTACTATTAATTTATTTTTATTATTTATATCATAACTAGTATTTTCTTTTATACATCATTATACTCTAATGTTTAAATTTTCAAAAAAACTTTTCTTTTAACTTGTCTATTTATGTTTTAATATACTACTCTGTCTCGTCACTTTTTTGTCTGTCTGGACACCCTAAGAAGCCAACATTGAAATGTATCTCTTTTTTCTCATTCACTTCCTGTTTCTATAGTTACAATCCTATACTGTTAAAAATATTTTTTATATTTTTTGTTTTTGTTTGAATTTATATATTTTTTTAATATTCAGCTTTTTGGGGCTTTTTGTGATGTGCTTGTCCATAAGTGAATTGAGACCCATCTGATGAGACGAAAATTTGGGGAGCCGGTTTAAATCAACTTGGATTTATATGGGCCCCAATTTTGGTCGAAATAAATTTATTATGGAATTACCGTCTTGAGTTCTTCCTTCCTTTATTGATATATATATATATATATATATATATATATATATATATATATATATATATATATATGTGTGTGTGTGTGTGTGTGTGTGTGTGTGTGTGTGTGTAATATTTTTAAAATTGAAAAAACTCAAGTTCCATTAACGAATGATGTTTAATACGCCGACGCTGCAGTGTTTCGGTTTGTTTAACAAACCTTCCTCAGAGCCATCGTTGGTTGAAGGAAAAACAAATTATTATTAAATCATCGGCGTCTTAATTTAAAATTACGTGACGTATTTCCCCAAAAATTCTTGGAAACTAATGTTAATGAATGGAAAATTATTTTAAGTAGGCGTTTCCATTTATACTACGTACTGTGTTTTTTTTAAATAATTTTAATTAATCGAAAAAATACCTTATTTATTTGAGTAAGAAAAAAAATGAATCAATATAAGGTATTCTGTGATCTTTAAGTACTAGTTTAACTAGGTGAGGGGACAAGTTATAAAATCCGGGGTCTTTATATATATATAAATAATAATAATAATAATAATAATATATATATATATATATATATATATAATCATTATTTATATAATTTTTTTTGCTTTGAAGGCAATTACAATGCGTATATCGTATAAAATTCGATAATTATTGGAAATAATCATGACAAGCGAACTCGGCAAATATCGCGCTCTACGTAGAATATCGTACAGCTGTTTCAACTTTATTAAGTCTCATCAGCGATGTATACTTACGATTTCCCTCCGACAGAAATCGAAACGGGCAACTCAGCACGCAGAATCAGAGACTCTACCCCTGGGCTACCGATATGCTGCACTCGATACATGCGAAATAATAATAATAATAATAATAATAATAATAATACTCAGTCGGTAGAGCGTTCGGCTAGAGACCACAAGGTACCTAGTTCGATACCGGTCCCTGCAAACTCAGCGTATGAGTAGCACAGGGATCTGTGCGGTAAAATAAGGAGTTGATGGTAGGTGTGGCGCTCCACCTCAGATGCTAAAAAACAATCTCCTTGGTCTAGCGCTAGTGAAAAGGGGATAGATTCCCTCGCTGATTGGCTGATACCGACGAAAAAAAAATTTAAAAAATTAAATAATATAATATATATATATATATATATATATATATATATATTATTTTTATGAGGATGAGGATGATAATGGAGATTGTGTGTTTTTCTGTCTGTAAAACAAAATATATTACTACTCAAGTCACAATTCACTTAGTTATTTACGTCACATTCTCCATTTTTGTATATTATTTAAAATTCAATTATTAATAAAAATGTTTTCGATTATTAATAGAGGACCTCCCTGGGAAAATGAATGATAGGAAAGGTTGGCGAGAGATTGTCATGGATATCCGTGCTAATAGCGCGACATGATGATGATGATGATCATATCTAAATACTAATAACATGCGATTGTATTTATATACAGCAAAATTATTGTTTACAGTGTGAACAAGAGGGCTAATTTGCATATTGATATTAAACATTTTATTCTAATAAATATGAACATGATACTATCAAGTTTTTAATTGTTTGATTTTATCTTAATGAATATGAGCAAAAAATAAACGAAATTCATTAACAAGAACAAATAACTGTAATTCTATTATTTACTCCCTATTTAGCTAAATAGTTAAATTATGAAAATGTATCAATGAAAGGCAGAAATGAAGGTAGAGTAAGTTTCAGTTGTTTTATTTTTCAATTTTCCCCTCTCTGTTTCAAATCGTTTTATCTGCATTCTTATTTAATTTCATTAGCCATTCTAATTTAATACAATATGTTATTATGTTAAAACTTAAAAACTATATATTTGCTAGTATATATAGCACAAATGTACAAAATACATTCAACTCTGTTGCGAGTCATTCGTTTTTTTTTTCGACGAAAATTTTGAAAAGTCAGAATTTTGACTCGATCGTTTTTTCCCTTTTTTCCGCTGAGTCATTTTCCTTTGACATTACACGCACGAACACGCACACATGCACGCACCAATACACACACACTTAAAGGAAATTACACACACACACAAACACACACACACACAGAGATACGCACGCAGGTACACACGCATACACTTACACACACTTACACACAATTGAAGGAACTTACGCACGCACACACACGCACGCACAAACATACTCACGCAAACACCCAGACACGCACGCACGCACGTACACGTAGACACATGAACGCACTCATGCAACACACACACACACACACACACACACATATATATATACATATATATATATATATATATATATATATATTATATATATATATATATATATATTATAAACGTATCTTTCTTTTTAAAACAAAATCGTGATATAAAACTGTATTCCAAATCATAACTGATCTTATTTTTCTGAACATACTTATATACATACATTTCTTTAACTAATAATTTATCTCAATACATATGAATATATGCTTAAATTCATAAAAAAAAGTATTCATTTTGTTTTCTTGTGAAAATCTTTCGTTTGAATCACGTTTCAATAATCCAATATGCATTGATCATTCATGAAGATACATACCGAGCAATTGATGTTATTGTCTTTATCACCCGATCTTTAATCTATAGAACATTAAACTACATGTGTAAAATGAATTATTTGTTTGCATAAAAATTGTGCCCGTTGTTTTACCGCTTTTCTCAAATATCCCAGCGTGCACTTATTTCCTTTATGTGATGAATATAATAAAATTGGAATGGCGTGAGAAATGTTCCTCCAATACCTTGTCAAGCGTTTTCTTGAGAGCACTTTTATCTTTCTCCAAGCGTATATGAGATCTTTCCAATTCCTTCGTTTCGGTTTCCATGACATTCAAAGTCTGCTGAAGGTTGGTAACACATTCTTGAAATGAAACTTTTGCACGCGTTGATTCAATTCCTGTTCTTCTTCTTGACGTCTAATCAACATCTGTTGAAATGGAAATGAGGAATCAAAAAAAGGGCCAACTAAATGTTTTTTCTCAACTAAAAATTAACTGTGTTTGGGTAATCTGAACATTAGCTACATATATATATCTACCAACCCCTCCGCACGAGTAGGATGCGACACAAGGTTAATTTCTTAAGCGGAGTTTAACAGGTTTGAATTCAGAGTTTTCCTTCTCCTAGACTGGTTACCTAGCCATGGTTAAAGAGCCCAGTCTGCCCTGCTATTTACCCATAGCTGGAGGGAGAATTGGATTCATACCTTTCCCAAGGGTATTAGCGCCATGTGAAATTCCAACAGCTTCGTCCAGGAATTGAACTCGCGTTGACGAGTCCATTACCTACGACTCTGACCATTAGACCACGCGCCACCATAGCTACATATATGAGAGTAATCTCCCCTTGTTTATTTCACTTTGAGGAAGCCATATATTGTGGTCGGCCATTTACTTTTCACTGTAAATCTACACTGAAAATACGAATTTGTTCAAATTTTACACGAAAACATCATAAAATTGTAGTATTCTATCTTGGTAAATTGATAACTTAGTAAAACTGGAAAAGCCACTCAGGGAGCTATTGACCCTCGCAAAAGAAAGGACAGGATGGCTTCAAATGAGGAAGGGCTGAATGCTGCTGTAGAATGTTCCAAGCTACTACAGCGGCAGGGTAAACTAAATAATCATAATCAGTATTATTTGGATTATTCAGATTATTGAACTCATTTTTATTGTTATCCGTGCAACGTTTCCGTCGATATGTCCTCCGGCCTTCTTCGGTTATTTCTTGTCGGACTCGGGAGCCTTCTCAAACTCGTGAACCTTCTTTTCTAACTCGAGAAGGCTCCCGAGTCCGACAAGAAATATCGGGAAATGGTCGCAGGTCACATCGACCGAAACGTTGTACAGATAACAATAACGACGAGGAAAATAGTCCGAATAATCCAAATAGTACTAATTATCAAGCCTCTTCTAAAAATTTTTTTAGAGAAATATCATTATAATCAATTGGAACACTTAAGAAAGAACAAGAAAAGATTTGAACGCAATTTCCAAAATCTAGGCTTAAAATAACAATGGGCGGTTTGAAATGTCGTTAAAATCAATTAGTCAATCCATCAATCCAACTAAGAATTAAATCATTGCAAACATAATTTAAAAAAAACAACTATAATGAATACTAGCAAAAGTATATGCCCACACTTGCGCACATGCATTTAAGTTTAAAGGTAATAAAATATATATTAAATTAGAAAGAACGAATACAAAAATATTATACTTATTTTAATGTTATTTTAATTGATTTCTATATGAAATCACATAAGATTGCTTTTAATACGTTTGAGAATAATATCAAAGTATTAGCAATCAGTAACAGCAAATCAATATTTAGTAAAGCCAGTTTTGTTAAAATCATTATGCAAATTATTCCCACCATATACTATGTAAATCTTTATTTCTTAGAGATATATGACGCATATTTCAGGGTTTTAAATGCATTAATATTATGGGCAGTTTTGCCGCAAATCTAACTTAGCTAGGCTTCAATAGAGACATAATTAATAAATAAGATGCTAATTAAGATTAAATGATAATGACTATCGTTGAGAATAGAAAGTACATATTAAGGAAGTCGTGACGTCAGTGGTGATGTAGTTTCGGTAATAGACAAACTGTTACATAATCTTTATTATAATAGATATTATATATTTAGCCAGATGCTCGAATCGTGTCGTGTGAGTCTTTATCATGAAATAAAAAAACAATGTTCAAGTAACACAATTCCCTAATATCTAGAGTCAAATAACCTTGGACGGTTTGACATGCCGTTAGAATCAAGCAATCAATCTATAGAACCAGCTAAAAATGAAATAATTTCAAATACATTGCTTTTGCAAAATATTTATATTACCATCATCCCCAGCACTAGCAAGAAGAGACACAAGGCATGTTCCACTAGTTTGAATTCAGAGTTTTCCTTGTGGATTGATTGTCAAACCGTGGTTAGATAACCCAGTCTTCGCTAAAATATACGTACAAGGTGGGTCAAAAAATATCGATATTTTTTGTGTTTTTTTACACAACTTATAATCTGAAAGAAAAAACGTTCCATTCATTTTTCATTTCTATCTTGGTAAATACAGCTTTTAAAATGGTACATTTTGACAGAACTTGTATTAAGAAAATTTAATGAATGGAACGTTATTTCTTCAGAATACAAGGTTGGTCAAAAAGTACAAAAATCTCCATACTTTTTTTGACATACCTTGTATACCTACCCAACTGTATTAGCGCTATGAGAAATGCAACAATCCTCGTTCAGTAGTTGAATTCGTGTTCCTGTGTCGATTTCCTATGATGATAACCATTACGCGACTTGTGGCTTTATCTAATTATGAATATATTATATATTTAAGCATGTAAACATGTCGTTTCCCTTTAGGTGAGTCTTAAATCGAATTTACAAAAAAACAAAAAAAAAAAAACAGAAAAAAAAACAACAGAAAAAAAACAATAGCAAAAATACAACAAAAACAAAGAATACAAAAATAAGAGTGCATATACATTTTCTATAATTTCGTAATTTACGAAAACAAATGGAAAATAATCTTTAACTGATTGAAAGTAAATTGCTTGTTCAATATAGTAATTACGAGTTTTTGTTTTGCAGACTTTAAAATTACATTGAAACAAACGTTCTCGAAGGCAAAAAAAATCATATTCAATATAAATCTATTATATTAACAATTGTGAATTATTTCTTTGTCTGTAAGTCTTAGACGGTCGAAGAGCTGGACATAGAACGACACAATTTTCTACGCATAATTAGTGGACACGAGGGAAGTCGTTAAAGTAAATAAATATCATTTTATGGGTGGATCGAAACAGTTATAGATATTTTCAACATTCAGAAATATATCAAATGTCACATGTTATTCATACAAAAAGCATAAGTGAAATTACAGCATGACTATAATACTAAAAAATAATGTGAACATTTTTCTTGATATATATATATATATATATATATATATATATATCAGAGAAGTAATTTGAAAAAAAAAACAAAAAAAAAGAACAAGCAGATGTTATTAATTAACGTTGTATTTATTGGCTTATATTGCAATATTTCAATCAAATATTAGCCAATAAATACAACGGTAATTGATAACATCTGCGTGTTTTTTTTTTCAAATGTCTTCTCGATATATAGCCGGATTCACTTCCTTGTTTTAAGATGCTCGCCTGTCAGCTTGACAGTCGGGTTTCGAATCACGCACAAGGCGGTCTTCCTATCTATAGCTCTGCTGATGAGGCCTAATATGCCGAAATGTACATACAGAGATTGATTTTACTCGATTTGTTTAGCCTTACATTTAAAGGTATTTAATAGGTATCCCCGCCTAATTAATTAATTATCAATTAATTAACTTTCAAAATTAGGTACGACTTCAATTAAGCACACATTCTCCCAAAAATTGTCGGCTAAAAAAAAGCCATATCATAAACACATCGCTTGTGTATTTACTTCTCATATATATTATATATATATATATATATATATATATATATATATATAATATATATATATATATATATAATAAAACATTGAAGAAATACTGTTGACTTACTAATTACCGAATTAATAGTGTAGTTCATACTGCACTGTAGAAATGTTAATACTCATTGTTGCTGGCCTATTAAGGAAATAAAATGACTTGATATAATATTTTTTTTTAATTTAAGGGATTACTTTTTGGGTAAGATAGTATGTATGTTTAATAAGTACGAGTTTTGGGAGATTTGTAAAGGCTAATATAAATGCAATTGAACTTGGACTTATTCCCTTACTTATTCCCGGGGTTTGTTCATAAACACCCCAAAACATATACAACCCCTAATATTTCTATCAACATTTCATTAAATTCAGCAGTCCGAATTAGTTCATATGTATGTACATATACATATGGTGGATATAGATCTATAACTATTAATATGCTCGGTATCTAAGCCTTGTTCTTCACTCTCTCTCTCTCTCTCTCTCTCTCTCTCTCTATATATATATATATATATATATATATAATATATATATATATATATATATATATAGTGTGTGTGTGTGTATGTATGTATATATATATGTATATATATGTATATATATATGTATATTATATATATATATATATATATATATATATATATATAACGAGTGGCCATAGTACTAAAAAGGAAAGAAGATTCCTGTATAATTACAAAAAGTCGTTCCCTTAGAAACAACCGACACAAGTTATTTTGATACAGAAAGAACTCAGTTTGCTTACAGTTCCTATTTAATCCATTACTTGAGGCATCATTGTTTCCCCAAAACAAGAAAAATAAAACGAAGAAAAAAGAAAGAAAACATTAAGAAAGAACGAAAAAAAGAAGGAAAGAACATACTGATAAATAATTAAAGAAAAAATGAAGAGAGAGAGAGGGACAGAGACAGGAGAGAGAGAGACAGACAGACAGACAGACAGACAGACAGAGGAGAAAGAGAGAGAGAGAGAGAGAGAGAGAGAGAGAGAGAGAGAGAGAGAGAAAGAAAAAAAAGAAAGAAAGCAATAAAAAATAAAGAAATAAAAAGAGAGTATTTGAGTAGATAAAGGTCCCCAGAGCATAACTTAATGAAGAAAAAAAGAAAAAGAAAGAAGAACAGTAATTCAAAAGAGAACAAAAAGAAATAAATTTAAGGAAATTCGAGAACACAAAAAAAAAAAAAAGGGAAGAAAGTGAGAAATAAAGAAATAAAGAAAGAATGAAAGAGCGAAACACAAAAAGGCGAAAGATAAAAAGAAAACAACAAAAATAAGCAATGAAATATGAGAACATCAAAAAAAAAAAAAAGAAAGAAAAAAAGAAAAAAAGGAAGAAAGAAGAGGAAAAGAAGGAAAGAAATAAATACTAAAAGTAAGAAAGAAAGAAAGGCAAAGAAATTACAAAAACAGAATTTAAAAAAGAAAAAAGAAGAGAATAATTAAGAAAAAAAGACAGAAAAATAATTAAAGAAAGAGAGTCTAACAACACGGATGGAATTCGAACACGTTTATAAGAACTAGCAAATATATGCACCCTCCGGGTGCAAGTATTTAAGTTTTAATATAATGAAATATCGTATTAGATTAGAAAGTCTAATAAGAAGGCAGATAAAAAGATATGTAATAGAGTGGGGGTATAATAGAAAAATAGAAATGAAACTTACTCTTCCATCATTCCCGTCTTTCATTGCTGAATTTTACTTATTTAACTATTTAGTTAAATTAGGAAATAAAGAATAAAATGACAGTTATTTTTTTTTTGTTAATGGATTTCATTTAAGATTCATTGAAGAGATTTTTGCTTATATTCATTAAAATAAAACCAAACAATTAGAAATCAATAATACTAAGCACATATTTAATAAAGTCACATTTTAAATATCAATATGCAAATTAGCCTTCCCATTCACACTGTAAACCGCTATTTTTTGTATATATAAATACAATTGCATGTTATTTGTATGTAGATATGGACAACACTAATAAAAAGGTGAAGTAATTTTATTAATAATTGAGGTTTAGATATAGATAAAATCATGGAGATTGTGATGTAAATAATAAAGGGAATTGTGACTTGTATAGTAATATAGTTTCGGTTACAGACAAACCCACAATCTCCATTATAATAAGATATGCGTAAGTATTCAAGTGTTAATTAATATAACGAAATGTATTAATTTAGAAAGCCTAACATTATAATAACAATTATATAAGACGCATATAATATTACACTATTTAAAAAATTATCTTTTGATTGGTTTCTATATGAAATCATTCATAGGATTGATTCTTATAAGTTGGAGAATAAAACAATAATATTACAGATCAATAATACCAAGTAAACATATATTAAACCTAGTTTTGTTAAAACCAGTATTCAAAATTTATTTCTAATATTTTTTTCTGTGTAGCATGTCATTTCTTTTCCCTTTTCCCTATTATGAAAAACGGAATGGTTCATTGTTTAGCTGAGCTGACGACCCTTACAAGAAATATGAATTCGGCGCATAAGCAACTCCAGATAATCAGGATTTGCATTGTTGCATTTTATGGTCTCATTTTATCCCAGGTGGATGCAAGATGATAATGTTAGTACAAATAAGGATCACAAGTATATATATATATATATAATATATATATATAGGTATATGTAAAAAGAAAATTTTTTTTGCGATGAAACAAAGAAAATACAGTGCTCAATCACAGTTTGTAAGAGCTATCTATGAAACATTGTAAAATATATATATATATATATATATATATATATATAAAAGTCATCGGGGCGGCCTAAAGTCGGTATCAGCCAATCAGCAAGGTAGTCTATCCCCTTTTCACTAGTGCTAGACCAAGGAGATTGTTTTTGGCATCTGAGGTGAAGCGCCACACCTACCATCAATTCCTTACTTTACCGCACAGATACCTGTGCTACTCATACGCTGAGTTGGCGAAGACCGGAATCGAACTAGGAACTTTGTGGTTTCTAGCTGAACGCTCTACCAACTGAGCTAATCCGGTCCTCAGTGATTTTGACTATAAATTAAACACTCATTGATAAACATACGCAATTCCTGAGGGTAACGTAAGCAGGTGCATAGTTTTGGTTACAGACAGACAGACACCGAATCTCCTTTATAATAAGATATGGTAAGATCCAGCAGGTTAGACTCCCGCCTATACAGTGGTGTATTCACCCATGTATCAACATTATTCTCCCCGCCTAAGTTCAGAGATAACTCGAGCTATTGAAACAGACGGCTGAAACGCAATTTATGTAATTCTAAAAGAAATTAATGGTAATCATTTTTCTTGTCTGCTCGTAATATTCCCAGCAGACTAATTGATTGAGATAACCAGGCGCATGCGCGCTCAATCAATCAAAGTAAATCACAGAGCGGCCATTGAAGCAGCTGTTCTTGTGGAACTGCGAGAAGTGTACGGACGACAAAATAAATAAATAGATGAATAAACAACGAAATAAATAAAATAAAGATGAAATATAAAAGAAATAAAAAGAAGAAAATATGTCAGCTTGCTAACGTCTGTCAGTTTCGGCTGCCTATTCGATCAGGAATCAAAGGTTATCAAACAAAAGACAACAATCTCCAATCAGTTGAAATTTACATATTTCCAATACCCTCAAGTCAACGTCATCATGATTTCTTCTAGCATTTATAGCACCCGCCTTGGAATCGCAATGTTCTGAGTTCGATACCGGCTCCCGCTAACTCAACCCAGCGTATAGGTATGAGTAGCACAGATAGTAATGTGATCTGTACGGTAAAGAAGGAGCTGGCAGTAGGTGTGGTGCTCTACCTTAGAAAAACAATTCGCGCTAGCAAAAAGGGCGACAAAAAGGGGATCTCACTATCCGGCTGATACCGATAATATGCCACTCCGCCAAATTTATATCAGTTGGTGTTATGGAGGCGCATGGTGTAATATTTTGCTGTCATGAGAAAGGGGCTCGTCGACTCGAGTTCAAATCCTGGACGAGGCTGCATTTCACATGGTGCTAATACCCCAAGGAAAGGTTTGATTCCAACTACTCTCCTTCCAGCTATGGGTAAATTCAGGACATTTTGACCTTGGCTAGGTAACCAGTCTAGCAAAAGGAAAAGCTCTGAATCCAAACCTCTTGGCTTAGGAAATTGACCTTGTGTTGCATCCTGCTCGTGCTGTGGTGTTGGTATATATATATATATATATATATATATATATATATATATATATATATATATATATATATTATTATTCTTTGGTGGTGACGTTGTGTATCCCAGGCGGGTCGGCAGAGAGAGAGAGATAGATAGAGAGATCGATCGATAGAGAGAGAGAGAGAGAGAGAGAGAGAGAGAGAGAGAGAGAGGGAGAGAGAGAGGGGAGAGAGAGAGAGAGAGAGAGCTGTCGGGAAATTTGAACAACAAGCGATCACTGAACTTCCTGTTTATCCCTTGCCATGGATTACACGCAGGCATTTCGTGTGTTTATGCGTTGGTTATCGCATCTGTCTTCAATATTCACTCTGTTGATTTTATACACGACCGGATGGATATGCCCTAGTCACCATTGTTAATAGAAATGTATTACAGTGAAGATATTAGGAAGCTGAAACCTAAAACCTTTTATCATAATGGCTTGATTCGGCATTAAATAACCCTAAATGGGTTGATAAGCCCTAAAAGAAAACAACGAAGACAAATCATTTGTATTTATTTTTTCTTCTGTAGGTGTCCACTGGTTAACACTTTTTTGTCAGATTGAATATGTGCTTTGAATTAACAATACTTTTTAACAAAGGGTAATGTATCTGGTCATACAATCTATGTGTACTCCTTCTATCATCATCATCATCATCATCATCATCATCATCATCATCATCACGCGCAATTAGCACGGATATCTCATCAACCTTCTCTATCGTTCATTATCCCAGGAGGTCCTCTGCACAGCATCCATTATCCACACAGAGTTGGTTAATGAAGGTCCTTACTGGGCGGCCCACATTAGCAAGTCCATGTGCTGGCTTCCACATGAGAATGTCGCTTATGGGTTCGTTCTTGCTTCTCCAGCAGTGTCCAGCATGTCAGAGCCACGTTCCCCTCTACCGAAGACCGAGTGAGACTCCTTCTATACTCAGATTTACTCTACGGATATTATACTCCTGCTAATGCAATATGTTAATGCATATTGGCTTCAGCATTAGATGATTTCTCTATTTCTCTTTCTTCTTTTCTTCCTTTCCTTGTACACTCCTCATTCTGTATCTTGTTTCCTTTGTTGAAACCACTGTACGAAAACAGGAATAGAAACTTCCAGTTATGATTCCAGGTAAGATTTATACCCACCATCATTCACGTTCGTGGACCAAGATAGCCGTGGCAGTTGACGTCCATGTTTTATTTTAAGCTTCCTCTCCTTCAATGAGAGAACACAAGAGATTAGCGCAAGTTCCACGGCGAATCCACCAGCGGTTTCATTGGTGCCTCATTGTCCAAGTTTAATGGAGTGATGATGTTAATCGATCCTCTCTACTGTCCCAAATGGTATTTGACAGACGCACCGCTATACAAAGGCACAGCCTATGTATTTGACTATTATAGACTTGGACCATTTCACAAGGGAATATTTTCTTACAGACATTTAAGTCCACTTAAGAAGCTGTCTGCGTAAAAATATGCGCACAATCTAACAAGAAGGCGTTTTTTGTGAAACATACTTGCCGGATTTTAACTTGATTTGAAAAAAAAAAAAAAAAAAAAAACTCATTTGAAAAAAAAAAAAAACTAAAAAAAAAAATGATGATCATGATAGAAGGAGTACACATAAATTGTATGACCAGATGCATTGCCCTTTATTAAAAAGTATTGTTAATTCAAAGCACATATTAATCTGGTGGCTGTTTGTCCTATTTGGATTATTCAGACAAATTATTGTCTTCATCTTTATTGGTATATACACGACGTTTCCGCCGATGTGCTCTCCAGCTTTTTTCAGGTGTTTCTTATCGAACTCGGATACCTTCTCGAACTCGGGAACCTTCTCTTTGAACTGGAGAATCTTCTTGTCGAACCCAGGTGCCTTCATGTGGTAATCGAGAGCCTTCAAGGAACTTCGAACTGAACGCATTATCCAATCCACAGGGGTTGACTGTTCTCATTATGTTAAACATACGTGTGATGCTATGTTAAGTATTCTATGTAATTATCGGTCTAGAGATATTTGCCACTTAGAACTGTATTAACTCAACGCTTATATCATTGCACCGTGAATCCTTGTTTTAAATTGCAAATAGTTGTTTTCTGTACTTTTGATTTAGGTCACAAATATAAATCGTTCATTGAACACCAAATTCCCAAATTTCTCTGATTTTCTTTAGATGAGGCTTGATAATTAGTATTATTTAGATTATTCGTACAATTGTTCTCATCTTTATTGTTATCTGTACAACGTTTCGGCCGATATGCCCTACAGCCTTCTTCAGGTATTTCTTGTCGGACTCGGGAACCTTCTTGATCACGAGAACCTTCTTTTCAAACTCGGTGTCATAATCCGGAACCTTCTTGTTATGATAGAGAGCCATTACGGAATTTTGAACCCAAACCTTTATTCAATCCATTGGTGTGTCCTGTTCTCATTCCGACAACCATAGCAGGAGTACTGTAATCAACCTGAGTCTCTTTTTATCATAATGATTTGATTCGGAATTGGCGGTGATTGAAGGTCAACTGCAAGTATTTATTAATACATATGAAGTTAATGAAAATTATTTTAAAAATATTTATTAATACAACACGATTATTAATACTAAACTGACAACAGTTGGTATACCATTAATCCAGATGTTTTGTGTTGATGAGCTACTAAGCGAAACTATTAGTAGGTATATCTGACTTATAAGGATTAGCTTTATTATTTGCTCTACTTATGTATCGATCGCTTTTTACATTTTAGCTTTAAACAATCCTAACGGTTTATATATATATATTTTTTTTTTTTTATGTAATTTTTTTCTTTTGGTTAAGCGTTATAGTGTTAATCGATTATTTTTGGTTGGTGCGACCTATTGATCTTTTCTTTTTTTCATTTTTTTCCCCAGGTGAAGTTTTTTTTACTAAAATATTTTTTTGCTCTCTTTTTCTTCTTGCCGCAAATGTATAGCAATAGAATATATATATATATATATATATATATATATATATATATATATATATATATATATATAAGTGTGTGTGTGTGTGTGCGTGTGAGTGTGTTAGTAAAAATAGTCTACCAAACTTCGCCTGGGGAAAAAATGAAAAAAGAAAAGACCAATAAGTTCGCACCAACCGAAAACAATCGATTAACACTATAACGCTTAACCAAAAGAAAACAAATTATGTATATATATATATATATATATATATATATATATATATATATATATATATATATATATATATATATATATATATATATATATATAAACCGTTAGGATTGTTTAAAGCTAAAATGTAAAAAGTGGTCGATAAATAAGTAGAGCAAATAATAAAGCTAATCATTATGAGTAATATATACCTACTAATAATTTCGCTTAGTAGCTCATCAGGGCAAAACATCTGGCTTAACGGTATACCAACTGTTGATTGGTTGAATATTTTTACTAACATATTTTTTGCGGTTTTTTTCTTCTTGCCGCAAAGGTATACTATATATATTATATATATATATATATATATATATATATATATATATATATATGAAAGTACGTAAATAAACATTGTGTTTATTTGATATGGCTTTTAGCCGACAATTTTTGGAGGATATGTGCTTAATTGAAGTCATAGCTAATTTTTGAAAATTAATTAGTTAATAATTAATGAATTTAGGCGGGCATATATGTTCAAATGTAAGGCTAAATAGATCGATAAAATGTCAATCCCTGAATGTACATTTCGACGTCTATCCGATTAGTATACCTTTGTGACAAGAAGAAAAAAAACGGCAAAAATGTGTTTGTAAATATATTCTACCAAACTGATATTATTATTTCATGATGATGACATTTAAAAAAATTGTTAGAAAAATTGAAACTCCAAAAACAATAAGGATTCAATTAATTTTAAATTGAAACTCCAAAACAATAAGTATTCAATTAATTTTAACCAAATTTGATTGAATAAAAAGATGCTGCCGATAATAATATATATATATATATATATATATATATATATATATATATATATATATTAAGTCACCCAAATACACGTGTTTCTACGTTTCACGCCTGTTCAGTGTGGTTAGACACAACAACTATCCTTGGCTAGGGTAGAACTCAGACTGACTGTTTGCCAGCCTGATATCTTATACCCTCGGTCACTGACAGCTGTAGCGGGATTGGTGTTTTCAAACTATTAAATAGATAGGTTTGTTTATATATTTTTACGGTCACAGAGAGATCAAGTTTCCGGGGAAACGAGTTGAGTTTATATATAGTTATGAACATATTTTGATAATGTTTATGCATAATCGTATTAAAATCAATATAAAAATAATTTTACATAAGACAATATGACATTTATGACTTTTAGGAATTTGAATAAATTCGTCGTTATGAGGAATACTTTTTTACAACATTTGACCGGGTAATAATGAAATACTAAATTGTTTATAGCACTTAGTTTTAGGTTCTTGTTATCAAAACATAGATTTTTTAAAATCAAATAAATCAAGAAATGTCAAATTATCTATGGTATATGATAAATTATATTAACTCCTACCTATAACTGTCTATCTATATATATATATAAAGTAATATTTATGGTATGAGCGTGCCGAGTTATAACTCCGAAAATCTACGTCTTTCAGATTTGAAATCTTGCATATACTTTAATATTTATGTAATTAAGAAACACACAAAATTTATGTATTGATTTTTACTGATTAAATGATATAATTAGTTAATTAAACCAAAAATCTAAAGATTTGTGGGACTGTTCATAATTTTCATGAGTTAGTACATAAAGAATCGCTGTAGTTTAACTCACTCACACTATAATTGAACGTATCCAAATGAATATTGTTCCTCGCTGGCTGCATTCATTTTCAGATCTTTGAATTCTTGGTGATTTTACATTAAATGTAGGATTTAAATCTAACTACACTTCATTACAAAAACAATAATTTGTGCTTCTTCATTATGTTACAGCAGGTGCTACTTCCAATATTCATTTGTACTTTTGATTATTTTCTGAACCATTATAAATGCTCTTTTTATTTGTCTAAACTATTTTCTATCAAGACTGTTTATTATTTGACTAAACTATTGTTCAAAATAAGTTAATCAAATGAATATATATAGATGTGTGTATGTGTATGTGTGTGTGTCAACATATATTTGACAGTATATTCATTCACAGATGTGCACATTCATCTATTTGCCTTTAGATTTCCACGCTGCGAATACACATAGTGTTTACAACTTAGCTCCGCTCTTACGGTTATTTTATAGCTTCCAGAATCGCTGATAGTGTTTAAATAAAAACAGAAACCATACAAATTCCCAATGGTTTGTTGGGATTGCTTTCAATTTATTACCCGTTTAAAAGTTTGATATCAACGACAGTTTATCTATGGTTTCCCTCTTCCCAAGCAATGAATTAGTTTAATTATCGCATAAACTAAGACGTCACTCCCACACAGGAACTTATTATGTTTTCTGTTAACTGCTATACGTTTTTGATTTAGCATGAAATGTGTGCACATTCGAAACCGTTTTTGATAGCAGACAATATATGCACATTCTAATACGTTTTCGATTTATTCTAAAATGTGTGCACATTCTAATACGTTTTCGATTTAACCTAGAATGTGTGCACATTCTAATACGTCTTCCATTTAGCATAAAATGTGTGCACATTCTAATCCGTTTTGGATTTAGTCTAAAATGTGTGCACATTCTAATACGTTTTCGATTTAACCTAGAATGTGTGCACATTCTAATACGTCTTCCATTTAGCATAAAATGTGTGCACATTCTAATCCGTTTTGGATTTAGCATAAAAGGTGTGCACATTCTAATCCGTTTTCAATTTAGCATAAAATGTGTGCACATTCTAATACGTTTTCGATTTAACCTAGAATGTGTGCACATTCTAATACGTTTTCGATTTAGCATAAAATGTGTGCACATTCTAACGAGCTTTCCTTAAATACAAACTCTGCATTGTTTTGAATTAGCAAAAATAATTGTTTTAAGGCCATTCAAATTTACGAAAAATACTTTAGGGTGTTTCTGGATTATCAGAGATCCGTTGTGGTGTATAAGTGAAGTGGAGGCTCGTAGTGCAATGGCTAAGATTCGTAGGAAATTGAGCTGTCGACTAGAGTTCAAATCCTAGACGAAGCTCTTTACATTTCACATAGCGCTAATACCCTTGTAAAAGGTATGAATCCAACTACTTTCTCTTCAGCTATGGGTAAATATTACGTCAGACTGGGCTCTTTAATCTTGGTTAATTAACAAGCCTTGGAGAAGGAAAACTCTGAATTGTTTGGAATTATTTCAGTCTCACAAGCATATTTGATTTAAGGCTATTCAAAATGACGAGAAATCAGATGGGCTGTTTCTGACTTAACACATATCCGTCGTGCCGTATAAGGGAAGTGAAGTAGAGGCGCGTAGTGTAATGGCTAGATTCGTAGGAAATTGAACTGTCGACCTGAGTTCAAATCCTAGACGAAGCTGTTTACATTTTATATAGCGCTATTACCCTTGTGAAAGGTATGAATCCATCTACTTTCTCTTCAGCTTTGGGTACATATTAGGTCAGACTGGGATAATTAACCTTGGCTCGGTAACTAGTCTAGGAGAAGGAAAATTCCGAAATCAGACTTGTTAAACTTCGCTTAAGGAACTGATCTTGTGTCACATCCTGTTTGCGCAGAAGTGTAAGTAAAGTGAAGGTACATATCAAGTGTGAATACGCCAAATACTGATTACTGTTGATCTTATAGGGATTTGCCCCTATATATGCATGTGGAATTGAATACATTAAAATAATTTAAAAACATTTAAAACAAGTAATTTTACAATTATATAAGCTAAGTTTAGAAATATGTAAACAAAAGATAATCGAAATAATATTATTTCTCTGAATGTTTGAGATGAGGCTTGAAGATTAGTATTATCTGCGTTATTCGGACTATTGTCCCAATCTTCATTGTTATTTGTACAACGTTTCGGCCGATATACCCTCCGATATACCTTAGGTTAAAACAGTTCTAAGTGACAGTTATCTCTGGTACCCGAGTTCAATCCTGAGTGAAAGCAGTTAGAAAAAATAATTAATAAACACAACTCCTACCACAGTTATGATTAGCGGAATGAGAACAGGATACCCCTGTGGAATAAATAAAGGGTTAGGTTCAAATTTCCGTGATGGCTCCCGAATACGACAAGAAAGTTCCCGAGTTCGAAAAGAAGGTTCCCGAGTCCGAGAAGGTTCCCGAGTCCGACAAGAAATACCTGAAGAAGGCCGGAGGCCATATCGGCCGAAACGTTGTACGAATAACAATGAAGATGGGGACAATAGTCCGAATAACGCAGATAATAGAAATAATATTAGTTTAGAAATATTTTAACAACAATAGAAACAATGGGTTAAATTCCATGGGAAAATATGTACGCCATCGTAATGTACCAAAATCATTCGATATTGCCTCATTGCAAATCACCTGATATTTTATGAATACTTTAGCTTAATGATCACGTAGATAAAGACAAAAAGAAAATTATAAAAAGGCCCATAGAGCTGAAAAACAACAGACAGTGGGAGCTTACGCTCTTCCCGATTCGACAGAGTTGGGGCGAATGCCCTTTAACTCGACAGTAGGAGCGAAAGTTCTCCCCCAACATCGACACAATGGGGAGAAGTCGCTGCCCGAAGACACAAAATGATATATCAGGTTGGTCTCGTATTTTCGTTTCCAATTCTCTCTATCTCGCTCAACAACAACAAATTTCAATCACAGACAAAACTGCTACAATGTTGACACAACAAATCACACAAATATAAACAATACATGCCACACTTGTCACGCACAACTATGTACAGACGCATACAGTCTGCAACACCACTGAAAGAACAATTGAATATACCAATTGTAAATTAATGTATATAAAGTTTGTTTCCTTTATCAATTTTATCTTCTTCTTTTGTTACCTATGGAAACTACATTTCCGTAGTCTTATACATATAAATTGTTGGGATCGAAACTCGGATCTTTAACTCTTCAACTACACACTCACCAAACAACCACGGTCCCTACAATCTTCTGTCAATGAAGAGTAAAGGGGAATCCTGTTCTAGACAACATTTAAGGTAGGCTTGTTTGGTTTAGATTTATGTTAAATTACTCTTCGAAGTTTTGTTTTAAGAGTGTGTCTTTTGTAACCATTAGCAAATCGGTATGATAAATTACAATTTATTTTGTCTCCAGGAGATGGAGTATGAGACATTTATTGAATTACGTTTTGAAATTAGGCTTGGAAGCAGATGTGGGTGACAAGCTCAGGCGGTAGAGCTTTCGGCTAGGAACCACAAGGCTCCTGGTTCGATACCGGCCCTCGCCAACTCAGCATATGAGTAGCACGGGCATCCGTGCGGTAAAGTGAAGAGTTGGTGGTAGGTGTTGCGCGCCACCTCAGACGCTAAAAAATCTCCTTGGTCTTCGGCTAGTGAAAAGGGTATGGTCTCCCTCGCTGTATGGCTGATACCGACATTAGGCTGCCTGGATGATTTTACTATACTTATTTAATCCGTCAATTTTGTTACTGAGTGGGTTAAGAAATATTAAAATTACTCTTTAGAATTAAAGATAGCGTATAAATAATATGATTACAATTGAAGTGCACAAGGAAAAAACACCTACCGACGCGGGGTATCGTAACAAGTATATAAAATACTAGCAGGATCTGTGGATATAACACAGCATGATAATTTCTTAGAACTTTTGATATGTTTACTTAAGAGCTATTGTCAAAGAGTCCAATATGTAAAAAGTATAATAATCTTTATTTAACTCTCTCTCTCTCTCTCTCTCTCTCTCTCTCTCTCTCTCTCTCTCTCTCTCTTTCTTCTTTCGTATTTCATTATGTTCGATTGAAACAGATTACTCTCATCACTTCCGCGCGCTCACCCTCTCTTACTATGTTTGCCCTACTCACTTAGTTTTTTTTTTTTTTTTTAGTTTCTATCATATTTTTCTGTGTAGCATATCTTTTTCTTCCCTTTCATTTTATAATAAAAACGGAATGAAACATTATTTATCAGAGGTAAGGACACAATTTAGAATTTTGCTTTTTCTCTTGGACGTTCTCGTTTTCAACCAGAGGGTTGCAATATGAAAACAGTCGTAAAATTAAGGAAAATTGATATATAGATACGAGGACTGAATGGGCTTTTTAACTTACGTTTTTACGTCAGAAAACCCAAGAGAAGGAACATTCTGAATCCAAATCAGCGGTATTGCCTTTGTGACGCATCAGGCCTGTGGAAGAGAAGTTCGATGAATACATACCAATGAAAATTATCACCATTTTTATGTCGATTGGCAGCATGAATATCAATGACTCTCTCGCCAACCGTTCCTATCGGCCATCACCACTGGGAGGTCCCCCGTGCAGAATCAAGTATTAGCACAGAACTGATTGATATAGGTTTTTACTGGTCGGCCTATACTGGTGTTTCTATGTGTAGATATCCACAGGAGAACATCACATATGATTTCGTCCATGAATCTCGAGCAGCGTCTTGCATGTCTTGTTCGTCTAATTCTTGGGCACTGAATAGATTTAGGAAACAAAAGAAAGTCCACGGGCTAACCATGTACAGAAAGGTAGCCTTTCTGATTTAGCATAAGATCTCGCCTTCCCGACTCAGTCATACTCAAGGGTAACACAGTCCCTACAGAACTCTCCCACTCCAGAATGCCATAAATGCAATTCTTTAATAGAAAAACTTCTAAATCTGAAACCAGAAGAATTCCCAACTCTTATTAAGGAACTACAGGGTCCCATACCCCAGATTAAACAACCCCCACCTTCAAATCATCCCTCTAATCAGAAAAACCCTCTCAACGCAACCAAGACCCTTCGAAACATATATTGCAGATTGACTATTGTTTCAATACTTTTGGCGCGAAAGGAGTTCGAAGGACAAAGGAATTGAGAAACAAAGGATGTTCCAGAGAGAAGTCTGGATAGAAAGAAGAGGGGTGATAAACATCTAAGGCTTGCTGCTTGACTGGGTCAAACAAACTTTCCGGAAAAATAACAAAAGAATGGAACAAAAGACTTCCTATTGTACAAACGGAAATATGAATTTCCGGTTTTATTGAACAAAGAGGTTGGGAACGGAAGATGTGTGGGCGGGTTGCGCTTACTTAAGCAGAGAGTCAGAGTCAAAAACAGACCCCAGAGAGACGGCGAACAGAGCACAAGTGAGTGACCGCACTCACGGTCATAGCCGATGGGCTGTGAACCATCACCTAGCCACCTCCCGCCTCCCCAACGCTATTCATCCCAACAGCAGCAGTAGTTGCCATTGTCAACGCTCGCCACTTACACGCACACGAGGGAATTAAAGAAATAAAAGTTCAAAATCTCCTACTACATACAGCATGTCTTGTGTCTTCGTTAAGCGACCCCTACATATATCGTCAAAGGGTTAGAGACGACACCCGCAGTATACCAGCAACGTATACGATTCAGAGTAGCGAAGAAGGCGCTACGCAACACAGAGACCATCACGATCTCCAACAAAACAATCTCTCTCTATAGAAACCAAACACCGAAACCAAAAGAGAGAACCCCAAATAAATAAAAATCACCTAAACAAAAGCATCAATACAAATCATGCCAACGATCCCAATCCAAACACAAAACACTAGAAAATAAAACTTCCAATGAATCTCTGGAAACTCACAACAAATCTGATCTACTAACAAAAATGGAAACCGAAGAAAAACCCCAACCTACCAGACATAAATCACAGAAAACCAAAAAACAAATAAACAAAACATAAACATGGGTCAAAAATTATTCAATGGAACTGTCAAAGCAAACCATAACGATTTACTTTTACTACAAGCAGAAAAACATCCTGCTATAATTTTGCCTACAAGAAACTTTTCTCAAAGAAAACGACAAAATAAATATCAAAAACTCTGAAATCTACAACTACACACATAAAATAATCACAGGGCCTCTGGGAGAGTCTCAATCCTGATAAGAAATGACACCCAAAGTAAAATTAACCTTCAAACTGAACTTCAGGAAGTTGCTGTCAAAGCAACTCTAGATAGAACTATGAATATCAGCTCATTCTATATCCCGCCACATGAGCCAGTCAAGGAAGATGGAATCAACAGTTTACTCCAACAAGTACCTACTCCTTATATCTTACTAGGCGACTTTAATAGCTACAAAAACTACAAATCAAAGAGGCAGAACACTGGAAAACATGATCAACCATAACATCCATGTCTTCTCAACACAAACTCTTCAACCCACCATGACCCGTTTTTTTTTCAGCTGAAACCCGTGCAATAGATCTAGCACTTGACATAATCTATGAAAATAACCACAAAAAATATATCATCTTCTCAGACCTGCTCTCTGTCCTACTATCATTAAGAAATAAAAAAACTGGAAAACCCTCTCATCATTAAGCTCATGAATAGATTAGACTAGATGTCTAACTCTAAGGAGATTATGCTATGCTGGATCCCAAGCCATATAGGAGTGAGGGGGAATGAAAGAGCTGACTCTTAGATAAATCGGCTCTAGATTTGATCCCCGAAACTTTCAAGATACCATATACTGACTTGAAACCTAAAATTAATAGATTCCTTCATACCACATGGCAACAACACTGGAATAACAACATCCACAATAAACTCTTCCTAATCAAACCCACTTTGTTGAAAGGAACAAGTCATTGTGTCCGCTTCCGATTTGGTTATACAAGACTAACGCACCCCTATATACTCAAACAAGAACAACAACCACAATGTGGAACATGTCAAACACCTATGACAGTTAAACACTTATTCATGGAATGCAGGTTTTTTGCTCACATCAGAAACCGTTATTTTAAAGCAAACAATATGAAAGATCTGTTTGAAAATGTCAACATGGAGGATATTCTCTCTTTTTTGAGGGAAATAAATTTATACCATAGAATATAGACATGAAACTAATCAACACCATACGACATAATCCCCAATAATAATAACACATTGTTAAAACCAATTACTAAATAGGATAATTATAAATACATGATAAGTATCACTTCCTAAGCGTTAGGCATGACATAACCCTTGACGGGTTGATATGCCATTAAAATCAATATTCAAACAAACAAACAAATAATTCTTGTTTGATCTATAGACTAAGGCGAAATTAAAAAATATGATCATCCTTCAATTTTCTTCTTCTTCTTCCTCATTGCACTCGTCTTCGTCTTCTTCGACTCACGCACACACACTCTTCTTCTTCTTCTTCTTCTTCTTCTTCTTCTTCTCTATGCAGTTTCTCCGTACACCATTGATTCTAGCTCAGTAGCTAGCGTACGAAGCGAATGAAGGCAACAGGGCGTGCGACTTGCCTCTTGCAGAACGTCTGCACGAACGCTGCGAGACGTACGTCGCCTAAACGAAAGACAGAAAAACACAAGATATACGATTCGAAAAGGAAATACAACCCACAGAGAAAAAAGGTTTTCATTGTGATGTCCGGCTCTGAATTGTTTTCTTGTTGGCCAGCAAAGCAAATAGGGGGGATACACAGGAGTTTTTTTGTACGTGACGCAGAAACAAATCACAGCAGGTGATCACGAGAGAAAGAGGCAAAAGTCAACGGCAGAATATTGGCAACGTTGCCCTCCATAGCTTTCGTTAATACCTTATACACACACACACAAACACACACACGCACGAACACACACACACACACTCTCTCTATCTCTATCATATATATATATATATATATATATATATATATGTGTGTGTGTGTGTGTGTGTGTAGAAAAGAGAAAAATTTATTCCGAAAAAGATGAATTTATTTTTCATAATGAAGTCGACGTTTGACGGTTTCACATTATGTTGTTATACTCATAAGTAAGTAAAGTCGTCGGGGCGGCCTAAAGTCCGTATCAGCCAGTCAGAGAGGGAGTCTATCCCCTTTTCAATAGCGCTAGACCAAGGAGATGGTTTTGGCATCTGAGGTTGAGCGCCACACCTACCATCAGCTCCTTATTTTACCGCACAGATCCCTGTGCTACTCATACGCTGAGTTGGCGAGGACCGGTATCGAACTAGGAACCTTGTGGTTTCTAGCCGAACGCTCTACCGACTGAGCTAACCCGGCCCCTTTAAACGAAATGGTACTCATATAATGTTTAATCGAGAATATTAGCTAAAATATATTTCTGTCAATAATTAATAAAACACCTGTTTGTCCTGTCTTTCATCGCATAACTCGTGGTTAGCTTTGAACTATGGCCCCACTTTTGACTCTTGTTACTCATGGAACAGCGAAGCTTGTTCTTTGTGAATTAATTATTGAGAATATTAAAATCTTATAAGTTCTTAAAAACATATTTTACTAACAATCTCATTGTACTCGGCCCAGCTCAGCACAGGAGTAGCACAGTTTGTAAAGGACAATAAAAAAGAATCGAAAAAATATAGAGGGCCGATTTACCTCACTCGATAGAGTTTCCGACTAGAAACCACAAGGTTCTTGGTTCGATACTAGCCCTCGCCAACTGAGTGTTTGTAT
>CM042152.1:40763904-40803904 GCA_023376005.1 Doryteuthis pealeii | reverse complement strand
TAATCCTCAATTGATTAATTTGGTTTCTGTACCACTTCCTAAATCGCTGGTATTATATTATGAGGCAATATATCTTATATATATGTCCTCTATTATTTTTTAGGCTCGTATTTGTCTTCTGCAAACAAGGTTGGAAGTGTATTCATTATTTTCCTACATTCTGCACCCATTACAGAACAGAATACACCAAATGTTTCTCAGTCTGGTACATTCTTTAATTTTTTTTTTTTTAATTTGAAACTATTAGGGTTTCAGTGGTTTCGCCATTGGACTGTAAGATATAAATAAATCAGCGAGATCCCAGATGCTATCCCCCCTAGGCAAGATTTCAAAATCAATATTATTAATTCAATCATGCCAGATTATTAAACGATTAATTTTAAAGAGAGTCTATAATTAACGATTTAAACGTTGGTTCTTCCATTATTATTATTATTATTATTATTATTATTATTATTATTATTATTGTTATTCACTCCTTTTGAGTTTCTACATCAGCGTTAGCTGATAGTCTTTCACTGGAGTCTGAGTGACAGCAAGTCCATTCATGTCTCCAGGACTCTTCTAAGTATTTTAGCAGATTGCAGCAGTGCAGTATTCTGGGTGGTCTCAATCTTTCCTCTGATGTCCAGATTTTCCAATCTCTTTTCTAATCCGTTTGGGACCGTTCAAAGTGCACCAACTACAATTGGTATCACTGTGACTTTCATATTCCATAACTTTTTCAGTTCTCTGGCAAGGTCCAGGCATCTGTCCATTTTCCCCTTTATTATTATTATTTACTCCTTTTGAGTTTTCAAATCACTGTTAGCTGATGGTCTTTCACTGGACTCTGAGTGACAGCAAGTCTCCTCAGGTCTCCAGGACTCTTCTGAGTATTCTATTATTATTATTATTATTATTATTATTATTATTATTATTATACTCATGTTACTAAATTCTACGACCGTTATCATTTTGCAACATCCATGATTTAAAATGAGATCGTCCAAATGAGTGTCGTTACCTGAGCTAAATCATGGACCATTCAATTTTTATTATGAAGAAAGAATGGCATGTTATACAGAAAAATATAAGAAAGAAGAAAGAAAAAAGATAGGGTAGGGAAAAGATAGATGGTGACTCTACGTATGAACTAATTTGCGATAGCTATTGAGTAAACATATCAAATGTTGTAATAATCAAATCATGATACTGTGATATATCCACAGTTCTGCTAGTTATTCTTCTCCTTTTTTATGATTAAGATGTCTATCAAGTGTAAGCATTTGTGATTACTGTCTCATTTGATTCATGTATGTCACTAGAATTTATTAGATTGGATACTTGATAAATATGAATAAATTGTTTGTATTAAGAATAGTTAACTGTAACTATAATTGTTTTCTAAGGATTATTATTATTATTATTATTATTATTATTATTATTATTATTATGTTTTTACACCTGTCATAGCCGGTGGTTCACAGGATGCGGAGTGACAGCAAGTCTCCTCAGGTCTCCGGGACTCTTCTGAGAGTTCTAGCCGATGCAAACAGTGTTGTAGTTTGGATAGTATCGATTCTTCCTCTTATTTCCAATACAACCAAATTATTTTCCAGAGTTTGGGGACCGTTCCATGGGCACCAATTACAATTGGTACGACCTTCACCACAGTTCTCTGGCAAGGTCCAAGTATTTGCTTATCTTTTCGCTTTCTTTCATTTTCACTCGGTGGTCGGCCTGTGCTGCAAAATCCACGATATGATAGGTACTCTTCTTTTTATCAATCAATACTAGGTCGGGTCTCCTGGCTGTGATTAGACAATACGTCTGTACCTCGAAATCCCAGGGAATATAATGCTTTTCATTCTCCATGTATTATTATTTGCTCCTTTTGAGTTTTCAAATTAGTGTTAGCTGATGGTCTTTCACTAGAGTCTGAGTGACAGCAGATCTCCTCAGGTCTCCAGGACTCTTCTGGGTATTTTGGCTGATTGCAGCAGGGCAGTGTTCTGAATGGTTTGAATTCTTCTCTGATTTCCAAACTTTCCAGACCCTTTTCCAATCCTTTTGGGACTGTTCCAAGTGCACCAACTACAATTGGTATCACTTTCATTTTCATATTCCATAACGTTTTCAGTTCTCTGGCAAGGTCCAGATATTTTTTCCATTTTTTCATTTTCCTTTAACTTCACCCTGTGATCTGCTGGTACTTCAAAATCCACCAGTTGACAAGTTCTTTCTTTTGTGTTTATCAACACTAGGTCGGGTCTTCTTGCTGGGATAAGTTGATCCGTTTTTATTTCAATGTCCCAGAGAATTTTATGCGTTTCGTTCTCAAGAACAGATTCTGATTTAAGCATATACCATTTTGTTGTATGGTAAAAATTTAATTTTTTGCATAATTCCCAGTGGATCACCTTCCCAACCCAGTCGTGTCTAGGTTTGTATTCTCGTTGTGCTAGTTTGCTACATTCGCAGAGTATATTGTTTACTGTCTCATCTCTATTCCCGCAAATCATTCTATTAATATTATTTTAAACTGTTTAAATGATAGAGATAAAGAAAACAAGTGCACCACCTACAATTGGTATCACTTCCCCTTTCACATTCCATAACCTTTTCAGTTCTCTGACAAGGTCCAGATATTTGTCCATTTTTCATTTTATTATTATTATTATTATTATTATTATTATTATTATTATTATTATTATTATTATTTCACTCCTTGTGAGTTTCTCACACCAGCGTAAGATGATGGTTGATCACTCGAGTATGAGTGGCAACAATTACACACAGGTCTCCAGCATCTTCTGAGTATTCTAGCTGATCTTAACAATCCTGTTGTCTTGATGGTATCAATACATCGATTGTATGCATTTACTATGTATGTAATTAAGTGGTATCATAGCTATAACAAATAGCAGTAACGACATGGAGTCTCCCTGTTAGTCAATTCCATGGACACTAACTATAATATTATATATTTTCACCCACGTGGTCAACAGTATTTTTATTTCTCTGGCAAGGTTGACGCATTTGTCCATATTTTCCTTTTTACTCGTTCTTCTCAATAGTAAGAGTAAACATAAGTGGCCTACGCCGGTATTCGAACTCGGTTCGCCAATATCATTTTTTTCAGGCTGGTAACCGTCACAATAACCAGCAGGTGCACTGTCAATGATACCAGTTATGTGAAGAGCAGATGTGAAGAAGGCTTAGAAAAAATTATTTGAAAGGAAACAAAATAATCACGGGGAGATGGAAGAATGAAGAAAAGAAAGGAAAAAAGGGGATGCGGATGCAAGAAGAAGAACGAGACTGAATGTAAAAGAAAGGAACAAGGAGACGATAGCAAGAAAAAATAAACACAAATTAATAAAAAATAAACAAATAATACAAAGTCAGAAAGAAAAAAAAGAAAGAAAGAAAGTAAGAAAGAAAGAAAGAAAGAAAGTAACGAAGAATCAGAAATAGAGAGCACAACTTATTAATCGAATAAGAACGTAGATAAACCAAACGTTAGGGGCCACGAATATATATATATATATATATATATATATATATATATTATATATATATATATATATATATATAATTGTGTGTGTGGTGTGTGTGTGTGTGTGTGTGTGTGTGTGTGTTGTCTGTCTGTGTGAATGTATGTAATGTGTGTATACCTATGCATGTGCATTTTGTATTGATTAGAACAAATTATGTTATATATATATATTATATATATATATATAATATATATATTATATATATATATATATATATATAATATATATATATATATATGCGTGTGTGTGTCTGTTTGTCTAGCTGTGTGTATGCCTGTGTGCCTGTGTATGAATGTGGTATACGTATGCATGTGCATTTTTGTATTGATAAGAACAAATTCTGCACACACACACACACACATATTATATATATATATATATATATGTGTGTGTGTGTGTGTGTGTGTGTCTCTCTCTCTCTCTCTCTCTCTCTCTCTTTCTCTTCTCTCTCTCATGTTGTGTGTATACAAGTGCCTGTCCATTTTATATTGATAATAAAAATGTACCCCGCACGCACGCACACACACACACACACACACACATAATATATTATATAATATATATATATATATATATATATATATATATGCAATACCTAGCTCATTTACATACCATAAATGCAGAACCATACACAATAAATAAAATATGCACACACACACACACACACAGCCACACACACACACACACACAACGCGCGCGGCGCGCCGCGCGCAACACGGAAGCAGCAAGGGAAGAAAACTAAAAAAAAAAGACAAGAGAATAAGATGAAAAGAATTGAAAGAAAAGGAGAAACGAGGGGACTGAGGCAGATTAATGCACAAAAAAAGAAATCAACCAATTAATACAAAGAAAGAAAGGAAGAAACGATGAATAAGAAACATATGGCAAAAGTCATTCATCGAATAAGAACGAAAATGTTAGAGCCACGTAAGGTGAATAAAAGAGGATGATTCAAAGAAGAAAAAATGATTACGACAAAGAATGGAAAGAAGAGAAGAAGAAAGAAGAAGAAGAAGAAGAAGAAGAAGAAGAAGAAGAAGAAGAAGAAGAAGAAAAGAAAAAAAAAGAGAATGGAATAGGATAAACAAGAACAAAAAAATGAAAATAAAAATAAAATAATAAAGATTACGAAAAGGTTATTAGTGGTAGGGGAAGTAGGGCTTTTATTCTTACAACAATGAGTCGTTTTTTATTTTTTTTTATTTTTTATGTTTTTTTTTTAATTCTTTTTCTTTTTTGCGGTTCAGAACGCAACGTTGGTTAAGTTGATGAAGCATTGCATTCTCCTCTTGCCAGAATAACAAGAGTCGATGAGTGGCGCGTTTTATTCCACTTTGTTTCGTTGTGCAGATAAAAAAAAAAAGAAAAAAAGAAGTGGAGTTATCTCTTGTAAGAAGGGAAAAAAGCAAAGAATATTCCTCGAAATACATGCGAAGCCAATCGCTTGATCAAACATCAAAATTGTGAATGTAGAAATATACCCCCCACTTTCTTCCCCCATTTCTCTCTCTCTCTCTCTCTCTATCTATCTCTCTCTCTCTCTATCTCTCTATCTATCTCTCTATCTCTATCTCTATCTCTCTATCTCCCTCTCTCTCTTACACACACACACATACACACTTATTCTCTCGCTCTACCTATCTATCTATCTATCTATTTACCAAACTATATCTCTCACTCTTTCTTTCTCTGTGTTTTCCTCTTCTCATTCACACAGAGAGAGAGAGACAGACAGACAGACAGACAGACAGACATATGTGTGTGTATGTACAAATATTTCCCTGTCTTTTTCTTTGGACTCTCTCTCTCTCTCTCTCTCTCTCTCTCTTTATCTATCTAATCTATCTATCTCTCTATCTCATCATATAATATATATATAATAAATTATATATAATATATATATATATATATACTGCGTTTGAAATTATTAAAGAGTGGCACTTCTGAATTCTCTGAAGATTCTGAATTCACACCTGTAAAATTTCACTTAAGATGTTCACCTTGTGTCACATCCTACTCACGTAGAATGTTAAGTAAATATATATAAACTATTACTGCCAACTCCAGAAAAAGGATAATATGATGATTAATCATCGCCAAAAGTCATGTTCACATCAAATAGTTTTTTTATATAATGATTTGGGTAGCCTATTTATTTTAATGCGGTGTAAAATAATTCAGTTCAAAAACTAAAGTGTAATTCTGGAGAAGAGTTATACAAAATAACCATCGATTTGAATGGTAGAGGCTGACCCATAACTGATCAAGACACTGGTGGTTATTTGGTTGGTTGGCTGGTTGGTTGGTTTGTTGGTTGGTTGGCTGGTCGTTTGGTAGGCTATTCCTTTTTTTGGGGGAGGGGGGTGTGAACCCTTAGTTTTATGCCGAAGACGTTTCGTTTTATTCATATTATTTTTATTTTACTATTTCTCTGAATGTTTGAGATGAGGCTTGAAGATGAGTATTATTTGCGTTATTCAGACTATTGTCTCCATCTTCATTGTTAGTTGTACTACGTTTCGGCCGATATACCCTCCGGCCTTCTTCAGGTATTTCTTGTCGGACTCGGGAACCTTCTCGGACAAATAACAATGAAGATGGGGAAAATAGTCCGAATAATGCAAATAATACTATTTTTATTTTATTTATATTTATTCATATTCATTTTTTTTATGGGTATACAATCTATTTTCTAACCCATTTTTAAAGACAATTTTGTAAACCGTTTTTTTCTCTATGTAACCAATGGATGGAACTCTAACAGCAACTATCACTCCACTTATTAGTGGAAAATATCACGTGGTAGCAAAAGTCTGTCGGAAAGTTTAGAAGGTTAGTGAGATGAGCTTAAGCGTTCCACGGAGAAAACAAAAACATAAAAAAAATACAACAGCGCTAATACGCTTGGGAAAGGTCGGGTGGTTGGTTGGTTTTACGGTATATTAATACTTTCCGGATTGTTTAATGCCGAATCAAATCATGCTGGTAAACAAAGAGCACAGGTAGCTTACAGTATATGCTGTTGCTTAACTGGTTGATCAATCAAGCATTAAACGCTCATATCATCTCAACTTCGATGATCTAGCTCGAGAGAGTTATGTGTTAGAATCCTTGTCGCCATCTTAGGGGTTCAATTGTCCTGTTGTTCACATTATTCAGTTCATAATCCTAATCTGTAGTGAGTTGGTAACCCTCTGTAATATATGTGTATTATGTAGTGCAAATATGTAGTATTCCTCTGGGGTTCATTCAAAAGATAGGTCTTTCTGTTAGAAAGTTCAACTGTTACATAATCATTAGATACCTAATATCTATGTGCAATAGTGTAGAAAGTGCAGCTGACGGCTTGAAGATTGACTGACAAGCTTGACCTCAGTCCTAACCCTATCTTCCGGGGATAGCCGGGAGAACCAGCAGAGGGGACCCTCTCTTCCGGTTTAGATTAGAAGTACGTTTCAGTTAGAAGGTAGGAGCCGAGCTCGTAGGTTGTAAGTCGCGTATTACGCGCCGCCGTTCTCATCTGCCCAGATTGTCTGGCTGGGGATTTAAAAATAAAATAAGATCAAGTAAATCGAAGTCTTGTCTTTATCATCTAAAAACTAACAATGACACAGGGCTTCTGATAAAGAGAAATCCCCAATGGAAGACCAGACACGAAGTCCCCAAGAGAAGTCCAGACCTTAGAAGATTCCAGACCAAGGCAAGATGTTATAAGATGTCAGAGACGACCGAAGAATAGAAGAAGTAAGAAGTAAATGAAGAGGTATACAACACAACCAGTAATTTATTTGAGAGTTGCAATGGATCTTAAATGCTTTCTGCTCTTGTCTCTCATTGGCCAATTCTTACTAGAAGTACGTACTGATGTTGAGAATGTTCCTAAATATAATTGAGGATTTTATGTACATACAATAGACAGTCCAACAGTTATTCTCCCTCCAGATATGGGTAAGATAGTAAAGTAGATTGGACTCTTTAACCTTGGTGTGACAACCGGTCTAGAATAAAGGAAACTGATTTCAAACCTGCTTAAAATTGACCTTGTGCCATACTCTGCTCAGAGTTGAGTAAATACATTCTCTTAGAACTCAGGAACCTTCATGTAATCAGGAGCCTTCATGGAACTTCAAATCTAACTCTTTATTCAATTCACCAGTGTAGACATTTCTCGTTCTGTTAGTCTTAACCTGTATAATTGTCCCAATCGTTCTACGATTCAGAGGCTCTTATGGCAAACTTCCTAACCGTTTTTTTTTTGTATAGATGTAAAAAATAGACCTTGCATTCATACAGCTATGGTATGTTAATGCCTACTATCTAAAATATTAAATGAAAAAAAATCCATGCTGTTATCATTTAAATTTTATTTTTTAATTATCTTCACGAATATAAATAACAATTTCTATTATTTTCGCTCAAAAACCAAGCCCTGGTGATATTTAATGTGTATATATTTACTTTGTCGTTAATTTTTTTATTTTTGAAGTTTCCTCCAGACATACATATACACACAACTGCCCTTTGTATATGTACTAGAAGCGGCTACCCGGCGTCTCCTGGGTTGAGGGGATTTTTTAAAGTTAGTCCTGCAGATCCATTATTATTGAATCGCAAGTTGGATCCTCATTGTATGCTCTATTAAAAGGGTATAAGTTTCCTGAGTATGAGATTAAACTGCATCTAGTTCTGGAACTCCGCAAAATAAAATTTAAAATAGTAAAAAGGAACAAAAATATATCAAATCAAGTAGTAGAAGCATTAGACGGATTCATTGTTTCCTGTATATCTCTGTCCTTTAGTCTAAGCTGATATTTTATATTAATATTTGATGATGGGATCTTAGTGTCTAAGTTGCCTATGACATGCAACACTCCACTTTGGCCATTTGATTAGGCTAGACGGGTGATCGGAGAGCCCTCTACCGATCAATCGGCTGGTCACGTCAAGCTCTAAAACCTATATGACTGTCCCAACCCGATTGCCCTTATGGCAAACCCTAAACCTTTTTATCATATGTGCTAGAAGACATTGGGTGAGGGACTTAGAGTCCTTGTTATAACATTGCAAGTTGAAATTAAGAATTGAATTAAAAAAAAATTAGGTATCTCCGGTATGATTTTCGTCGTAATTTATTCGGATTTAACAGAAACCTTATTTTTTATTTAAGGGCAGGACTCAAAATCTCGATGCCTACCAGTAGATGAATTATGTCGCGTGACATTCTAACGTGATAGAATTATAGATTCAATATTGATTTGTACAAAATGATATATACCAACATGATGGTCTTTTACGCAATATTTGCCAAGGGCTACAGCCTATTGTGGACAAATATTATCTCTGCGTAAATTTGCCGGCAAAGTGTTTCTCTGTTTTCCTATTCACAGACCAGTGCGTATTATTATTATTATTATTATTATTATTATTATTATTATTATTATTATTATAGATGGTTCTTGTTGTGGTCCCATGTTGCTTTTATTTCTGTTTATCTGGTTACTCAATGGCTCTCTTTTTTTAGATCCAGGGAGAAAGAGATAGAGAGAGAGAGAGGAAGAGAGGGAGGGAGAGGGAGAGTGAGAGTGGGAGATAAGATTTATTGGATGCGCTTATGTTTATTTTAGAGAATGTGTTAAAATCACTTAGAATAAGTAAAGTAATGTATTCACCATAGGAAGCGTCAAAGAACAGGGAACAGATACATGACTAATGAAAAGGACCAGTAAGTCGAAACACGTGTCCGTGGATGACTATATATGCTCCCCATCCCCCTGGACTTGAGCATTCTTTTTTTTTGGGGGGGGGGGATTTCGGCTGATGACCGCCAACTAAAGCGTAAACGCAACGCATTCCTATAAAGGGGGAGGGGCGGCCTTTACATAAATACAGATGTGTGTATTAAAACAGTTTAAATACCATTCGCATTCTGTGGGTTACGATGGCCAAACGGTTAAACTATCCGATTGCTGCTGAATCGATCGGAGTTCTATCCCGGCTGTAGGTAGCTCACAAAATGTCTAGCCAAATTGAAGAGACTTGATAAGTCGAAACATGTGTTTCTGGATGACTATATATATATATATATATATATAGTTTTTGTGTCTTATATCTTCCAAATTATCCGCGTGTGTGCATGTGTGAGTCTCTGTGTGTGTGTGTGTGTGTATGTGTGCGAGTCTGAGCAACAAGGTCTTATTATAATTCCAGGTTTGGCCTACCTTTTTTGTTTTATCATTAACCAGTACTTTGTGTGTTTGTTTGTGTGTGTGTGTGTGTGTGTGTGTATGTGTATGTGTGTGTGTTTGCTCTGTAGGCACATCTGATTATTATTCTTTTCTCTTCTTTATTTTATTCAATTTTATTACTTTCAACTGTTAACTTCTGGTGACCTGCACAAAGCTGGTCTAAGTCAGTCTTAGCTGGACGACCTACATTAGCTTGTTCATGTACTGGTTTCCAATAGAGGATGCCACTTATCAGTTGACCCTTATTTCCCCAGCAGTTTTCAGCATGTCTTGTCCGTTTTACACGAATGATTTATGTTACAGGGGAAGATGGCTTTGTAGCTGCTCCCACGTGGGGTGTTTTCACGATTTGTTCAGGATCACACGTGCCATTCTTGTATAGTTTCTATCTCGCCTATTCTCCACGTGGTGCAGCCATACAGTGGCACTGATACCACCACTGCCTGGAATAATTCTCATTTTAACTTGTAGATGAGATCTGATATCCATTTTGTACATATATATGTCTATACTTATATATATATATATATATATATATATATATATATATATATATATATGTATGTATATATATATATAATATAATATTATATATTATATATATATATATATATATATATATATTATATATATTATATATATATTTAAAAGAAAGGAATGAATCCGACAATATGAGTAAGAAAAGGTGGAATGAAAACATCACAGAATGCTGTTTAAAGAGAAAACAATTTATAATATAATCATAGCTGATATGGCCACGTTGGTCAATATTGTAACGTCTTTCGTTCCTTTTTTGCAGTATTAAGGTTTTTTGTTTTGTAAACTGATTTGACTTTCCTCTTCGACCCAAACAACTACGGGAGTGAATGAGCTCTGATGATGATTTTTGTAAAATCGAATATTGATCAGTATCAGCTATGATTATATTATAAATTGTTTTCTTCTTTAACAGCATTGTGGATGTTTTCATTCCACCCTTTTCTTACTCATATATATATATATATATATATATATATATATATATATTATATATATAATACCAAAAATGTTGGTAAATTCTCGCGGTAAGAAAAAACCCAGTAATAGTTTGATTGTAAACATATACTATCAAACATCACCCGGGGAGAAAAACATTTTTGGGAAAAAGAAAGACCAAGATAATCGTACTAACCAAAATAATTTATTGGTACAATATGGCCAAAAGAAAAAAAAAAACAATTTACATGGATATATATATATAAGATATATATATATTTCATACAAAACCGCCAGGAAACTAAAGCTAATAAGTAAAATGTGCTCAATACTAAGTAGAGCAAATAATAATTATTATTTATTTTATTATATATAATATATGTGGGGGGGGGGGTGTTTATGCATATGTTATATATAAATCCTCAATATAATCTGGCGCTAGGGTGAAGGCGCTGGGCCTTCCGGGGAGGTTTGATTTTCATGGAGGGACAATACTATCTGGCTAGGCACCCTGCATCAGCTCGGCAGTTCAGTCGTTTCGGACTTTTCTCTACCACTGGAACAACTGCCAGACAGAGAATACCGAGGACTGAGGTATGTGCACTCTGTTTCAACTTAAAATATGGCATGCACAAGTTTCACTTCATCGTCGACTGCGACTGACTTCTATAAGCAGTAAGCAAGTATATATGTTCATGTATACGTGTGTGTGTGTGGTGTGTGTGGTGCGTAAGAGTATGAAGAAGTGGTTATACGTGAGTTTACCTTTATATACGTGTGTGTGAGTACGTTTGAAACATTTCGATTGATATATGAAGTGTGCGGGTGTGTGTGTATATGTGCAAGAATATCAAAGAGATGTTGTATGGGATTGATTAGATCGATGTATTAGATGAGCAATTTTGAAAACGTGATTGCATGACCAAGTGTATGTACACGTGCCTCTGTGAGAACATGTGTGTGTGTGCGCAAATGTGTGTGTATGAGTGTCTGTGTGCATGTGGGCATGTTTGTTGTTTATTTATTTTACGGCATATCAATCCTTTTTTGGTTTATTTAATACCAAATCAAGCCATTTTGATAGACAACTAACTCAAATTGCTTACAGTACCAGTACAAGTACAAGTATGTGAGTGTGAAGTGTATATGACTTCGTAAAGACGCGCGCGTCTGTGCGTGTGTGTAAGAGGTTTTTTTGTGTTTTTTTTTAAGTCTAAAAACAAGTTGTTCACAGATCATTTTTTGTCAGTTAATTGTTCTATTTATCGACATATTCTACAAATTGTAAGATTTTGTACTTTTTCTGTTTTGTACTTTTTGATTTTATAAAATGGCAGATAGCATCACTAATCTCATTGGCTAATTCTTATTTCGGAGCTAAATATTTTTTATTACGTATTTTACTCATTTAAAACTTAATTAATCAATTATGAAACCAAGAAACCTATGGGTGAAAAGTAACTGAACACTTGTTGTGATTTTATCTTAATCATTACGTAAAATTATTAAGTCATCTTTTACATCCGACAGAATTGAACGAAAATCGCTTTGGGACTGTGGCCTAAACCCTTCTGACTATCAATCGTTAGAGTGTCAAAACACATTTAACAACGATTCTAAAATCACACAAGTAAAAAAAATAAACATTTTCGGCAAAAAATGTTAATATTTGGTTTGATTTTACGACATGTCAACTCTTGTGTTATTTCATAGCTTTTATACATAGGTTCACGACTATTTCTTGGAGAGGGGATTTTTTCCTGACCCATTTCATACCTTGTGTACACAGCAACGTCTCATGTTTAAAATGATATTTCTTTTTGACGTTAAGTAAGGGGGCTTTTTCTGCACATGTTCAGAGGGTGGTTACAGTCTGAGTTGTCCTGGGAGATTATGATTTCTATTTTTTTAAATGTTATTTTGATCTTATTTTAATTCCCACACGCTACAAAGGCTAGAGAGCCCTGTTAGTTGTATTATTTAGTTGTTATTTTTCTACTAGGCTTTATAGTGAGTAATCATGTGATAAACTGCCACATGACCACTTAAGTATGTTTATAAGGGAGAGTTTATGTCTCTCTCTTGTTTTCCTTTTTTTTCAACCAATTACTGTTACAATATAGGACACACACACACACACATACACACACACACACACACATATATATATATATATATATATAATATATATATATATATATATATATATCCTATATAAACGCGACGCTCTTCTATATATAAGAAATGGAGCACACTATGAAGGCCTTTACATACAAAGCGATGTGTGTATTAAAACAGTTAAAATCACCTTCCCATTCTGTAAGAGATGACAGCCTAATGGTTAAGGTGTCGGGCAGATTTCAATTCCGGCTGTAGGTAGCTTACAAAATGTCTAGCCACGCTGAAGAGACTTGATAAGTCGAAACACGTGTCTGTGGATGACCCCATATATATATATATATATATATATATATATAATATATATACACCAACCCCTCCGCACGGGTAGGATATGAATCAAGATCAATTTCTTAGGCGGAGTTTAACAGGTTTTAATTCAGAGTTTTCCTTTTAGACTGGTTATCTAGCCAAGGTTAAAGGGCCGAGTCTGTCCTAATATTTAGTCATTGCTGGAAAGCATACATTTCTCATGGGTATTAGCGTTTTGTCAAATACAAACAGTCTCGTCCAGATAAAAGCCATATACGACGTCACAGAATAAAGGGCTATATTGTTGACAAGTGGTATTACTTCTTTGTTTTCCGTCTTGACCAATCCCATTTTTTGGAGTTTCGCCGTATTTTCTCAATAATAGCTGAGAGTATAAGAGATATGTAAATTGAAACTTTTTTTTTCTGCAGCGAGGCCATAAGCGCTGAAGGACGGAACGAACAGCAGCACCGGCGACAAACAAAACAAAAGAAAGAAAGCAGATAAACGTCCACAAAAAAAGAGGACGAATAATTTGGCACATGAATCAGTACAGAGGAGGGACGAACGTATCCGGGACACAGAAAGTACAGGAAAGGACTGGCAAATAGGAAATCAGAATCACCTTCTCTGTTGCATAATTGATAGGTAGCTTGTAAATTATGTACAGTAGCGTGGGTTTGAAAATAAAGGTTAACGGAAAGAAACAGGAGGTTAGGAGTTGACTTCGGCTAGCCGTTGAACGAGACGGACATAATGACGTCGCTCGTTTAATTCGCCAAGTTCTCACACGGGTAATTGGGATCTGGATCTTAAGAAAATTCTGCCCATATATATATATATATATATATATATATATATATATATATATATATATATATATAATGCAGTTTTCCTGCAGTCGGAGCACAAACGAGGAGGGACGGTACGAGCAGCAGCACAAAACAAAACAAAGAAAACATTGATACTTACATGGTATAGACAATTCCACACTAGAACGGAACAAACGAGGGTCGAATGTAACCAGGACACTGAAATCACAGCGAGGGCGAACAAAAAGGAAAATCAGAATAAAGACATTTGGTACGCTAGTAATACTGGCGGCAACTGATGCTCGAAACAGAAAACCGTTTCTTGATATCGACCCCAGAAACATGAGTAATTTCGCTATGCAATGCACACATAATTGTCATTGTCTTTTTGATCGACGGGAACGGACAGTCTTATCGAAGAAAAATGGCAATGCATCCTACCGTTCACCTTTGCTATGTAAATGATTTTCCCAAGGGCATTAGCGCGAAGTTAAACACAATCACACCTCCATTAGAAATTGAACTTTGTACGTCGTCTCCATTTTTTTTTTCGACAATACTATCCACGTCCAATACAATGCGTGATAAGACAATAACAAACTCTAAGGCACCGAAAAAGCGAAAAACAAAATAAAGGATATGCAATTATAAGTTTAATTTGAGCTTTTTCAGCCCATTGACGATTCGTAGCTAAGATGATGGAATGTCTGAAGAATTTAATCATACTAACCGAGAGCAAAATAGGACGTAGATTTGAATCTCACTGAGAGCTTGTTCTTTATTATATTCTGTATTGTTCCTCGCTGCTGGAGAATGACATCAAGGAATGAGTTACTCTAGAAGGGAAGATGTCTTACCTCCGGGGATGAAGTGCATTCGCATATGACTAGCGTGCAGGAGGAGTTAAAACCTGGTCGCTCGACGCTCGTAATTTACAGGGGTTTTAAAGTTGGTTTTGTGTTCACAACACGTCGGGATACACCAGTTATAAGAATTAAATGTGGTGTCTGCTTTAGTAGCTAGAACTGCCAGTTATAATACTTCAGAGAAGTCTCTAACGTTGGTAACACAAAAAAATAATCCAAAATAACAAAATATAGACTTTATTGTATGTAAGAATGGAAAGGGAATTGAATCCGACAATATGAGGAAAAAATGAGTAAAAAAAGAAATGTAGATGGATAAAAATGAATGTTATCGGTATCATTTTTAATCGATATCACTTACACATGTGTTTCGGTCTGTTTATCAAAATGTATACGGATTTACGTTATTATTATTATTAAAAGAATCAGATGGAGTGGAAATGATGATAATAATAATAATAATAATAATAATAATAATAATAATAATAGGAAAAATGTATAAAATATTCCGTACACAGAAAGATTTTTTACGACTTTCATCAGAGTGATTTTTTAAATTTTTTTTAAATTTAAAATTTTTTATTTGTTTATTTTTTTTAATATAAAAAAATTCACTCTGATGAAGGTCGTAAAAATCTCTCTGTGTACGGAATATTTTTACATTTTTCCTCCTATTATTATTATTATTATTATTATTATTATTATTATTATTATTATTATTATTATTATTATCATCATTTCCACTTCATCTGATTATTTTAATAATAATAACGTAAATCCGTATACATTTTGATAAACAGACCGAAACACACGTGTAAGGGATATCGATTAAAAGTGATATCGATAAAATTCATTTTTATCCATCTACATTTCTTTTCTTTACTCATGTTTTCCTCACTTTAATGTATGAGTACATTTAACATAAAATACAGATACAAAACAGTTAGGACAAAAGTCATACACAAATAAGAAATATTTCTTGGTTAAACGAAAACATAAAAAAACTGCCTCGAAAGGTTATCACTTACTTCGTACAGGATCCTCGTGGTAAGACTTTGACAGAGACAACACTAGTCAAGAGCATCTTTGTGGATACCAGAGAGAGAGAGAGAGAGAGAGAGAGAGAGAGAGAGAGAGAGAGAGAGAGAGAGAAGAGAGAGAGAGAGATTTCCGGACTGAGTTTAAATAACCACGTAGTGATGCCATCTTGTGACAAGTCCTGTCGGCAAGGGAAGATAACCCGTTTACACTCAACTCCATCCCAACAAGGCAAGACAATCACTACAACAGCAATCTAGAAGCCAGGATGATTGGTAAAACTAAATGTTTTGATTATGAAAATTTCCCCGAGATCAGCCACTCAATAAAAGAAATCTCAACGACAGAATGCCAGGGTGTTTTGAACTGGCCATTGTGCGCGAGTCCTGAAAGATCACTGTGATATTTATTTTTCTGACTGCTGTCCTCATCTTTAATATGATACATAAATACACAACGTGTCTGCAGTTGATATTTCCACAGAGAGAAATTCAAAATTCTGTCACTTCATCTCGTCAGTTCATTCGATATCTCACCTCGTTAGTCCACTTGAAATGTCTAGTCCGACCATGAATTTCTCCTTCCCCCAGTTCACTCCATCACTCGCTTTGTTAGTTTACTCGATAAATCCTATGAGGCACAATACAGATTACTCTTTTTAATGGAGGCCTTGATAAGCTGAAATTTACATATGTTGCAAATGTTGTCTTGCCTTAAACGAGAAAGGTGTAATATAAAGTTCAAGTAGTATTCCTCTTTGATTCAGTCGGATATTCTATCCATATATTCATTCATCTATTATTCTAAAGGGGATATTAAATCCTAGATGTATGAGGTAATATGATCGCGCATGTCACTGACCATTCAACGATACGCCATTTTCTTTGCCAGATGACATACAGAAACCTTTTTTTATTAGATATATTTGTCGACCAATTTAAGTAAGACAAATAGAAGAATCTGACAACACCACGAGAAATCAAATAAACACAGCTTATCACCCTGGCAACAACACATACATACATACACACACACACACACACACACACACACACGCGCACGCACACACACAAAATGACCACTAATAATTAACGAATATCCGGATTAAGAGATTAGAAAATCTACTTGGATTTATAATAATGTTAATGAGCGGACACTCTACACCCAACAAAGTTTCAATATTCAGCTCTCGTCACTGGATGCAGCCTAATGTGTTACTTAGGAGACATTGTTCGATAGATCCGGTTTTCAGTTATAAATTAATGATCATAATGTGGTGGCACCAAGTGTAATGGTTATCGTTGTAGAAAATGGACATGGTGAGACGAGATTAAATCCTGGACAAGACTCTTTGTATTTCACATAGCGCTAGTACCCGTTCGAGGACAGTTGCAAACGATCTTAAATTCTCACTTTTCTCATGTCTTGTTGATTTTTAACGAAAGTGCCTGCTGTTACTGGGAAAGTTCATAAATAGAAGTGGTGATTTTGCGTATATCTTATACTCAGATAACCAACATCTATAAGTCAGAAGTTTTTATAATAATTTAGTACATTATTCTTAGACAAATTCTTATTAAAGAGTAGATGTTTTTCTTATCTGTTTGAAACTGAAAGTAAGTTACTGCCTACGTCAGAATACACTATTGAATTGTGTAAATTTATCAATGAATATTTAATTTATAATCAAATCGTTTATACATAGAATAAATCTTATTTATTAACAATGTCTCTGTGAAAATCTGAGTTAGATTTGCCTCAAAGCACTCCATTTTATTAGTGCGTTTAGATTTCTTAAATACGTCGTGTATATCCCTAAGAAATAAAGGTTTACATAATAAATGGTGTGGTTAATTTGTCTGTGGGTTTTAACAAACCATGTTTAATTAATACTTACTTGGTGTTATTGATTTCAAATAGCATTGCTTTATTCTACAGCGTACTAAAATCAATCATATGAATGATTTTATATTGATACCAATTAAAATATAATTGAACTACGTGTAATCTTCTTACATGCGTTCTTATTTAATTTCATTTCTCTTCTCTCTTCTCTCTCTATATATATATATATACACACACACACACACACATATATATATATATATATATATATATATATATATATATATAGATAGAGATAGATAGATAGATAGAGAGAGAGAGAGAGAGAGAGAGAGAGAGAGGGAGAATTATCATATTTGTATGTATGCATATGTAATCTAATTATAAACGCACACCGAGGCTGGTTTTTTGTTTGAACTATACACTTAAAATGCTCCAATTCAAATATAAATTCTGAAAATAAAATAAATGATAATTAGAATTCGTATTTCCTTCTTAAATAAAAGCAAAAATATCCTCATGGAGCAATGTTACATTGAGAACCCATGTGTCCAATGAATCAGCTAGTATATATATATTCATGGTTTAATATATTTCACTACATTAAAATTTAAATACTTACGGCCGGAGTGTGCATATATTCTTTCTAGTCCTCGTTATGAATTTAAAGAAGTGAGCTTTGACAGAGTCAGTTAAAACATAATTGAAATCAGTGTAATCATTTTTTATGTGTTTTCATTTAATTTCGTTAATTCCTGATTCGATACCGGTCCTCACCAACTTAGCGTATGAGTAGCGCAGGGATCTGTGCGGTAGAGTAAGGAACTGATGGTAGGTTCGGCGCTCCACCTCAAACGCTAAAATAATCTCCTTGGTCTAGCGCTAGTGAAAAGGGGACATAATCCCTCGCTGTCTGGTTGATACGAATGTTGGCCACCCCGACGAATTTACATTAAAATTTAAGTACTTACGGTCGGAGGACGCATATTCTTGCTATTCCTCGTGATGAAGTTAATGAAGTGAGCGTTGACGGAGTCAGTTCTCTGATGTCTGTAAGATTTATAGATATTGGCAGACGAGATGGAAAGCGACAATTAATATATCGGTGTCTTGAACAAGGTCGTTTTCTTTCTAATATCAAGACGTCAGATTATTCTATCTGAAGGAATGAAACTCATCTGTCTTATCTGAAGAAGACAAAAAATATTACTGACGATTTGGCTTCTTTCTCTTCCGACGATTTTTCAATTATTTTTCAGGAGTTATAAATTCTACGAACTATTATCCGTGTGCGATTTTTCTTTTTTTTTTCTATGCCAGCAAAAGCGAAAACAGTTACATGGTATCGTGTATAAAAATATCTCATTTTAAAACCAGAATTTGGTAAAAATAGAGATTATCACGCGGAAAATATGCAGACTACGCGTATAATCTAGCGATTTATGCAAATAAACCGGTTGAAAGCCTAAGATATGCTGCATAGGCTAGAGCAAGCAAGCAAGGGGCAATAATATTTCTTGTGAAACAATCAAGGCGAATAATATTATTATTAGCAGAACCTCTGGACGCATCATAGTATGAGGATTTAATTATTTCAACGTTTGTTATGTTTACTTGAGAGCTAACGCAACATAGTTCAATATATAAAAATGTAATGATCTTGATTTAACTCATTTTTATTTCTTTTCTTCCTTTCATCTTTTCATTTCGTTATATTCAAACAGATTAACGTTATCGCTTTCACGTGTTAACCCCACTCTCTATCTTTCCTCTACTCTCTTTCTTTTTTATTATATTTTTCCTGTCATTTTTCTTTCCTTTTTTTCTTTATAATAAAACGGAATGGTTCATTATTTAGCTGAGGTGACGACACTCATGACAAAAAAAGAATTCAGAGGATAAGCAACACCAGATAAACAGGACTTACCTTTTTGCTGTCATATTGAACGATTTGTACGGTCTAATTTTTAACCAGAGGAACGCGATTATTATTATTATTATTATTATTATTATTATTATTATTGAGTTTTTAACATCGGCCTTAGCCGGTGGTTCACTGGAGGCTGAGTGACAGCAAGTCTCATCAGGTCTCAAGGACTCTTCTGAGTATTGTAGCTGATCTTAACAGTGCTATACTTTGGATGGTCTCGATTCTTCCTCTGATTTTCAATTCACCCAAATTATTTTCGAGACATGTGCGGACCAATTACAATTCGTACGACCTTCACCTTCATGTTCCACAGTTTTCTTAATTCAAAGGCAAGGTCCAAGTATTTGTGTATCTTTCGCCTTCTTTCACTTTCACCCAGTGGTCGGCTGGAATGGCAAAACACGAGATGACAGGTTCTCTTCTTCTTTTTAATGAATACCAGGTCTGGTCTCCTGGCCTGGATTAGGTGATCCGCCTGCATCCGTCTGTATCTTGAAGTCCCAGATAATTTTAAGCGTCTCATTCTCTAGGACAGGTTCAGGATTGTGCATATACCATTTAGTATGTATGGTGTAAATTGAATTTCTTGCACAATTCCACGTGGATCACCACTCCCACTCAGTCGGGTCTAGTCTTGTACTCTCTTTGTGCTAGTTTGCTGCATTAGCTGCATTAAGTTGTTTTAGTTTTTGTTAGTCTTATTTTTGTTGTTATTCAGGGAAAGGTGTTGATTGAATCTGTAAAAAAAAAAAATCCGCACCACTTGACTAATTAGACGATGTGGGTAACATTGCTGGAATAAAGTTCAACCAGTAATTTATTGGAGGACAGTTGCAAACGATCTTAAATGCTTTATGCTCTCGAGTCTGATTGATTGGCGGCAATTGGTCTAAAAAATCCTTCAGATGCTTTTGGTTTTGTTTTGGTTTGTTTTGTTTTACGGCATATCAACCTCAGTGGGTCATTTAATGCCGATACAGTTTTGAAATAAATCAATTCTTAATGGATAATACAATATTTTTATAAATACATTTTTCTTTTAACCCATAGATGGGACCCTAAAGGTACTACCACTCCGAGTCAGAGTGGACCAGGGAGCAATGGTGATGAAGGGGTGCTCCACATTCCCCAAACCTCCAAAACTGGAACCTCACCATCAGATAGAGTTTAACGTCATTCCCAGGACATGTAGACCCGCAGCCACCGCCTTCTAGCATCCATATGATAAAAAGGGGGTGGGGCTTGCCATAAGGGCAATATGGTTGGGAAAATCATATAGGTGCTAGAGCTTGACGTGACCAGCCGTTTGATCGGAGAGGGCCTCCGACCGCCCCGTCTAGCCCAAGATAGAGCCAAAGTGGAGTATTGCATATCATGAACTGCTCATCCACCTGGGCTCTATCCTTAAGCATCACGGGTCGCCACCCACGCCAACAGGTGGCCCCATTAGGGGAGTCTTACCCCTCTGCAGAGGTGCAGCCGGTGCATTCTAACGCCCCAGCCGACAGGGCGGTTCAGATGCTTTGGTCTGAAACTTTAGGAATAAAAGTTTAGCAAAAGCCAAATCTCCTTTGATTTCAATTCAGCAGGGCAATCATTGTTTTGTTTTCTCTCGGAAAGTAGAAGATGCTGGGTTTGAGACTAGGTAGCTCAGCTGGACTGACATGTTTTAACGTATCTGCTATCCCGCCCGCGACGTACTCCTATGAAACCATTGATATATTGGTGTGGTCTGACAAGCCAAAAAATTGACATTGACAGCTCTGTGTGGACACTAGATGCCGTCTAAATACTTACCAAGAGAAATGGGTGATAAGAATGGATGATGAGAGGGTGTTTCAAGAATATCAATACTGTTACAACGCGTTGATGATGATAATGATGAGGGTTTTCCTGTTGGGGTTAGTTTTTAAGTGCCAAATGAATAGATTAAATTCATTTCAGGACAGGGTGCCAAAGATTAGGTACTGGAGATGTATGCCGAAAGTGGGTGTGATTAAAAATGATATTGTAAAAGGTATTTAGTACCTCGAAAGGAGGCGGCTACATTGCTGGAATTAGGTAACCAAGTGAGTACATGGTACTATTAGTATTTTTGTAATGTAACCATTGTAGTTCTTTTTGACAAAACCAAAACAGATAGAATTATTATAATCAATTATTATTCTGATCATGCCATTGCAATCTATTAGATTTCCATATTCCCCGGTTGAATATGCTGTATATTAAATGTTCAAAGTTAAAGTTAATAGAAACAATGATATTATGACATGCATTATTTAAATTGACATAATTTATTATAGAATGTTTTAATTAATTATCTAAATATATAAATGAGTTACTTATATTATATCTACATCTTATTATAATGGAGATTGTGTGTTTTTCTGTCTGTAACCGAAACTATATTACTAATTGAGTCGCAATTAACATAGTTATTTTCATCAGATTCTTCATGATTTTATTTATATTTAAACCTCAATTAATAATAAAATTGCTTCACCTTTTTATTAGTGTTGTCCATATCTACATACTAATAACATGCTATTGTATTTATATATACAAAAAATAGCGGTTTGCAGTGTGAACGGGAAAGCTAATTTGCATATTGATATTAAAAATGTGATTTTATTAAATATGTGCTTAGTATTATTGATTTCTACTGTTTGGTTTTATTTTAATGAATATCAGCAAAAATCTCTCCAATGAATCTTAAATGAAATCCATTAACAAGAAAAAATAACTGTCATTTTTTTTTTTATTTCCTAATTTAACTAAATAGTAAAATTCAGCAATGAAAGACGGCAGTGATGGAAGAGTAAGTTTCATTTCTATTTTCCTATTATAACCCCACTCTGTTTCAAATATTTTTATCTACATTCTTATTAGACTTTCTAATTTAATACGATATGTCATTACATTAAAACTTAAATATTTGCACCCGGAGGGTGCATATATTTGCTAGTCTAAATAATAAACGTTATGTTTAAGTTATAGGAACCAGTGCTTTTCACAATGTCACAAGTTTCATTAAGGGAACACCTTTTTTCGGCATACCTATGCGGGACCTTAACTTTGCCCCCCTCCCATGTCACTAGTTAAATCAGGTTCTAATAGCCATAAGTTCTTTTACTAATAATTAATCAATAAATTGCTGAAATAAAAGTATGTTACTATTTGTCATAGTTTTAATATATTATATATATATATATTATATATATATATATATATTTATATATAAATATATAATAAAGTCGTCGGGGTGGCCTAAAGTCGGTATCAGCCAGTCAGCGAGGGAATCTATCCCCTTTTCAAAAGCGGTAGACCAAGGAGATTGTTTTGGCATCACACCTACCATCAGCTCTTTACTTTACTGCACATATCCCTGTGCTACTCATACGCTGATTTGGCAAGGACCGGTATCGAACTAGGAACCTTGTGGTTTCTAGCCGAACGCTCTACCGACTTCACCAACCTCTACGCACAAGTAAAATGTGACCCAATCAGTATTAAAATTGTAATAGGAGAGAAGTGTGTGTTTTTTTTAAACAAACATATTTTAAAGCTTTGAATTATTTATTCTTAATTCATATCACCGGACCCTTTTATTTCCTCACCATAATTCATTTTCTCGAGTGGGTGGGATACTCTAGGCCTTGACAGCTGCAATATCATGGACTATATTAAGCGTTAGTTGCTGGCCCTGAAGTGTCGTAAGTCACAGGAGTGGCACATCGCCCCATTTCCCAAATGGATTCGGCAGATTTGTTGGCATGGCGATCAGTGGTCTCGAAGGCCATTGGTTTAAAAATGTTGCTAATCTGTTATATCTGGTTACTTCACTCGCTTGGATTACTCTATTTTTTCCTTTTTTTCCCCTTTGTCAACAAAGAGCGGACGTTATTGTTATCATAGCCGACGTTAGGAGGGTGTAATGACAAAAAGCATACGCACATCTGACACTCCCTAACAGTTTAAATGGGTGGGCGATCATTCCATCAGGTCCGATTTCTGTTGCAGTGATGAGGACCGACTCTTTTTAAAATGGCCGGTAATTCCAATTTGACCAAGGTCTCTCTGAGGGTATTATTGGGATTAATACGGTTTATTTCTTAAATGTGTTTACAATGTCGTTGTATAACAGTACAATTCGTTTATCATAATTGGTTTATTGTATGACGCTCAGAAATATATATCTACAGACAGACATCGAATATCCAATATATATATTATATATATATATATATATATATATATATATATTATATATATATATGAGGAAGAAGGAATAAAGAAACGAAAGTACAGAATGGATAATAAAAGATTAATTTAATCAATATCACTTACACATGTGTTTCGGTCAGTTTATCTGTGTGTACACGATAAAAATATTATTATCATTAAATAAACAAATGAAATGAAATAATAATAGAAAAATGTAAAAATATTCCGTACACAGAGAAAATTCGACCTTCATCAGTGAAATTTTATTTTGAATTAAAAAAATTTCTTTTGTTTATTTAATGATAATAATAGTTTGAATCGTGTACACAAAGATAAACTGACCGAAACACATGTGTAAGTGATATTGATTAAATTCATATTTTATTATCCATTCTGTACTTTCTTTCTTTATTCATTCTTCCTCATATTGTCGGATTCAATTCCAATTCCATTTTTACACACACACATATATATATAAAGTAATATTGTGATTTTCTGTGTTTATTCAAATGTAATAATAATTATATTTTTATTAAAATGTTTCTCAGAAGAATCCCTTAAACTGTTAAACTTAACTAAAAAATATATTAGTTGAAAAATTCGACATTGGCTCAAGTCTGTATGGTAGATAAAAGTTATTGGGGTGATGTCTGTCACATCCAAGACCGTTACTCTCATGAAATGACTAAAGAATAGGGTAGGTGAGAGTAGACGCAGTTTCAGTAATGATAGAGGGTCGATTGGTCACATCTGTGATAAATTATCGCAAGTCAATAATATATATATATATATATATATATATATATATATATATATATATATAATGGCATTGTAAACTCATTTCAGAAAGTAACCGTCTAAGTAAACAACACCTCTACGATAAGAACAAAAAAAAATCAAGTAACAGTGTGAGTGTAGGTTACGTCAGAAACACCTGGCGCATTTCAAACTGTTACCTATCCGATGACAGTGAAATTAGACAATTGTTAATGTTAGCCCACCGAACATTAGGTAATATCTTACTATACATATTCACCAACCTCTTCGCATGATTAGGATGTTACACAAAGTCAATTCATTTGATAGAGTTCAACAGGTTTGAATTCAGCTTTCCAATTACCGTCGAATTGGTAAGACAAGGCAACAAGGAAGCCGTAACTTAATACGGATTAGCATCCAACTGTGTTGTGAGCTGAGTATGCTGTTGGTTTAAACAACAACAACTAAGCACTACTGCCTTGTCTTACCAATTCGATGGTAATTGGAACTCAGTATATTTATTCTACATAACCAAGGTTAAAGAGCCCAGTATTTCCTATTATTTACTCAGAGCTGGAGGGGGGGGGAAATGGATTCATATTTATTCAAAAAGTATTAGCGCTATGTGAAATGCAAACAGCCTCGTCCAGGATTTGAACTCGGATCACCGAGTCCATTTTCTACGAAAATAACCATTACTACGCCTGATGACCTTGCATATTTTTCAGATATGATCAGTTACGATTATGACTTGGACCGGTGAATACTGTGCATTTACTGTTGAAATGTTTTTTTTTAAGTCTAGTAAATATCTAATGGCTACATAAGATATTTTCAAGCTAATTTTATTTTATGGCTGCATGATGCTATTCCGGATAGAAAATCGATACTGCTATAATTAGAAACTACAGATAATCTAACTCACTTTTGTATCTCCATATCAATCCAGAAATTATATTATATTTACCAAAGATCTGTTTTTTTTCTTTCTATCTTTCTCTATTTTGTTATCTGTCTTTTTTCTTTTCTTTTCTTTTTCTCTTTCCTTTTTCTTTTTATGTTTGTATTCCCTTTCTTTCTTTCTTTCTTTCTTTCTTTCATTCGTTTATTTATATTTTCATTTCTATTGGGTTTTATTTTCTATTTAATCAACCCTCTATTTTTTCTCCATTCCTTTTTATTTTTTATTTTCATATTTTTTACATTTCGGCCTCCGTGATCAAACATCTGCAACAACGCCTCGAAAAATGTTTTGGCCGAAATGGCGATCATGTATATAGTGGTTGGTTGGTTGGGTTTTATGGCATGTCAACCCATTGGGTCATTTTATGCCGAAAACGTTTTTATCTTGATGGGTATTCAATTTTTTAAAACACATTTTTTCAAACTCATGTTTTACTATTTAACCCATAGATGGGAACATAACCAGTATTACCTTTCCGGGTCAGATTAAAACGTGGGAGTAATGTTGATGAAGGGGTAATCTACATTCCCCAGAATTCCAGATCTGGAACTTCACCACCATATAGATCTTTGGTTGGTTGGATTTTACGGTATTTCAACCCATTGGGTAATTTTATGCCGAGGACGTTTGTTTTATTCATTCTTGATGGTTTTTAAACACATTTTTAAAATCAGGTTCTCCTATTTAAACCATAAAGAAGACCCTAAAATATATTACCATTCCGGTTCAGAGTGGACCTGTGAGTAATGGCGATGAAGGGGTATCCACATTCCCCAGACCTCTAGAATTGGAGCTTCACCATCAATTTAACATCATACACATGACATTAAGACCCCCAGCCACCGATAAAACGGGTTAGGACTTTCCATAAGGCCAATAAGGTCGGGGAGTGTAGAATATATATATATATATATATATATATATATATATATATATATATATATAGAGAAAGGAAATGAATACGACGGCATGAGTATAGATAAAAGGATATGAAAACAAGACAATATGCTGTTAAATCATATAAATCTTTTCACTTTAACAGCATATTGTGTTGTTTTCATATATATATATATATATATATATATATATATATATATATATATATATATATATATGAATGTTCTATGTATGAAACCAAAGCTAGTCAACACTTAAAACCGTTCAGTTAAAGAGATATGGCTCCAATGAAGAAGTGATATCGGAAACTGAGGCGTATTATGAAACCAACGACAAATTGTTCGTTAAAAAATGCATAGAATTGTTAGAGAAGTGTTGAAATCAGTGTATCACTCTTAAAGGAGACTACGTTGTGAATACAGTCGAATTTTGCCTAAAGTTGTTGTTCTATTAGTTAGCCCGGAACTTATTGAGTGATGTGTTATATTGAATATATATATATATATATATATATATATATATATATATATACTAGCATGGTACCAATAAAAAAAGATGGTATTATAAAGAGCTGAACTATAAAATCTGAAGTTATCATGTTTTACTAATCAAAATCATGAAGATATACTGACAGTTGTTCTGGCTAGATGTGCATTTTATTTTGGTGACAATAATTATTGAATTTACCATCCAATGGGTTTTCTGATGAAAAATAAGACATTCCAAAAATGGTAAACAATCGTCAGATCATGCTGCTTACAATTCACAACACTACTGGATACAGAATTAGATTAAACATTTACGCAGCATCCTTGTATAGCTCCAATTTATATAATTCTTCAAGTGTCTTATTAAAGTCCAATATGTGGAACCATACAATAGAACTAACACGGTTACAATTTCAAGAATTCTCGTTATTCTAAATCAAAGATACTAGAATTATTTTATTTCTAATAGAGTAAGTAAAGTAATGTCGTCTGGGCGGCCTAATGTCGGTATCAGCCATGCAGCGAGGGAGTCTATCCCTTTTCACTAGCGCTAGACCAAGGAGATTATTCTTAGCGTCTTAGGTGAAGCGCCACACCTACCATCAGCTCCTTACTTTACCGCACAGATCCCTGTGCTACTCATAACGCTGAGTTGGCGAGGGCGGGTATCGAACTAGGAACCGTGTGGTTTCTAGCCGAACGCTCTACCGACTGAGCTAACCCGGCCCTTAACATCTTATTATAACGGAGATTGTGTGTTTGTCTGTCTGTAACCGAAACTATATCCCTACTCAAGTCACAATTCCCTTCGTTATTTACATCACATTCTCCATGATTTTATTTATATTTAAACTTCAATTATTAATAAAATTGTTTTACATTACTATGTGTGTGTGTGTGTATATATATATATATATATATATATATGTGGTGTGTGTGTGTGTGTGTGTGTGTCACTGTTGGCCATATCTACATACTAATAACATGCAATTGTATTTATATATACAACAAAATAGTGGATTATAGTGTGAATGGGGAGGCTAATTTGCATATTGATCTTAAAAAATTGATTTTGATAAATATATGCTTAGTATTATTGATTTCTAATTGTTTGGTTTTATTTTATTGAATATGAGCAAAAATCTCTTCAATAAATCTTAAAAGAAATCCCTCAACAAGAAGAAATAACTGTAATATTATTCTTTACTTTCTATTTTAACTAAACAGTTTAATTAGGAAAATTTATCAATGAAATACGGGAGTAACGGAAAATGATGGAAGAGTTAGTTTCAAAGTTGTTCTATTTTTCAATCATACCCCCTCTGTTCAAAATCTTTTTATCTACATTCTTATTCAGTTTCATTAGCCTTTCTAATTTAATATGATATTTTGTTATAAAATTTAACTAAAATACTTGCACCCGGAGGGTGCATATATTTGCTAGTGTATATTATTATGGCTGATGTTTTTTCTAAACAATGCTTTGATGATATTGGGATATAAATATAGCTCTGACGAGTGGAGTCAGTCCACATTATGTGCAAAAACATTTAATCGAGGTTGGTTTAATGGTATACTTGTTTTAATCTATCAATAAAATCTGACTGAGTAAAACACAAAATAGTTCTCAATGCTGTCACAGACTGTTAAAAGGAATAGGGGGATATACTAAGTTGAATATTCTAATTCAAAATGTATCTTTTATATTGGGAATTAGATTAATCTCTAAAATAAATGATAGTCAGTGAAAACAGAAACTCCAAAAATGTCTCATTCAGTTGCAGATTTGTCTGGTAAGTACTTGGTTTTCTAAAAGCATTTTAAGAGTATTACTTCTTTTTAGAATGCAATAGTTTAGAATTTTAATACCCCCCCCCCACAACATACAGATGTATAAGGTGTGTAAAAAAGTACCGAGATTATTTGTACTTTTTGACACACCTTGTATTCTGAAAAAAAATTAACGTTCCATTCATTTTTTATTTCTATTTCTATTTTGGTAAATACAGCGTCAAATTCGGCACTTTTATGACACACCTAGTATTCTGAAAAAACGTTCCATTCGTTGTTCATTTCTTGTTGGCAAATACTGCTTCAATCTCGATACTCTTATGACACGCTTATATATATATATATATATATATATATATATATGTGTGTGTGTGTGTATGTGTGTATGTGTGTGTGTGTGTGTGTGTGCGTGTACGTGTGCGTGAAGAAAGTGAGCTCAATATCAACGATAGAAATATAATTCTAAGGTACGATAGTGTAGACATACAGTCAACTGCGCTTGATAAGTGTCCAAAAATCGCAGAGACAAGGAACTGGCAGTTACCAAGCGTCTGTGTCTACGTTATGGCAATTTCATGCAATTTCATGCACATACATACAATCGCATATGTATACATATATGTATTGCTGTTTATCTGTATACAGTATAGTTTGCTAGTTATATGTCTATAAGTAAAGAATGCTTAATGCCATGTTATAAAACATATATCTATGTTTGGCGCTTTGTAAATGTCATTATCCTGCCTATTCGAGAATTCATTGACTTTTTCTTTCACCTCGCTAATATATATATATATATATATATATATATATATATATATATATATATATATATATATATATATATATATATATATGAGAGTTTCATAATTTGCTTGAAGCATTGTGTATGTATTGGTTAGGAGGTTGATTTAGAAGGCTATCACAATGCAGTTTGGAATAAATAAAAAATAATAATACGGTAACAATGGTGTTGTGTGTTGACCTGTATTTTTTATTATTTCTTGAATTTTCGAGGTAATACCTCTTTATCAAAAGAATTGAATTGAAGCAGTACAGCTATGGCATTTCTTCCTATTTCATATATATATATATATATATATATATATATATATATATATATATATATATGTGTGTGTGTGTGTGTGTGTGTGTGTGTGTGTGTGTGTGTGTGTGTGTGCACATTTGAGTGTGTGCTCATATATAAATTGTAACATAGACCTTTCCAGTATACTTATAAATATATACATGAATGTGGATCTATGAGCACATACTCAGCTCTAAACCACTTAGTGAAAACACACATTCACTCATATATATATATATATATATATATATATATATATGTGTGTGTGTGTGTGTGTGTGTGTGTGTGTGTTATAATCAGTGTATCTGTAGGTTGGTGTATGTGTGTCTATAACAATTTACACGTCCAGAATGGTGAGTGTGTGTGTGTGTGTGTGTGTGTGTGTGTGGAGCTAAATTTTCTTTACTTTCATTCCCGCGCACGTGTTGTAAAATAATCCCTTATCAATAACCGATAACCTATTCAAACACTTCAAATATTTCTTCTTTTTTTTTTTTACTTATATTTCATTATTTATCTTCTGAAGTTATTTTGTACGTAACTTATTTTTTACACACACACACACACACACACACACACACACATATATATATATATATATATTTATATATATACATCATGAGTAAGATATAATTTTCTTAACATAGATATTGCCTGCTGTCCGTTATCTTAAAATGTTCCTGATATTGAGTGTGTCTAGAAATTTTATTAAAAAGGACGCTTCTTAAGGTATTGATAATCACGGTTCAGTTTTCTACAGACACACTTGAAGATTATGACTATTAAAGCTTTGGTAGTCTCAGATTTTCAATAGGCAGCGAAAAGCAAAACCTTTATCCGCTGAGAATGCATTTTATGCAGAGTTATATATATATATATATATATATATATATATATATATATATATTATATATTATATATATACGTTTTTCTTTGGTGGGGTACCAAGTCCTTTAGTATCAGGATGATTCTAATCAGGTCCTTTCCTCCAACTGTACTCTGTTGTAAAGTTCAGGTTCGATTTGAGAGCTCAATGTTTACTTATTATAAACAGAGCAAAATATTTTTTAAAGAAAAAAGGCTTAAAGACCGGGTATTAAGCAATGATGGTTCATTTCCAAGGGTAAAAATGGACCATAATCGCTTAATAGCCGGTCTTTAAGCCTTTCTTCTTAAAAACATTATATATATATATATATATATATATATTATATATATAAAGATAATCTAATGAGTCAGACGAACCTACTATTAGTTTCGCATAAAGCTCTTCAGGGCTAAAATCTGACTCTTAGTTAGTTGAGCGGATTTAATATTAAGGTGTGTATAAAAATTACCTTAACAAGTTTGAACATAAAGGATCTTTAGGGTTAATCGTAATTGGATATATATATATATATATATATATATATATATATATATATACATTGTAGTGAGTATTGGTTGTCAAAGTCACTTGAATTTAAGAAAAAGTTTCCTGATCTCTATTGTTCTTGACAAAGTTTTCGGCCTATGCTCCTCATGGCCTTGTTTTGGTGTTTCTTGTCGAATTCGAGAACCTACTTGTCGTTCTCACACACCTTCATTTCCTGATCGGGAGCCTTCATGGAACTGAGACACGAAATCTATGTCTAATCCATTGGGATCGATAGTTTGCTTTCCGTTAACCATCAATTTGTAATGTATTTCTATGTTAAATTTCACAACCAGCAACCTGTAGCTTGAATGAGGTCAAACATTTCCTTTCTTAGAAAGCTAACAAAATGATTTTAAGGTTTCGTCCAGCCGTATTTATTCTTTTAAAAATGTTATTCGCTTTGCTAAATCTCTTTTCCCTAATCTCAATTAACTAGCCAAAGCTGAATGGGTGACCCAATGTGTCACGTTTTGTCTAGTAACACAGAGAGAGAGAGAGAGAGAGAGAGAGAGAGAGAGAGAGAGAGAGAGAGAGAGAGACCACACACACACACACACACACAAAAAATAGATGCACAGAAGGATGTAGTCTTTATCCTTCCTCCTGACGTGACAAAGCCAACGTGGGCGTCTCCACTACAAAAAACGATATGATTAATTAAATGATACAAATCATCAAACGTCATCTCATTACTCAGATAAATAATACAATAGTCATGTCTCTGGTGTTACAGTCTACGGGGGAGTTTTCGTTTTTCATTAGGATAATTCCCGTAAAAAATGAAAGGTTTATTTCCGTATGGATGTCTACCCCAGTTTATTTATGGGTTCCGAATTAGACAGCTGTCATTTAAGCATTTATCTAACCCACCCCTATAAATATGTTGCGACACAAGATCGATTTTAAAGCGGGGTTTAAAAGGTTTGGATTCAAAGTTTTCTATCATCTAGGCAATTTTCCATCCCAAGGTGAAAGGACCCATCATACCCTCAAATTTATCGATACCTGGAGGAAGCGTAGTTAGATGCATAATTTTGCAGAGCGTGTTAGTGCTCTATAAATGTAAACAGCCTGATTCCGGTCACCGTCTTCATTTCCTACGAGTATAACCATTACACAGCGAGCGCCGCAACAGCTGTTTTGTCGACAAGTTTTGAACGCTGAGCATCAGTTGATTAAACTCATATAAAATATATATATATATATATATATATATATATATATATTCGCAAAATTATTATATAGCTATGGTAATGCAAAGAGCCTCATCCAGAATATATATATATATAATATATATATATATATAATATGGGAGAATATGTGCTTAATTGAAATAAAACCTAATTTTTTTAAAAGTTAATTCATTAATAATTAATTAGGCGGGATTTAACTACTTAAATGTAAGGCTAAACAAATCGAGAAAAATCAATCTCTGTATGTACATTTCAGCCTATTAGGCCTCATCAGCAGAGCTATAGATACGAAGATCGCCTCGTGTGTGATTTGAAACCTTTCTGTCGGATCGACAAGCAAGCCTCTTACCCCTACACCAAACGGACCTCGCAGTTTTTCATCGCTTTGTTTAAGTAGTAATATAACAATTAGGGTAGCGTCAAGTCAAGTGTGCTCGGGTACTGACAGTTTCTTACAGGTGCGACAGTTCCTTGTGTCTGTTGTTTCTTGTTGCATAACTGCTTACGCGTGTACGTTGGCCGATATTCCTATGGTGTCACCCAAATATGGCGTATCTTCATTGGGTCTTTGTGTACCGTATAGCCGCACTTGCGCAATAACCTAGCTAAATGTGTCTCACATTACGAAAACATTGCATAGCAAAACATTGCATCACAAAATTATATCAGCCTCAGTGGAATCCAAATGGAGGGCTTCCTGCAATTTCTGGTTTGTTGACACTTTCTATTTTGAAGTCAAAATGAAAATGGAAATTTGCTCTAGGCTCTTTTTTTTTTTCTTTTACAAATATGTTTATAGCTGAAAATTTTTATGCAAGCAAAATAAAATAACATATTTCTTCATAGACTTCAAATAAATCTTCAAATTCTGTAGACGCTGTTTACAGATTGGTATTATTTTTCAAAGCTCTCAATTGAAATTAAATCAAATATTCTTGGTTCGTTTTATTTTGATTTTGGTACTAGACCGGTGTACATCTATAATATATGTGGAGGCATGTTGTGAAATGGTTATTGTGTTACATAGCATCTTTAAAATAGATGCGCACTCATCTTGTTCTGTCGAGTCTGAAGTTCATTTGGTTAATACTAAAAGAAATTAAGAGTTTAAGTAAATATCCTCCTTGTCATCATCATCAAGTATCACTGTAAGCACAGATTCCCATGAGTCTCCCTTTCTAAGTGTCCCTGTTGGTCATTGTTCTTGGTAGGTCCTCTGAGTGACACACAGAATCAGCACAGAACTGATTAATGAAGGCTTTTGCTGGTCGACCTACACTGGTGTGTCCATGTATAGGTGTCCACAGTTGAAACATCACTTATAAGTTTCATCCTTACTTCTCCGCAGTGTTTGGCATGAAAATATTAAGCTACATTTTTGTAAAATTACTCACTATGCCTAAATTTTCTCATACCCCCTTTTGACAGTATCAAAGACACTTTAATATCTTAGGTTGACTTATGTATGTACACTTACCTTCTTTGCTGGAATCTTAGCTTCTGTTTCTTCCATCTTGCTATCTTTTATCTTAGCTTGGGCTGAATCTCTTTATCTTTGGATCTAGTAGATGTTTCTTAACATGGGCTGGATCTGCTGTACTTGTGTTAGTAATCAAACTAGACATTGTCTTGTTGTGAGCTTATTTTATTTGATTAAAATCCAAGATCACAAACCGCGTGTGAGAATTTAGCTAATTGAACAGGACCAGCCAGTTCGTTTCCCTTCCATGTCCAGCCCCCAAAAATGCTTTTTCTATTCTTCCCCCTACTATTGGTTAATAGTAGGTCAGACTGAGCTCTTTAACTTTGGTTAGACAATCAGTATTAGAGAAGCAAACGCTGAATTCAAACCTGTTAAAATTTGCTTAAGAAATTGACCAGGTTTATGTGATTGTGTGAGTGTACGGCATATTCGTGCATTGCAAGTATGTCTAAAAGATATTTGATGTTGGTGGGCCAGTAAAAGATTTATTCCTGTGTAGGGAGTTAAGTGAGGGAGAGGTTTGCTGTGATTGGATATACCAACCACGTGATGAACGCAGAAGTTTTGGCGCAAAATACAAAAAATCACCAGCCCACGGTGTAAACGTCGACGGGAAATTTTCTCCAATAAATCACTGAGATACCAGATATCCTCTCCATCACACCGGTAAGTCTCTCAGACTTGACTCTATAAAGAGGAAGAATTTTATATTGTTAGCCATTGTTTTATTTGTGCTTTGATAAATTGTTAATAATAAACTAAGTTTTAATTCGCGTTTTACTGCTCTTAGTCTTAGACTTAAATGCTATACTAATAATGTAATTGAGTGTATGTGTGTATGAGATGTGTGCAAGAGATTGTGTGTGAGCACCTATGTGTGTGTGCCTCTATGCGTATGCGCATGCGGGTGTACTTGCGTGTGTGCATGTGTGTGTATAAGTGTACAAAATGAATATTGTGAGTATGTATACATATTAATGAATGTGTGTTTGGGGGGGCTATGTGTATGTAGAAGAATGTGAATTTTCAGATTCGCTCCATTAGGGCCAATGCAATTCCCGCGTGTATTAAACCTAAAGTAAACGTCTTTCGTTCAACGTAGCTTACAACGATGTCACCTTCCAGCATGTTAACCATTATGCCTTTTTATCTATTTTTCTTATTTTTTTTAGATGAGGCTTCATGTAAACAATTTAGATTATTTTGACTGTTGTCCTCATCTTTATTGTTCTTCATTCTCTGTATTAATGATTTTACTTAAAATTAAATACTCATTGATAAACTTACGCAATTATTGAGTGTATTGTGACGTAAGTAGTAACGCAATTTCGGTTATAAGCTGTCATATTCCGAATCTCCATGATATACAAATGTTTCAGCTGCTATATCCTCCGACCTTCCTCAATGCCGTATTTTTTTTAAAAAGTTCTTCGATGCCTGTTTGATCAACTGTCAAACTATTAAAAAATGATTTCCCAAATGGGATCATTGCTATACTCGGATACACAGGGAACAACTGAGGAAGGTCGGAGGTTACAGCGGCCGAAACGTGTTTATACATATAAATAAAGATGAGGATAACTGTCCTGAAAATCAAAATTATTCAGTCTTTTTATTTGTTTATCGTTTCTGCTTCATAATTAGCATTATTTGGATTATTCGGACTATTGCCCTCATCTTCATAGTTATCTGTACAGCATTTCAGCCAATGCGCCCTCCGGCCTTCTTCGGGTATTTCTTGTCGGACTCGGGAACCTTCTTTTCCGAGTCCGAGAAAGTTGCCGAGTCCGACAAGAAATACCCGAAGAAGGCCGGAGGGCACAACAGCCGAAACGTTGTACAGATAACAATGAAGATGAGGGCAATAGTCCGAATAATCCAAACAATACTAAATATCAAACGTTGTAATAATGTAATTATCATACTGGGGTATATCCAAAGGTTTTGTTAGTACACTGTCTTTGACATTATTAAAAGAGACTGATTTCGTTTCTTCATGAAGTTCAAACTTATAATAGAATTTACCAAGTTTAAATAGAATTTTGTAATTTAAATAGAATTTACTATTCTAAATAGAATTTACTAAGAGTTGTTATGAACATGTATAAACAAGTGGAAGTTTAATTACGCTTCCGCCCTGTCGGTGGGGCGTTAGAATGCACCGACTGCACCTCTGCAGAGGGGTAAGACTCCCCCAATGGGGCCACCTTTGGCCCGTGGGTGGCGACCCGTGATGCTTAAGGATAGAGCCCAGGGTGGGTGAGCAGTCATGACATGCAATACTCCACTTTGGCCCGATCTTGGGCTTGACGGGCGGTCCGGAGAGGCCCCCTCCGATCAATCGGCTGGTCACGTCAAGCCCTAGCACTATATGATTTCCCAACCCCTGTTTTCTCTATGGCAAGCCCCAACCCCTTTTTATCATATGGGTGCTAGAAGGCGGTGGCTGCGGTCTACATGTCCTGGGAAATGACGTTAAACTCTAATCTGATGGTGAGTTCCAGTTTTGGAGGTTTGGGGAATGTGGAGCACCATTTCATCACCATTGGCTCCCTGGTCCACTCTGACCGGAGTGGTCGTACCTGTTAGGGTCCCATCTATGGGTTAAATAGAAAAATGTATTTATAAAAAATTGTATTATCAATTAAGAATTGATTTATTTCAAAACTTTATCGGCATTAAATGACCCACTGAGGTTGATATGTCGTAAAACAAAACAAACCAAACACATTAATTACGCTTACATGCCTTTATTAAACGGTCATCCACCTAAATATTGATTAGAGATAATTTTTGTGTTCCAGTGGAAACTGATGCTTTCAGCGTAATATGACCACCAGAGATAACTTCTTGCTGTTTACCAAGACCTCCCACCAGGTTAGGATGTAACACAAGGTCTTTTTTCTAACTTTGGAAACCACGCACAATCCAAAGTTCATATGATGGCTCGTAAAAAGAAATGGGTGGAACCCATCGGATCACGCTGTTAATTGGTCCATACTTAAAAGTATGTTCTTATCTTTTTGGCTTCTTAGAATACAATTGCCTTCGTGTTTCTATTTTGACTATTTTGACTAGCAAATATATGCACCCTCCGGGTGCAAGTATTTAAGTTTTGATATAATAAAATATCATATTAAATTAGAAAGGCTAATGAAACTGACTAAGAATGCAGATAAAAAGATGTGCAACAGAGGGGGTATAATCGAAAAATAGAACAACTTTGAAACTAACTATTCCATCATTTTACAATTAATCCCCTATTTCATTGGTAAATTTTCCTAATTTAACTATTTAGTAAAATAGGAAGTAAAGGATAATATTACAGTTATTTCTTCTTGTAAATAAATTTCTTTTAATATTTATCCACGAGATTTTTGTTTATATTTCTTAAGATAAAACCAAACAATTAGAAATCAATAATACCAAGCACATATTTATAAAAATAAAATTTTAAATATCAATATGCAAATTAGCCTTTCGTTCAAACTGTAAACCGCTATTTTGTTGTATATATAAATGCAATTGCATGTTATTAGTACGTAGATATGGTCAACAGTATTAATAATGTAAAGCAATTTTTATTAATAACTGAAGGTTTAAAAGAATGAAATCATGGAGAATTTGACGTAAATAATTAAGGGAATTGTGACTTGAGTAGTAATATAGTTTCGGTTACAGACAGAAAAACACACAATCTCCATTATAATAAGATGTTAAGAATAAAGTTTGTTTCTTTATAGTATCTTTGAAGCATTGTGTGTAAGTGTAATATAAAGATTTTGAAGGCAATTTACAATGCAATATGTGTTGAATTTATTTAACTTTTGTTGTTTTTTTTTCAAAACTAAATATTTTCGGAAGTAAAATTCCATCTTCAGAGTTATTGAAAGTACTAGGTGATTTTTTTATAGTACTTATCCCACGGCGATATTGTAATCATCTGTTGTTTAAGAAGTTGATGAACGCCGTATATTTGGAAAAAAATTTTTTCCCTGATGTTAAATCGGCTAATTCCGTGATGTTAACACGGCTCGGCTACTCCCGCGCGTGGAAAATGTTCGAAATTCTTTTAATTTTTACTATAAATATATAGCCTTGCTCGGCATAGTGAAATAAAGTTTGTTTCTTTATAGTATCTTTGAAGCATTGTTAAGAACATTTTTTCCGGCTCGTTGGCAATAGATTGGGGAAAGATGGCATGGCATATGGTTTTGAAATACAGTTTAGTTACTTGTTACGTAGTTGTAGATACTTCGGAAATTTATATTGTCTGAACATTGTAAAACACCAAGTGGAGTATATCATTTCTATCTTTCTATGTAACTTTTCACTTTGTCTGATTATATTTCGTCTTTTTCGCTAACTGTAATTTTGTCATACGATCTTTAATACTTATGTATTTTACACACAACACACATACATACACACACATACACACACACACACACACACACACACACACACACACACACACTTCCATTCTGTGTCTGTCTGTCTGTCTGTCTGTCTCTATCTATCTATCTCTTTTTCAGACATATACATATGTTATGTATATACACAGACCATACGTATATGCAGATGCATATATAATATATATATATATATATATATATATATATATATGTGTGTGTGTGTCTGTGTGTGTATGTGTTACAAACACACACAATATATGTATATATATATGCGTGTGAGCGCGCGAGTTTGTGCATATGTGTTGTGTGTGTGCGTGTGTGTGTGTACACAAACACACACAAATATATGTAAATATATGTGTGTATGCGCGAGCGAGTTTGTGCATATATATATATATATATATATATATATATATATATATGTGTGTGTGTGTGTGGTGTGGTGTGTTAGAGAGAGTGTGTGTATGTATGTGGTGGGATGCGGGGTGTCTTCGAATTCCCAAACGAGACAGTTTGTGCTTCTTATCGGTTAATGGCTTGGTAAATATAAAAACCAATCACTTCTTGCGCCAGTTTTGAGTAAATAAGACTACATGCATACACACACACACACACACACACACACACACACACACATATATATATAATATATATAATATATATATATATATATATATATATATATATAACGTCTGGTCATGAGCAGGATGCGACACACGGTCAATTTTTAAAGAATAGTACAACATGTTTATATCCAGAGTGTTCCTTCTTCTAGGCCGATCGCCGTATCCGTAATAAAAAGCCTAGTCTTTTACCCATATCTTGCACGACGAGAATAGTTAGATTCATACATGAAACTCATGTATATGGTTAAACATATATATGTACACACTCACATATACAAAGACACATATAAAAGTACCCCTTCATCGTCATTGCTCCCAAGTCAACTCTGACTAGTACTTGTTTGGGTCCCATCTCTAACTTAAATAGAAAATAAATGAATTTTAAAATGTGTTTTAAAAAATTAAATGATAAAAATTGAATACTCAACAAGAAATAATCAAACAAAATGTCTTTGGCATAAAATAATACAACAAGGTTTGTCCTACCGTAAAATCAAATCGACCAATTAACCACACACCCGTACACAACAATATACACATAAACAAACACACACACACATATATTATTATTACAGTTTTTCACAATCGCATTAGCGGATGGTATTTCCCTAGAGTCTGAGTGACAACAAGTCTCCTCAGATCTCAGGACTCTTCTGAGTATTCTGGCAGATTGCAGCAGTGCAGTATTCTGGATGGTCTCAATTCTTCCTCTGATTTCCAGGTTTTCCAGTCTGGTTTCTAGGCTTTTGGGACCGTTCCAAGTGCACCAACTACAGTTGGTATCACTTTGACTTTCACATTCCATAGCTTTTTCAGTTCTCCGGCAAAGTCCAGATATTTGCCCATCTTTTCGTTTTCCTTCATCTTCACCCTGTGATCTGCTGTAACTGCAAAATTCAACAGTTGACAAGATCTTTCTTTTTTGTTAATTAACACTAGATCTGTTGATCCGTCTTTATCTCAAAGTCCCAGA
>CM042152.1:40748904-40758904 GCA_023376005.1 Doryteuthis pealeii | reverse complement strand
GTTCACACTGTAAACCGCTATTTTGTTGTATATATAAATATAATTGGATGTTATCAGTATGTAGACATAGTTAACAGTAATAATAATGTAAGACAATTTTATTAATAATTGAGGTTTAGATAAAAATAAAATCATGGTAAATGTGATGTCAATAACTAAGAGAATTGTGACTTGAGTAGGAATATAGTTTCGGTTACAGACAGAAAAACACACAATCTCCATTATAATAAGATAAGATATGTAGAGAAAACAGTTAGAATTTAATACTAATTATATTGTAGGTGTTTAATATTACTTATTCATAGTTTTTCACGATTGTATTTCAATATCTCTCCTATTTGAAATTAATAACTATTCCCCAAAAATCCAAATTAATTTAGTTAACATTTAGTATTGTAATTCTAAGAATATTTTAATGACCGGCTTAATCTATGTCTATAATTGCACGTTAATTCAATTTCATTATTTAAAATAAATGTCTTAAATGGGTGTCGAAGCATAGATAATTATTTGTATATACAATTCATTTCACATCTTTCTATCCAATCATCTTCTTATCTATCTATTAGTGTATATACGTGTATGAAAATCCAAGTTTTTTTAACGACATTTATTCGTTAAAGAAAAGTTTGGTTGTAGTTTAAAATATAACCTTTTTTTAAAAAAAGGATAATTGAATATATATGTAAGCTAAGATAGCATGGGCATTGAGTCAACTGCGTCTGATTACTGACAGTTTTTTTTTTACCGTTAAATATAAATTCTCTATCAATGATATTGAGGGTTGTATACATAAAGATATAACACCCATATTATCCACACGATATATATATATATATATATATATATATATATATATAATATATGAGTAAGAAAAGGTGGAATGAAAACATCACACAATGCTGTTAAAGAAGAAAACAATTTATAATATAATCATAGCTGATATTGATCAATATTTCGATTTTACAAAAATCATCATCAGAGCTCATTCACTCCCGACGAGTCATATATATATATATATATATATATATATATATATATATATATATATATATATATGGGGAAAAGGGGTTGGAATGAATCCGACTGAATTATATATATATATATATATATATATATATATATATATAAAACGTGACTCGTTGGGTCACCCATTCAGCTCTCCGTAGATAACTGGGATTTGGTAGGCATTGCCGAAGATGATGTCAAACCCGTATTTTACCAAAAAATTACGCCATCCTCCCCCAACCACGATTGAAAAAAATACCAAAAGTCAGAGAATTACCCGATTTTAATGAAATTTTCAGTATTGATTTATCAACGAATGACTTTTATAATGCATCATTTATTTTATTTCAAAACTTTGATTTTTTTCAACTCACTTAATTTTGACCCCTCCCTTTTTTTTGGTCCGCAAAATATCGGTGGGATTATATAAAAGGGAAATTAATTACAGTACAAATAAAAAGACAAAAGACTGACGGTGGAAATAGAAGAAAACAATTTTTTTAGATGGTCTTATGTTTCTGTGTGTTTAGACAAAAAAGAAAAAGACATTTCATTTAAAAGTTATTAATTCTTCTGTAATGAGTGTATTTGTTATTTTTTGTTATTGATTTCTAAAACTTAAAGATTTGCGAGTTTACCTAAAGAATGCATTACTAAAAATCTCGTGTGATTTGCCGCCTTATGATAATCAGCGTCACTTCCCCTAGGATTAACCGATTTATCAGGGAAGATAAATATTAGATGTACCCGCTCATTAATTTATTGATTCTCGTAGGTGAACCCGTTTGTTTGTTTGTTTGTTTGTTTGTTTGTTTTGTTTTACGGCATATCAACCTCAGTGGGTCATTTAATGCCGATAAAGTTTTGAAATAAATCAATTCTTAATGAATAATACAATTTTTTTATAAATACATTTTTTTATTTAACCCATAGATGGGACCCTAACAGGTACTACCACTCCGGTTCAGAGTGGACCAGGGAGCAATGGTGATGAATGGGGTGCTCCACATTCCCCAAACCTCCAAAACTGGAACCTCAACATTAGATAGAGTTGAACGTCATTCCCAGGACATGTAGACCCGCGGCCACCGCCTTCTGGCACCCATATGATAAAAAGGGGTTGGGGCTTGCCATAAGGGCAATAGGGTTGCGAAAATCATATAGGTGCTAGGGCTTGACGTGACCAGCCAATTGATCGGAGGGGGCCTCTCCGACCGCCCGTCTAGCCCAAGATAGGGCCAAAGTGGAATATTGCATGTCCTGAATTGCTCATCCACCTGGGCTCTATTCTTAAGCATTACGGGTCGCCACCCACGGCCAACAGGTGGCCCCATTAGGGGAGTCTTACCCCTCTGCAGAGGTTCAGTCGGTGCATTCTAACGCCCCACTCGACAGGGCGGAGGTGAACCCGTATGTTAGATAATAATATTAAAAAACAGATGTTGTATAGGCATTTTCTTCTTTCGGTAGTTAATCGTCGCTTTTCGCTATTCTGTCTTTCGTTGTGTTATTACAGGTGTGATGAATGGCAAAAAAACTTTTTCCTTGTACACACATGGTTTATTACCATTGATGTCTTTTCTCACATATATTTTACCGCAAGTCTGTACGCAAGTCAAGAACTAGTTGGGACCCTAGATGTAAATGGACAACCGTTCGCTGTGCGATTTTCGGCCTAATTAAATTAGAATTACTATGTAACTTGTAACTTTAGGATTTTAATCCTCTCACTTTATCTCCTCTAATGGAAGCCAAGCTTTCAACTGGTTATACTGCATATCAGGTAATAGATAGAGCTAGGTCATTACAACAATATATATATATATATATATATATATATATATATATATATATATATATATATATATATTATATTTTACCGGAAACAAAGCAGACGAAAAATAGATACAATAATTTTTCAGTCATTTCTAGATAGAATTTTAAGAAGTGTTCAGGGAGCATTGGGCAGCAACCATAATCTTATTTTGATGGCCGGTGCAGATCATCATATTGTCTTCCATGATTCAGCCACTGAAGATACCGATACTCCATTTTACAGTCCTTCAAGCACCCGGTTGTCTGAACATTTCCATACTGCATTCCACACTCATCTCAAAGATAGTCCAGGGTCACAGAAAAGTCAGATTCGTTAATGAAGATGGCCAGACCGTCTGATATACCTAATAAAAGGGTGGTTGTTCACCCGAAATATCGGAATAGATTAAACCAGGAGCAGAGCAACGGTTGAATATATAAAAATTCTGATTTTTGTTCTTTTTTTCTTGTTTTATTCTTTTTCCAATGCTTCAAAGACCAAACAAACAACGTTCACAAGAACATAACATACAAATTATAAATATATATTATATATATATATATATATATATATATATATATATACCAATCCCTCCACACGAGTAGGATGGGACACATAGTCAATTTCTTAAGTGGTGTTTAATAGGTTTTAATTCAGAGTTTTCTTTCTCCGAGACTGGTTTGTTGGAATATTTCGATATATAAGGTGCGTTGAAGTCCCCGACTTAAGCTTAAAGAGCGGACGAGAGGCTCAGTCACTGCTTAAAAAACAAAATATACTTCACTAAGGAACATCCAAATGATTATACACAATGGAACACAAGGGATCTCCACTGTAAAGTGCTCTCACTTGAAGCTTAAAAAATGGCCACAAACAGACAGAGGGTCTCATTGTCCTGGGCATGACGTTACATTCTGATGGTGAAGTTCCAATTCTGGAGATGTTGGTAATGTGGAGTATCCCTTTAACGCCATTACTCCCAGGTTCAGTCTGCACTGGAGTGGATGTACCTGTTAGGGTCTCATCTATGGGTTTAAATAGGAAAAATGAGTTTAAAGATGGAAAATTGAGTTTACAAAGTAATTGAGTACCAATCAAAAATGAATAAAACAAGAACCGGCATAAATAACCCAATGGGTTGACATGCCGTAAAAGACAAACATCATCATCATCATCATCATTGGCAATTCAATCTCGAAATACTATGATAAACGTTTTTTTGTGTGCCCCTGAGGTTGCAGCGCCTCCTGTGACTATGAAGTCCTATGTTTGAGAAACATTCTCGACCACAGATTTTGCATTTGTAGGTTGTCCCTGTAGATGATGATGTTCCGATGCTTTGTTGCCGTTGCTTTCTTATGAACCTCTTAGCTTCAAGATGTTGTATCAGGGTGAATTCTGACATGTACAGTCCTCTATGGAGATTCTGCCTCCACCGAGGGCGGTCTTGAGCCAAATTTTCCCAGCTGGAAGGGACAATGCCAAAGCACCTGATATCATTTTTGCAGACATCCTTAAATCGCAGAAACAAACAAACAAACAACCAAATTAACACATGATTTGAAATCCCCTAAGGCATCTTACATCGAAGGCAACCTTTTTCATCTTACTTTTCGCTCAGTATTTTCTTTCTCTTTAATGTACTCATCCCCTTCACCAAGTGTCTCATAATACCTCATTTTCCCGTCTTTAATTCAAAATCATCTTTTGCTTCTATTCATATTCTAGTAAACTTTCATACTTAATCTTCTTTATCTCGGAACCTAATCCGTTTTTATAGAATCAACAAAAGAATCATCAGAATTATTAATCTTTCCAAAATGTCCGCTAATTTTTTGACACTCTGATACCGCACCGATTTTTATTTAAAAAAAAAACATCTATTTACACATTTGTTTATTTTACTTAGTGTCACTTCATCAATAATCCATTTTTCTAATATAGTATATATATATATATATATTATTTTCTTTTTCTAAATATATATATATATATATATATATATATATATATATATATAATATTTTAACACAGAATACGCTTTTTTTTAAAAATTCCAGCATCGAACACCAGCGTTCGTTTGTACCCCTCCTTCTAACGGTTATTTATTCTGTCTTTCCTTCATATGTTGCTCTTGATTGAAGACCACTCTATTAAAAAGGTCGAAACAGATTCTGTCACCAAACTATTAACATCATTTGTTTTTTCTAAAATGTTAAATTCATACTGTCGGATTAACTTCCCATTTACTTCATATATAAATATATATATATATATATATATATATATATATATATATATATAGGTGTAAAAAAGTTGTTTCCATACACAGTTTCGGTGTTCTTTTTACACCGTCTTCAGGGGAACTAAGTGAATCTATATGGCTAATGAAATATATATTCGTCTGATTAAGTTTATTTTATTCTATTTCTCCTAAAAGCCAATTGACTTTAGTCTCCAAAGCTTGTTCTTGAAGGTTAGTGCTAAGTCAGACCTATGTTGACAGGCAGAGGTGATTAAGGATTCTATCTAGCTATGCCCTTCCTCTCCTATATTTTTTTATTGCCTCTTCTTTTTTACTTCTTACTTTTTGAGCTTTTGGAATTCTAGTACTCTGTGTGAGCATATTAAGCTAAGTAGATTTTTTTATATACATATAATTGGTGCATTATCATATTATTATGTTATATCTAAATTAATTTTAGTGATACAATTAATTGCGTTACGTAATCTGTGCATGCATTTCCCTAGGAAATTCATTCTTTTTATTCACAATTCATTCTATTTGGGAATCTAATTATCTCTAACTTTTCTTGTAAACACAAAAGGCATGGATCAGTTAATTCTCGGCAAGTACTTGATTTCTTTAATATTTCCCATTTAATAATAGGTGTTAATTTTGATTGCTTTAAATTCTAAATGTAGCAAGCTAGGATTGTTGCATTTTTTAGTTTAATATAGAGAAAGTCGGTTTAAGGTTTGTGAATATATTTTTAAAATCTGATTTTGTACAACCTACATAAAATTTAGTAGTGCTCCGGCTTCCTGTGTATTATGCACTAAGCGTACCTGTCGTTTCAACCTAGTTAGTTTCTTGCGGCGACGATGGTTCATTTTTGGCAGGAAGGTTGTGGGGTCGTGATGGACTTACTAATCTGCCAATGGATTAAGTGGCGTTAGCATATATATATTATATATATATATATATATTATATATATTATAATATATATATATATATATATATATAAGATATAGATAGATAATAGATAGGATAGATAAAAGATATGAGAACACACAATGCTTGCTTAAAATGAAAAATATTTATTATGATATCCATAGCTAATAGAACAATATTTCGATTTATGAAAATCATCTTCAGAGCTTGTTTTTAATCCGACTCATCAGGTCCGGATTAAAAAACAAGCTCTGAAGATGATTTTCATAAATCGAAATATTGTTTCAATACTAGCTAGGATATTATATGAAATATTCAATTTAAAACAGGCCATTGTGTGTTTTTCATATCCTTTTAATTCTATACTTATACCTCCGGATTCATTTCCTCACTCTTAAGACACACCACACACACACACACACACACACACACACATATAATATATGGCATACACACACACACACACACACAAATATATATAATATATATATATATATATATATATTATATATATATTACAAACAATGAATATTTCCAACCCATCATCTTTGTATTTTCCTTCAGCTGACCCATGTTAATTGCTTTTCTTTTTTCCATTTCCATCGTCAGGATTTCCTATCTTTTTGGTCTGTTATGATTTATTACATTCTATTTATATTCTATCGATACATTCGCATCTACTCACATCTCCTTTAAAATCATTATGTTCCATTTTTAAATATATAAAAATAGCAATATCACTGTCCTTGATTTAAGAATCAGTCTCCATTAAAGAGTCTCTATTATTGAACAAACTTCATTTCTATTGACATTTTTTCTTTTCACAGAAATCATTACGCATCCAAGAAAAATATATAGGACGGTGAATTGCGTTTAAGATCCCTGAGGTCGTTAATATTATTTTTTTCTTGCTCCTTCTCCAATTCTTTTAACTTTTCTCTCTATCTCCTATCTATGATACAATCTTATTATAAAAGAATATTCGGGGTCCGTCTCTCTGTAACCGAAACTATGCCACTGCTTACGTCTTAATACCCTCAGGATTTGATAAAGTTCATCAATGAGTATTAATTTATTGTAAAAATCATTCATACATTGAATAATCTGATTTATTAAACGATTTGTCTCTGACAATCTGAGTTAGATTTACCTCAAAGCAACCCATTTTATTAGTGCGCGTTAGATTCCTGTAATGTGTCTTATATTCAACCAAAGAAATAAGGGTTTAAAATCATATATGGTGTAGTTTATTTGCAAAACTTGGTTTTAAACAAAGCCAGGTTAAATAAATAATTACTCGGTGTTCTTGATCTCTAATATTTTTATTCTCCAACGTATTAAAATCAATCCTATCAAGTAATTTATATAGAAACCAATTAAGATATAATTAAATTCAGTGTATCAATTTTATATGCGTTCTTATCTAATTTTGTTAGTTTTCCAATTTAATTTATTTCAATTCATATATCTGACTGCCTAACTAGCCATTGTAAGAGCCGAAGAGGAGTGTTGCTTGTCACTGGACCACTTAGTACCCGGACCACTGACTGCTCAACCACCACAATCCTGTCTTCAGGCATCATTGATCGTCACCCAATGCCAACAGGTAGACACTTTAGGGGGAGTGGTCTTACCCCTCTCCATGGATCTGCGTATTCTACAGCCTCAACCGGAAGGGCGGTCTGATTCCTCCACAGGGTTGTAGTCAGCAAATTCTACACCCCAAGCCGACGCGGTGATCTTACGCCTTTGCCGGGTTGAAGTCGGTGTATTTTACAGCCGCAGTCAATAGGGCGGTCTTACACCTCTGTGGGACTGGAATCAGCGTATACTATGACCCTAGCTGACAGGGTTGTCTAAACCCTCTGCAGGGATTCAGTCGGCGTATTCTACAAGCCCAGCCAACGGGGTGGTTTTACATCTTTGCCGAGTTGTAGTCGGCGTATTCTACAACCCAAGGCAACAAAACAGTCTTACCCCTCTGCGGGACTGGAGTCGGGGTATTTTACGGTCCCAACCGATAGGTCTTTCTTATTCCTCTGCTGTGGTGCAGACGGTGTATTCAACAACACCTGGGGACAGGGTGACAGGGCGATCTTACCTCTCTGCAGATGTGCTGTTGGAGTAGTCTACAGCCTCAGCCGACAAGGCGTTTTTACTCTCTGCAGTGGTGGATTCAGCATATTCTACAGCAACAAGCCAACGGCTACGGTGTTTTTACACCTTTACCGGGATGTAGTGGCCTATTCACATCCCAAGCCAACAGAGCGGTCCTTACCCCTCTGCGGGACTCCAGTTCGGACGTATTCTCGGCCGGCCCAGCTGACAGGTCTGTCTTCACCCCTCTGCAGGGCGCAGTCCGGCGTATTCTACATCCCCACCGACGGGGGTTACAGTGACAAATCTTTACCACCCTCTGAAGTGCTGACAGGTCTATTCTTATCCCTCTGCAGGGATGCAGTCGCATATTCTTAACAGCCCTCAGCCGACCAAAGGCGGTTTTTGTATCCTTCTTCAGACTGTTGAGCAATGCCTGTACGACCCCAGCTGACAGGAACGAGTTACCATCAGGTTTCCTTGGAGAAACCAGTGATTTCAGAAAGCAAAGAGGCGTGTGTACATTAGTTTAACACAAACAGAAAAATCCAATTGCACTATTTTCTGAAGTTGAAAGGATGAATCTCATAAAATCCAGTCAAATTGCCCGATTGCTCTGGTTCAGCATCCGCCATATTACAACCTAATACATTTTAACGACGCGTTATGCTATACAAGTTTTAGCAGCAATCAGTTTTTGACTGAGAAGCATTGATTGTAAGTGTCAAATGATATCAAATGTGAGAAATGGGAAGCTGGGGTGATAAATTTGAAAAATTCAGTGGGCGAAAATAGGAAGTGAAAGCCTTCTAAATTTGAAAAAAAAAAAAAATAACAGAAATTATATAATAAATCGTGCGTGTGTCTGTCTGTAACCGAAACTAATATTACTACTTCAAGTTAACAATTGGATTGGTGGAGTTAAGGCAACACTAGATTTACAGTGTTGGATTTTTTTTATATATAAGGCATATAAGGTAAATGGTCCACTTCTACTTATAGTGCTCGCCTAATAAACACGTGACCTGAGAAGGATTCTTATTGTCCAATCACCGGCACTGCTGCTGCTGCTTCTGCTGTATAATAGACCCCATTCTGAGCTTATGTCATTGAACTTGATTCCTCTTGGACGACGGACTTACAAAGAATACTTTAACACGGCGGATTCTTATTGGCTTGCCTTACTATTTCACTACATTCTGGACTAAGGATGGCTGCCCGATACTTAACAATGCAGGATTTACATTTTCTTTCATGTGAGCATGGGACAGTTTGGACGGTTTCCACTTTTAACCAGAGTGTGGTTGTGAGATGAATTACGGGACCGGAAGATTAAGGTTGACAGAGTAATTAATATATTATTATTAATAAAGAACTGTGTGTTTGTCTGTAAACAGAAATTACATCACAACTTTATGTTCTCAATTCCCTTTTGTTGTTTACCATCACACATTCTCCATGATTTTTTATTTATTATTGAAATTTCAATTATTAATAAAATTATTTTACATTAATTAACTTTTGCTCATAATTCAATAAGATAAAACCAAACAATTAGAAATCAATAATAACTAAGCACATATTTTATTAAAAATTCAAATATATAATATCCAATATGCAAATTAGCCTTCCGTTCACACTGTAAAATCGCTATTTTGTTGTTATAAATAACACACAATTACATGTTATTAGTATCTAGATATGACCAACCTATTAATATATATAAGCAAAATTTTTTATCAATAATTTTGTTTAAATAAAAAATAAAATCATGGAGAATATGATGTTAAAGCAACGCAAAGGATTTGAGACTATACATTAGTGATGTAATTTCCTGTTAGAGACAAACACACAATCTTTATTATAACTAGCAAATATATGCACCCTCCGGTGGCAAATAGGT
>CM042152.1:40724361-40744361 GCA_023376005.1 Doryteuthis pealeii | reverse complement strand
TATATATATATATATATATATATATATATTCACAGACAGACAAGGAAACACACACATATATATATATTCACAGACAGACAAATAAACTCAGACACACACACACACACACATACACACACACACACACACACACATACACACACACACACACACATATATATATATATATATGTGTGTGTGTGCGTGTGTGTGTGTGTGTGTATGTGTGTGCGCATGTGTGTGTGTGTGTGTAAGTGAGACAAATGGAAGTGAATCCGACAATTATGCTGAAAGATGAGTGGAAAGAGAATGTTGCGTGGATAAAAATTATCTATTGAAATGCTGACAGGTGTTTCAACCAAGAGTCTGTCCTTATATACATTGTATCCTATTTAAGTATTATTCCAAATACAATATAATAATAATAATAATAATAATAATAATAATAATAATAATAATAGAGAGACATAAAATTTAAGTATACAAACGGCGGTTCTTTCTTCAGGGCATTGTGTGGCAAATATCAACATATCTTTGCTTATACACGTGTCGGCATTTCAATAAACGATTTTATCCATACAACATTTTCTTTCCATTTATATTTCAACACATACACATACACAAACACAAACACACACATACACACACACACATACGTATATATATGGAAAATCTGAAAAACGAAATATTCAGGTGATGTATTTTTGATATTATTGATATTAATTAGTTTTACCTACTATCGAGCGTTTCAGTTTTTATATATACTGTATATATTAACCTTCACCAGGTCTATATCTGCTTTGTCTTTAATTAGGCGTTCCTTTCCAAATTTGTCATTAATACTGATGACCAACCGGTAACGAATTACGGACTCCTACTATATACTGAACCCGCATGATTTTGCAAGTTGTCGCAGTCGCGCGACGTAATCCTCAATTTATTAATTTGGTTTCTGTACCGCAGAAGTAAAAAGAAATCGCTAGTATAGGATGTTATATTGTGAGGCAATATATAATTTATACATAGGACCTCTAGTATTTTTTAGGTCCATATTTGTCTTCTGCAAACAATTTTGGAAGTGTATTCATTAATTTCCTACATTCTGCACCCATTACAGAACAGAATAACACCAACTGTTTCTCAGTCTGGTACATTCTTTAATTTATTTTTTAAAATTTGAAACTATTAGGGCTTCAGTGGTTTCGGCCTTTGGACTAAGATATAAATAAATCAGCGAGATCCCGGATGCTATCCCCCCTAGGCAACATTTCAAAATCAACATTATTAATTCAATCATGCCAGATTATTAAACGATTAATTTTAAAGAGAGTCTATAATTAATGATTTTAACATTGGTTCTTCCATTATTATTATTATTATTATTATTATTATTATTATTATTATTATTATTATTATTATTCACTGCTTTTGAGTTTTTACATCAGCGTTAGCTGATAGTCTTTCACTGAAGTCTGAGTGACAGCAAGTCTCCTCAGGTCTCCATGACTCTTCTAAGTATTCTAGCAGATTGCAGCAGTGCAGTATTCTGGATGGTCTCAATCTTTGTTCTGATGTCCAGATTTTCCAAACCCTTTTCCAATCCCTTTGGGACCGTTCCAAGTGCACCAACTACAATTGGTATCACGTTGACTTTCATATTCCATAACTTTTTCCATTCTCTGGCAAGATCCAGGTATTTGTTCATTTCCCCCTTTATTATTATTATTATTATTATTATTATTATTATTATTATTATACTCATGTTACTAAATTCTACGACCGTTATCATTTTGCAACATCCATGATTTAAAATGAGATCGTCCAAATGAGTGTTGTTACCTGGGCTAAATCATGGACCATTCAATTTTTATTATGAAGAAAGAATGGCATGTTATACAGAAAAATATAAGAAGAAAGAAAGAAAGAGATAGAGTAGGGAAAAGATAGAAGGTGACTCTACGTATTGAACTAATTTGCGATAGCTATTGAGTAAACATATCAAATGTTGTAATAATCAAATCATGATACTGTGATATATCCACAGGTTCTGCTAGTTATTCTTCTCCTTTTTTATGATTAGATGTCTATCAAAGTGTAAGCATTTGTGATTACTGTTTCATTTGATTCATGTATGTCACTAGAATTTATTAGATTGGATACTTGATAAATATGAGTAAATTGTTTGTATTAAGAATAGTTACATGTAACTATAATTGTTTTCTAAGGATTATTATTATTATTATTATTATTATTATTATTATTATTATTATTATTATTATTATGTTTTTTCACCTGTCATAGCCGGTGGTTCACAGGATGCGGAGTGACAGCAAGTCTCCTCAGATCTCCGGGACTCTTCTGAGAGTTCTAGCCGATGCAAACAGTGCTGTAGTTTGGATAGTATCGATTCTTCCTCTTATTTCCAATACACCCAAATTATTTTCCAGAGTTTGGGGACCGTTCCATGGGCACCAATTACAATTGGTACGACCTTCACCACAGTTCTCTGGTAAGGTCCAAGTATTTGCCTATCTTTTCGCTTTCTTTCATTTTCACTCGGTGATCGGCCTGTACTGCAAAATCCACGAGATGACAGGTACTCTTCTTTTTATCAATCAATACTAGGTCGGGTCTCCTGGCTGGGATTAGATAATACGTCTGTACCTCGAAGTCCCAGAGAATATAATGCTTTTCATTCTCCAGGTATTATTATTTGCTCCTTTTGAGTTTTCCCATCAGTGTTAGCTGATGGTCTTTCACTGGAGTCTGAGTGACAGCAAGTCTCCTCAGGTCTCCAGGACTCTTCTGAGTATTCTGGCAGATTGCAGCAGTGCAGTGTTCTGAATGGTTTGAATTCTTCCTCTGATTTCCAAACTTTCCAGACCCTTTTCCAATCCTTTTGGGACTGTTCCAAGTGCAGCAACTACAACTGCTATCACTTTCACTTTCATATTCCATAACTTTTTCAGTTCTCTGGCAAGGTCCAGATATTTTTCCATTTTTTCATTTTCCTTTAGCTTCACCCTGTGATCTGCTGGTACTTCAAATTCACCAGTTGACAAGTTCTTTCTTTAGTGTTTATCAACACTAGGTCTGGTCTTCTTGCTGGGATAAGTTGATCCGTTTTTATTTCAAAGTCCCAGAGAATTTTATGCGTTTCGTTCTGAAGAACAGATTCTGGTTTATGCATATACCATTTTGTTGTATGGTCAAAATTTAATTTTTTGCATAATTCCCAGAGGATTACCTTCCCAACCCAGTCGTGTCTAGTTTTGTATTCTCGTTGTGCTAGTTTGCTACATTCGCAGAGTATATGGTTTACTGTCTCATCTCTATTCCCGCAAATCATTCTATTAATATTATTTTAAACTGTTTAAATGATAGAGATAAAGAAAACAAGTGCACCACCTACAATTGGTATCACTTTCACTTTCACATTCCATAACCTTTTCAGTTCTCTGACAAGGTCCAGATATTTGTCCATTTTTCAATTTATTATTATTATTATTATTATTATTATTATTATTATTATTATTATTATTATTATTTCGCTCCTTGTGAGTTTCTCACACCAGCGTAAGATGATGGTTGATCACTCGAGTATGAGTGGCAACAAGTACACACAGGTCTCCAGCATCTTCTGAGTATTCTAGCTGATCTTAACAATCCTGTTGTCTTGATGGTATCAATACATCGATTGTATGCATTTACTATGTATGTAATTAAGAGGTATCATAGCTATAACAAATAGCAGTAGCGACATGGAGTCTCCCTGTTAGTCAATTCCATGGACACTAACTATAATTGGTATCATTTTCATCCACGTGGTCAACAGTATTTTTATTTCTCTGGCAAGGTTTACGTATTTCTCCATATTTTCCTTTTTACTCGTTCTTCTCAATAGTAAGAGTAAACATAAGTGGCCTACGCCGGTATTCGAACTCGGTTCGCCAATATCATTTTTTTCGGGCTAGTAACCGTCACAATAACCAGCAGGTGCACTGTCAATGATACCAGTTATGTGAAGAGCAGATGTGAAGAAGGCTTAGAAGAAATTATTTGAAAGGAAACAAAATAATCACGGGGAGATAGAAGAATGAAGAAAAGAAAGGAAAAAAGGGGATGCGGATGCAAGAAGAAGAACGAGATTGAATGTAAAAGAAAGGAACAAGGAGACGATAGCAAGAAAAAATAAACAAAAATTAATAAAAGATAAACAAATAATACAAAGAAAGAAAGAAAAAAGAAAGAAAGAAAGAAAGAAAGAAAGAAAGAAAGAAAGAAAGTAACGAAGAATAAGAATAGAGAGCAAAACTTATTAATCGAATAAGAACGTAGATAAACCAAAACGTTAGAGCCACGATATATATATATATATATTATATATATATTATATAATATATATATATATATTGTGTGTGCGTGTGTGTGTCTGTTTGTCTATCTCTATGTATGTCTGTGTGCCTGTGTATGAATGTGTGTATACGTATGCATGTGCATTTTGTATTGATAAGAACAAATTCTGCACATATATATATATATATATATATATATATGTATGTGTGTGTGTGTGTGTCTCTCTCTCTCTCTCTCTCCTCTCTCTCTCTTTCTCCTCTCTCTCTCTCTCTCTCTCTCTCTCTCTCTCAGTGTGTGTGTATACAAGTGCCTGTGCATTTTATATTGATAATAAAATATACCCGCACGCACGCACACACACACACACACACACACCACACATAGACACACACACACACACACACACACATATATATATATATATATATATATATATGCAATACCTAGCTCATTTACATACCATAAATGCACAACACATACACATAAATAAATATGCACACAGCCACACACACACACACAGCCCACAACACACACACAGCCAAACACACACCACACACGCGCGCGCGCGCGCGCAAACACGGAAGCAGCAAAGGGAAGAAAACTAAAAAAAAAGACAAAGAGAATAAGATTGAAAGAAAGATTGAAAGAAAAGGAAAGAAACGAGGGGACTGAGGCCGATTAATGCACAAAAAAGAAATCAACCAATTAATACAAAGAAAGAAAGGAAGAAACGATGAATAAGAAACATATGGCAAAAGTCATTCATCGAATAAGAACGAAAATGTTAGAGCCACGTAAGGTGAAATAAAAGAGGATTGATTCAAAGAAGAAAAAAAATGATTACGAACAAAGAATGGAAAGAAGAAGAAGAAGAAGAAGAAGAAGAAGAAGAAGAAGAAGAAGAAGAAGAAGAAGAAGAAGAAGAAGGTGGCAAGAGAGAAAATGGAATAGGATAAACAAGAACAAAAAAATGAATAAAAATAAAAATAATAAAGATTACGAAAAGGATTATTAGTGGTAGGGGAAGTCGGGCTTTTATTCTTACAACAATGAGTCGTTTTTTTTTTATTTTTATTTTTTATGTTTTTTTTTTAAATTCTTTTTCTTTTTTGCGGTTCAGAACGCAACGTTGGTTAAGTTGATGAAGCATTACATTCTCCTCTTGCCAGAATAACAAGAGTCGATGAGTGGCGCGTTTATTCCAACTTTGTTTCGTTGAATGCAGATAAAAAAAGAAAAAAAGAAGTGGAGTTATCTCTTGTAAGAAGGGAAAAAGCAAAGAATATTCCTCGAAATACATCGAAGTCAATCGCTTGATCAAACATCAAAATTGTGAATGTAGAAATATACTCCATCTTTCTCCCCCCATCTCTCTCTCTCTCTCTTCTCTCTCTCTCTCCTCTCTCTCACACACTCTCTTACACACACACACATACACACTTATTCTCTCGCTCTACCTATCTATCTATCTATCTATTTACCAAACTATATCTCTCACTCTTTCTTTCTCTGTGTTTCCTCTTCTCATTCACACACACACACACACACACCACACACACACACACACGAGAGAGAGACGATGATGAGGAGAGAGAGAGAAGAGAGAGAGAGAAGAGAGAGAGAGGCAGACAGACAGCCAGACATATGTGTGTGTATGTAAAAATATTTCCCTGTCTTTTTCTTTGTCTTTGTCTTTGACTCTCTCTCTCTCTCTCTCTCTCTCTCTCTCTCTCTATCTATCTATCCTATCTATCATCTATCTCTCTCTATCTATATATCTATCTATCTCATAATAATAATTATATATATATATATATATATATATATTATATATACACTGCGTTTCAATTACTAAAGAAGTGGCACTGAAGAATTGAATTAAAACCTGTAAAATTCGCTTAAGATGTTCACCTTGTGTCACATCCTACTCACGTAGAATGTTAAGTAAATATATATAAACTATTGCTGCCAACTCCAGAAAAAGGATAATATGATGATTAATCATCGCCAAAAGTCATGTCACATCACATAGTTTTTTTTATATAATGATTTGGGTAGCCTATTTATTTTAATGCGGGTAAAATAATTCAGTTCAAAAACTACAGTGTAATTCTGGAGAAGGGTTATACAAAATAACCATAGATTTGAATGGTAGAGGCTGACCCATAACTGATCAAGACACTGGTGGTTATTTGGTTGGTTGGTTGGTTGGTTGGTTTGTTGGTTGGTTGGCTGGTCGTTTGGTAGGTTATTCCTTTTTTGGGGGGAGGGGGGTGAACCCTTAGTTTTATGCCGAAGACGTTTCGTTTTATTCATATTATTTTTATTTTACTATTTCTCTGAATGTTTGAGATGAGTCTTGAAGATTAGTATTATTGTCCCCATCTTCATTATTATTTGTACTACGTTTTGGCCGATATACCCTCCGGCCTTCTTCAGGTATTTATTGTCGGACTCGGGAACCTTCTCGGACAAATAACAATGAAGATGGGGAAAATAGTCCGAATAATGCAAATAATACTATTTTTATTTTATTTATATTTATTCATATTCATTTTTTTTTATGGGTATACAATCTGTTTTCAAACCCATTTTTAAAGACAATTTTGTAAACCATTTTTTTCTCTATGTAACCAATGGATGGAACTCTAACAGCAACTAGCACTCCACTTGTTGGTGGAAAATATCACGTGATAGCAAAAGTCTGTCGGAAAGTTTAGAAAGTTAGGGAGCTGAGCTTAAGCGTTCCACGGAGAAAACAAAAACATCCAAAAAATACAATAGCGCTAATATGCTTGGGAAAGGTCGGGTGGTTGGTTGGTTTTACGGTATATTAATATTTTCCGGATTGTTTAATGCCGAATCAAATCATGCTGGTAAACAAAGAGCACATGTTGCTTACAGTATATGCTGTTGCTTAATTGGTTGATCAATCAAGCATTAAACGCTCATATCATCTCAACTTCGATGATCTAGCTCGAGAGAGTTATGTGTTAGAATCCTTGTCGTCATCTTAGGGGTTTAATTGTCCTGTTGTTCACAGTATTCAGTTCATAATCCTAATCTGTAGTGAGTTGGTAACCCTCGGTAATATATATAAGTGCAAGTATGTAGTATTCCTCTGGGGTTCATTCAAAAGATAGGTCTTTCTGTTAGAAAGTTCAACTGTTACATAATTATTAGATACCTAATATCTATGTGCAATAGTGTAGAAAACAAGATGGCGTTTTAAGTGCAGCTGACGGCCTTGAAGATTGAGTGACAAGCTTGACCTCAGTCCTAACCCTATCTTCCGGGGATAGCCTGGAGAACCAGCAGAGAGGACCCTCTCTTCCGGTTTAGATTAGAAGTAAGTTTCAGTTAGAAGGTAGGAGCCGAGCTCGTAGGTTGTAAGTCGCGTATTACGCGCCGCCGTTCTCATCTGCGCAGTTGTCTGGCTGGGGATTTAAAAATAAAAATAGATCAAGTAAATCGAAGTCTTTGTTTATTATCTAAAAACTAACAATGACACAGGGTTGATAAAGAGAAATCCCAATGGAAGACCAGACACGAAGTCCCCAGAGAAGTCCAGACCTTAGAAGATTCCAGATCAAGACAAGATGTTATAAGAATGTCAGAGCGGACCAAGAATAGAAGAAGAGAAGTAAATGAAGAGGTATACAACACAACCAGTAATTTATTGAGAGTTGCAATGGATCTTAAATGCTTTCTGTCTCGTCTCTCATTGGCCAATTCTTACCAGAAGTACGTACTGATGTTGGGAACGTTCCTAAATAGAAGTGGGGATTTATGTACATACGAATAGACAGTCAACAGTTATTCTCCTCCAGATATGGGTAAGATAGTAAAGCAGATTGGACTCTTTAACCTTGGTTGACAATCGGTCTAGATTAAAGAAAACTGATTTCAAACCTGCTAAAAATTGACTTGTGCCATACTCTGCTCAGAGTGAGTAAATACATTCTCTAGAACTCAGGAACCTTCATGTAATCGAGCCTTCATGGAACTTCAAATCTAACTCTTTATTCAATTCACCAGTGTAGACATTTCTCGTTCTGTTAGTCTTAACCTGTATAATTGTCCCAATCGTTCTACGATCAGGGCTCTTATGGCAAACTTCCTAACCGTTTTTTTTGTATAGATGTAAAAAATAGACCTTGCATTCATACAGCTATGGTATGTTAATGCCTACTATCTAAAATATTAAATGAAAAAAATCCATGCTGTTATCAATTTAAATTTTATTTTTAATTATCTTCACGAATATAAATAAAAATTTCTATTAATTTTCGCTCAAAAAAACCAAGCCCTGGTGATATTTAATGTGTATATATTTACTTTGTCGTTTTAATTTTTTATTTTTTGAAGTTTCCTCCAGACATCAATAACAACAACTGCCCTTATATATGTACTAGAAGCGGCTACCCGGCTTCTCCTGGGTTGAGGGATTTTTTTAAGTTAGTCCTGCAGATCTATTATTATTGAATCGCAAGTTGGATCCTCATTGTATGCTCTATTAAAAGGGTTATAAGTTTCCTTGAGTATGAGATTAAACTGATCTATTCTGGAACTCCGCAAAATAAAATTTAAATAGTAAAAAGGAACAAAATATATCAAATCAAGTAGTAGAAGCATTAGACGGATTCATTGTTTCCTGTTATATCTCTGTCCTTTAGGCTAAGCTGATATTTTATATAATATTTGATGATGGGATCTTAGTGTCTAAGTTGCCTATGGCATGCAACACTCTACTTTGGCCCTTGATTAGGCTATACGGGTGATCGGAGAGCCCTCTACTAATCAATCGGCTGGTCACGCCAAGCTCTAAAACCTATATGACTGTCCCAACCCGATTGCCCTTATGGAAAACCCTAAACCTTTTTATCATATGTGTTAGAAGACAGTGGGTGAGGGTCTTAGAGTCCTTGTTATAAAAAAGACATAACATAACATTGCAAGTTGAAATTAAGAATTGAATTTTTAAAAAAAATTAGATATCTCCGGTATGATTTTCGTCGTAATTATTCGGATTTAACAGAAACCTTATTTTTATTAAGGGCAGGACTCAAAATCTCGATGCCACCAGTAGATGAATTATGTCGCGTGACATTTCTAACGTGATAGAATTATAGATTCAATATTGATTTGTACAAAAATGATATATACCCAACATGATGGTCTTTTACGCAATATTTGCCAAGGCTACAGCCTATTGTGGACAAATATTATCTCTGCGTAAATTTGCCGGCAAAGTGTTTCTCTGTTTTCCTATTCACAGACCAGTGCGTATTATTAATATTATTATTATTATTATTATTATTATTATATTATTATTATAGATGGTCTTGTTTGTGTCCCATTGTTGCTTTTATTTCTGTTTATCTGGTTACTCAATGGCTCTCTTTTTTTGATCCAGGAGAAAGAGAGAGAGAGAGAGAGAGAGGGGGAAGAGAGGGAGGGAGAGGGAGAGTGAGAGTTGTGGGAGATAAGATTTATTGGATGCGCTTATGTTTATTTTAGAGAATGTGTTAAAATCACTTAGAATAGTAAAGTATGTATTCACCATAGGAAGCGTCAAAGAAAAGGGAAACAGATACATGACTAATGAAAAGGACCAGTAAGTCGAAACACGTGTCCGTGGATGACCTATATATGCTCCCCATCCCCCTGGACTTGAGCATTCTTTTTTTTTGGGGGAGGGAAATTTCGGCTGATGACCGCCAACTAAAGCGTAAACGCAACCACATTCCTATAAAGGGGGAGGCCCTTTACATACATACAGATGTGTGTATTAAAACAGTTTTAAATAAGCCTTCGCATTCTGTGGGTTACGATGGCCAAACGGTTAAACTATCCGATTGCTGCTGAATGATCGGAGTTCTATCCCGGCTGTTAGGTAGCTCACAAAATGTCTAGCCAAATTGAAGTCGAAACATGTGTTTCTGGATGACTATATAATATATATATATATATAAGTTTTTGTGTCTTTATATCTTCCAAATTATCCGCGTGTGTGTATGGTGAGTCCTCTGTGTGTGTGAGTCTGTGTGGGTGTGTGTATTGTGTGCGGTCTGAGCAACAAGGTCTTATAATTCCAGGTGGGCCTACCTTTTTGTTTTATATTAACAGTACTTTGTGTGTTTGTTTGTGTTGTTGTGGTGGTGTGTCTGTGTTGTGTATGTATGTGGTGTGTGTTTGCTCTGTAAGGGGGGCCAACAAATTTTCCTTGAAGATTTATTTTTTATTCTTTTTTTTCTCTTCTTATGTTATTCAATTTTATTACTTTCAACTGTTAACTTCTGGTGACCTGCCACAAAGCTTGTCTGAGTCATCTTAGCTGGACACCATACATAGGCTTGTTCATGTACTGGTTTCCAATAGAGATGCCACTGACAGTTGACCCTTATTTCCCCAGCAGTTTTCAGCATGTCTTGTCGTTTTACACGAATATTATGTTATAGGGAAGATCGCTTGTAGCTTTCCCATGTGGGTGTTTTTTCACGATTTTTCAGGATTTCACACGTGCATTCTTGTATAGTCTTCTCGCCTATTTCTCCACTGGATGCCAGCCATACAGTTGGCACTGATACCACCATGCCTGGGATAATTCTCATTTTAACTTGTTAGATGAGATCTAATATCCATTTTGTTACATATAATGTCTATACCTTATATATATATATATATGTATGTATGTATATATATATATATATATATATATATATATATATATATATTGTATGTAGTATGTATATAATATATATACATATTAAGTTAAAGAAAGGAAATGAATCCGACAATATGAGTAAGAAAAGGTGGAATTTGAAACATCACACAATGCTGTTAGAGGAAGAAAAAATTTATAAATAATCATAACTAATATGGCCACGTGTCAATATTGTAACGTCTTTCGTCTTTTTGCATATTTTAAGGTTTTTTGTTTGTAAACTGATTTTGACTTTCCTCTTCGAACCCAAACAACTACGGAGTGAATAGCTCTGATGATGATTTTTGTAAAATCGAATGATCAGTATCAGCTATGATTATATTATAAATTTTTGTTTTCTTCTTTACAGGGCATTTGTATGTTTTCATTCCACCTTGCTTACTCATATATTATATATAAATATATATATATATATATATACTATATATTATACATATATAATATATATATATATATATAATTTAATATACCAAAATGTTGGTAAATCCCGCGGGAAGAAAAACCAGTAAATGTTTGATTGTAACATATACTATAAAAACATCACCCGGGAGAAAAACATTTTTGGGAAAAAGAAAAGACCAGATAATCGTACTAACCAAAATAATCTAATTTGGTACAATAGTTGGCCAAAGAAAAAAAACAATTTATATAATATATATATATATAGTATGTATATTATCTTATATATAGAGATTGTGTGTTTTTCTGTCGTAACCGAAAACTATATTCCTGCTCAAGTCACATTTCTCTAGTTATGACAGTTCACATTCTCCATTTATTTATTTTTATCTAAACCTCAATTACTTAATAAAATTTCTTCATTATAATACTGTTAACTATCGTCTACAATACTGACAACATGCCAATTATATTTATATATGACACAAAATAGTGTTACAGTGGTGAACGGAAGCTATTGCATTAATAATTTAAAAATGAATTAATAATATGTGTCTTCGTATTAACTTGATTCTGAACTGTTTTGGTTTTATTTTTATGAATATAAGCCAAACTCTTTCAAATGAATGTCTCTAAAAGGAATGTCCCTGAAGATTAAAAGAAAAATAACTGTCATTTATTGTACTTCCTCTTTTAAACTAAATATTTAATTAAAAAAATAAACAAGAACACTGAATGCGATTCGGATGGACTTACGCACACTCGGTCGTATCGGCGATTATGAGCTCTCATATATGTGCTCAGTATCTCATCATAATCTGCACTATATTCTCGTAACATTATTAACGTGCATGTCATAAATCCTTGTTACTCCTCACTGTATTCTTTATTTAGATTCATGTTCGTCTGTAATAACCATTATATGTTTATTCCATAGACTATAAGCTTAAATACTGCACCCGGAGGTGCCAGGTACTGGAGTGCATCATAAGAGATGAGCGAGATGAGTATCCCTCTCTTTCTACTATATGTCGTGTAGAAACTATCTCACAACCATATTGCTTAGACACCTCCTCCGGACTTCATCGCTTCTCCGAGATGATATATACTTGGTGGGAGTGAGTAACACTCACACAGCGTAGCCCTCACACTCATGTGATCGTATTATCTATAATAGCAGCCTATGCGAGTACTATATATACTGTGGTACCAAGAGTGACTAATATTATTAAGCTAATATCTCCTACATCACTCTACCTGCCATAGAGTAGTTCACTAGCGATATATCGTGCTGATGTGTAGCACGTATACGAGAGTGAGGTAACTATATATATATATATAATAGATATAGGGGTATGCATATGAACTATATAAATCACTCTCAATATAATCTTGGCGCTAGGGTAAAGACGCTGCGGCCTTCGCGGAGTTTGCCTTTGATAGTGGACAGTACACCTTGGTTAAGTTGAACAGAGTGCACAGGCCTCAGTTCCTCGGCTATTCTTTCTGGAACGTTGGTCTCTTCTATTGACGATGCGATGTAAACCACCTAACTGTGTTCGAGAGTGCAGTATCGTCACTTAGCACAGTAGTACTTGTCACATCAGAAAGCGTAGCACATAGCTCGCGAGAGTCTAGCCTTACTCGCCTCAATAAGTAAAATATATATATAGCTCATAATACTCAGAATATGAGCGTAAATATTATATGATTACTATAGGCATTCTTCATCTCTTATTGCAGTAATTGCAGTGCATCTCTGCTTTCATGATGAAATAAACACATATATATTATATATACATTATAATAAATAAATAATAATTATTATTTGGTATTCAGCACTTTTTACTTATTAGCTTTAGTTCCCGGCGGTTTTATATTATATATATATATATATATATATATATATATATATATATATATATACATCTTCACCTGATGAATGCATCGCATGAAAACAAATATGGTTGTGAAAAGTTCCTTTGTCACCCAATAAATAGATATGTAAAACCTATATATTTATCTTATTGTATTATATATACTAGCAAATATATGCACCCTCCGGGTGCAAGTATTTAGCTTTAATGTAATAAAATATCATATTAAATTAGAAAGGCTAATGAAACTAAATAAGAATACAGATTAAAAAGATTTGAAACAGAGGAGTATATTAAAAGATTTGAAACAGAGGATATAATAAAAAAAATTGAACAACTGAAATTTACTCTTCCATCACTCTCGTCTTTCTTGTTATTTTTTCTAATTTAAATATTTAGTTAAAAGAGGAAGTAAAGAATTAAATGACAGTTATTTTTTCTTGTTAATGGAAATCCATTTAAGATTCATTGAAGAGATTTTGGCTTATATTCATTAAATAAAACCAAACAGTTAGAAATCAATAATACTAAGCACATATTTATTAAATTCGATTTTAAATATTAATATGCAAATTAGCTTTCCCGTTCACACTGTAAACCACTATTTTGTTGTATATATAAATATAATTGCATGTTGTCAGTATGTAGACATAGTTAACAGTATTAATAATGTAAGACAATTTTATTAATAATTGAGGTTTAGATAAAAATAAAATCATGGAGAATGTGATGTCAATAACTAAGAGAAATGTGACTTGAGCAGGAATATAGTTTCGGTTACAGACAGAAAAACACACAATCTCTATTATAATAAGATATATACATACATATATATATATATATATATATAAATTGTTTTTTTTTCTTTTGGCCAACTATTGTACCAATAGATTATTTTTGGTTAGTACGATTATCTTGGTCTTTTCTTTTTCCCAAAAATGTTTTTCTCCCCGGGTGATGTTTGATAGTATATGTTACAATCAAACTATTTACTGGGTTTTTCTTACCGCGAGGATTTACCAACATGTTTGGTATATTAAATATATATATAATATATATATATATATATATATATATTATATATATATATATATATATATTATTATATATATATTATGAGTGAAAAAGGTGGAATGAAAACATCACACAATGCTGTTAAAGAAGAAAAACATTTATAATATAATCATAGCTGATACTGATCAATATTTCGATTTTACAAAAATCATTCATCAGAGCTCATTCACTCCGTAGTTGTTTGGGTCGAAGAGGAAAGTCAAATCAGTTTACAAAACAAAAACCTTAATACTGCAAAAAAGGAACGAAAGACTTACAATATTGACCAACGTGGCCATATTAGCTATGATTATATTATAAATTGTTTTCTTCTCTAACAGCATTGTGTGATGTTTTCATTCCACCTTTTCTACTCATATTGTCGGATTCATTTCCTTTCTTTAACTTATATGTATATATATATATATATACCATACATACATACAATATATATATATATATTATATATATATATATATATATACATTACATACATATATATATATATATAAGGTATAGACATATATATGTACAAAATGGATATCAGATCTCATCTACAAGTTAAAATGAGAATTATTCCAGGCAGTGGTGGTATCAGTGCCACTGTATGGCTGCACCACGTGGAGAATAGGCGAGATAGAAACTATACAAGAATGGCACGTGTGATCCTGAACAAATCGTGAAAACAACACCCCACATGGGAACAGCTACAAAGCGATCTTCCCCTATAACATAAATCATTCGTGTAAAACGGACAAGACATGCTGAAAACTGCTGGGGAAATAAGGGTCAACTGATAAGTGGCATCCTCTATTGGAAACCAGTACATGAACAAGCTAATGTAGGTCGTCCAGCTAAGACTGACTCAGACCAGCTTTGTGCAGGTCACCAGAAGTTAACAGTTGAAAGTAATAAATTGAATAAAATAAAGAAGAGAAAGAATAAAATCAGATGTGCCTACAGAGCAAAACACCACACACACATACATACACACACACAGACACACACACACACACACACAAAAAACACACAAAGTACTGGTTAATGATAAAACAAAAGGTAGGCCAAACCTGGAATTATAAGACCTTGTTGCTCAGACTCGCACACATACCACAACACACACAGACTCACACACACAGAGACTCACACATCACACACGCGGATAATTTGGAAGATATAAGACACAAAAACTATATATATATATATATATATTATAGTCATCCAGAAACACATGTTTCGACTTCAATTTGGCTAGACATTTTTGTGAGCTACCTACAGCCGGGATAGAACTCCGATCGATTCAGCAGCAATCGGATAGTTTAACCGTTTGGCCATCGTAACCCACAGAATGCGAAGGCTATTTAAACTGTTTTAATACCACACATCTGTATGTATGTAAAGGCCGCCCCTCCCCCTTTATAGGAATGTGTTTGCGTTTTACGCTTTAGTGGCGGTCATCAGCCGAAATTCCCCCTCCCCCAAAAAAAAGAATGCTCAAGTCCAGGGGATGGGGAGCATATATAGTCATCCACGGACACGGTTCGACTTACTGGTCCTTTTCATTAGTCATGTATCTGTTCCCTTTTCTTTGACGCTTCCTATGGTGAATACATTACTTTACTTATTCTAAGTGATTTTAACACATCTCTAAAATAAACATAAGCGCATCCAATAAAATCTTATCTCCCACTCTCACTCTCCTCTCCCTCCCTCTCTTCCCCCTCTCTCTCTCTCTCTCTTCTCTCTTCCCTGGATCTAAAAAAAGAGAGCCATTGAGTAACCAGAAAACAGAAATAAAAGCAAAATGGACCACAACAAGAACCATCTATAATAATAATAATAATAATAATAATAATAATAATAATAATAATAATAATACGCACTGGTCTGTGAATAGGAAAACAGAGAAACACTTTGCCGGCAATTACGCAGAGATAATATTTGTCCACAATAGGCTGTAGCCCTTGGCAAATATTGCGTAAAAGACCATCATGTTTGGTATATATCATTTTGTACAAATCAATATTGAATCTATAATTCTATCACGTTAGAATGTCACGCGACATAATTCATCTACTGGTAGGCATCGAGATTTTGAGTCCTGCCCTTAAATAAAAAATAAGGTTTCTGTTAAACCGAATAAAATTACGACGAAAATTCATACCGGAGATATCTAATTTTTTTTTAAAAATTCAATTCTTAATTTCAACTTGCAATGTTATGTTATGTCTTTTTTATAACAAGGACTCTAAGACCCTCACCCACTGTTTCTACACACGGATATGATAAAAAGGATTAGGGTTTGCCATAAGCAAGGGGCAATCGTGTGGGACAGTCATATAGGTTTAGAGCTTGGCCGTGACCAGCCGATTGATTAGTAGAGGCTCTCCGATCACCCGTATAGCCTAATCAAGGGCCAAAGTAGAGTGTTGCATGACGGCATAGGCAACTTGACACTAAAGTCCATCATGCAAGATTAATATAAAATATCAGCTTAGGCCTAAAGGACAGAGATATACAGGAAACAATGAATCCGTCTAATGCTTCTACTACTGATTTGATATATTTTTGTTCCTTTTACTATTTTAAATTTTATTTGCGGAGTTCCGAACTAGATGCAGTTTAATCTCATACCAGGAAACTTATACCCTTTTTAATAGAGCATACAATGAGGATCCAACTTGCGATTCAATAATAATAGATCTGCAGGACTAACTTAAAAAAATCCCTCAACCCAGGAGAAGCCGGGTAGCCGCTTCTAGTACATATAGTGAAGAGGCAGTTGTGGTGATGTATGTCGGAGGAACTTCAAAATAAAAAAATTAACGCAAATAAATATATTACACTAAAGTATCACCAGGCTTGGTTTTTGAGCGTGAAAATGATAGAAATTTTTATTTAATATTCGTGAAGGATAATTGAAAAAATAAGAAGTTTAAATGATAACGAGAGTGAGTTTTTTCATTTAATAGTTTTAGATATAGGGATAACATACCAAGCTGTATGAATGCAAGGGTGCTGATTTTAGCATCTATACAAAAAAAAAAACGGTTAAGAAGTGTGCCATGAAGAGCCTCTGAAGCGTAGAACGATTGGGACAATTATACAGGTTTAAGACTAACAGAACGAGAAATGTCTACACTGGTGAATTGAATAAAGAGTTAGATTTGAAGTTCCATGAAGGCTCCTGATTACATTGAAGTCCTGAGTTCTAAGAGAATGTATTTACTCAACTCTGAGCAGAGGTATGGCACAAGGTCAATTTTTAAGCAGGTTTGAAATTCAGTTCTTTAATTCTAGACGATTGTCACACCAAGGTTAAAGAGTCCAATCTGCTTTACTATCTTACCCATATCTGGAGGAGGGAGATAACTGTTGGACTGTCTATTCGTATGATTACTAAAATCCCCACTCTATTTAGGAACGTTCCCAACATCAGTACGTACTTCTGTAAGAATTGGCCAATTGAGAGCGAAGGACAGAAAGCATTTAAGATCCATTGCAACTCTCAAATAAATTACTGGTTGTGTTGGTATACCTCTTTCATTTACTTCTACTTCTTCTATTCTTCGGTCGTCTCTGACATCTTATAACATCTTGTCTTGATCTGGAATCTTTCTAAGGTCTGGACTTCTCTTGGGGACTTCGTGTCTGGTCTTCTTCCAGTGGGATTTCTCTTTATCACAAGCCTGTGTCATTGTTAGTTTTTTAGATAATAAACACAAGACTTCTTCGATTTACTTGATCTTTATTTTATTTTTAAATCCCCAGCCAGACAATTCTGCGCAGATGAGAACGGCGGCGCGTAATACGCGACTTACAACACGAGCTCGGCTCCTACCTCTAACTGAAACTTACTTCTAATCTAAACCGGAAGAGAGGGTCCTCTCTGCCTGGTTCTCCAGGCTATCCCCGCGAAGATTTAGGGTTAGGACTGAGGTCAAGCTTGTCACTCAATCTTCTAAGGCCGTTCAGCTGCACTTAAAACGCCATCTTGTTTTCTACACTATTGCACATAGATATTAGGTATCTAATAATTATGTAACAGTTTGAACTTTCTAACAGAAAGACCTATCTTTTGAATGAACCCCAGAGGAATACTACATACTGCACTTATATATATTACCGTGGGGTTACCAACTCACTACAGATTAGGATTATGAACTGAATACTAAATGTGAACAACAGGACAATTAAACCCCTAAGATGACGACAAGGATTCTAACACATAACTCTCTCGAGCTAGATCATCGAAAGTTGAGATGATATGAGCGTTTTAATGCTGATTGATCAACCAATTAAGCAACAGCATATACTGTAAGCAACATGTGCTCTTGTTTACCAGCAATTTGATCGGCATTAAACAATCCGGAAATATAATATACCGTAAAACCAACCAACACCCGACCTTTTCCCAAGCATATTAGCGCTATTGTATTTTTGGAATGTTTTGTTCTCCGTGGAACGCTTAAGCTCAGCTCCCTAACTTTCTAAACTTTCGACAGACTGTTGCTATCACGTGATATTTTTTCACCAAACAAGTGGAGTGCTAGTTGCTGTTAGAGTTCCATCCATTGGTTTACATAGCAGAAAAAAAATTGGTTTACAAATTGTCTTTAAAAATGGGTTTGAAAACAGATTGTATACCCATAAAAAAATGAATATGATAAATATAAATAAAATAAAATAGTATTATTGCATTATTCGGACTATTTTCCCATCTTCATTGTTATTTGTCCGAGAGGTTCCCGAGGTCGGCAATGATACCTAAGAAGGCCGGAGGGTATATCGCCAAACGTAAGTACAATAATAATGAAGATGGGACAATATACTAATCATCAGACTCATCTCCAAACATTCAGAGAAATAGTAAAATAAAAATAATATGAATAAAACGAAAACCGTCTTCGGCATAAAACTAAGGGTCACCCCTCCCCCCAAAAAGGGAATAACCTACCAAACGACCGCAACCAACCAACCAAACCAAACAACCAACCAACCAACCAAAATAACCACCAGTGCTTGATCAGTTATGGGTCAGCCTCTACCATTCAAAATCTATGGTTATTTGTATAACCCTTCTCCAGAATTACACTGTAGTTTTTGAACTGATTATTTTTACACCGCATTAAAATAAATAGGCTACCCAAATCATTATAATAAAAAAACTATGTGATGTGAACATGACTTTTGGCGATGATTAATCATCATATTATCCTTTTTCTGGGTTGGCAGCAATAGTTTATATAATATTTACTTAAACCATTCTACGTGAGTAGGATGTGACACAAGGTGAACATCTTAAGCGAAATTTTAACAGGTTTTAATTCAGATTCTTCAGTGCCACTTCTTTAGTAATTTGAAACGCAGTGTATATATATATATATATATATAATATATATAATTATATATATTATATATATGAGATAGATAAGATATATAGATAGAGAAGATAGATAGATAGATAGAGATAGATAGATAGAGAGAGAAGAGAGAAGAGAGAGAGAGAGAGAGTCCAAAGACAAAGACAAAGAAAAAAGACAGGGAATATTTACATACACACACATATTCTGGCTGTCGTCTGCCTCTCTCTCTCTCTCTCTCTCTCT
>CM042152.1:40702901-40724261 GCA_023376005.1 Doryteuthis pealeii | reverse complement strand
TGAAACTGAAAGTAAGTTACTGCCTTACGTCAGAATACACATTGAATTGTGTTAAATTTACAATGAATATTTAATTTATAATCAAATCGTGTATACATAGAATAATCTTATTATTAACAAATGTCTCTGTCTCGTGAAAATCTTTAGGTTAGATTTGCCTCCAAAGCACTCCATTTTCATTAGTGCGTAGATTCTTAAATTAGTCGTGTATATCCCTTAAAAATAAAGGTTACAATAATAAATGTGTGTTAATTTGTCTGTGGTTTTAACAAACCATGTTTAATTAATACTTACTGGTGTTTATGATTTCAAAAAAGCATGCTTTATCCTACAGCTACTAAAATCAATCATATGATGATTTATATTGAACCAATTAAAATAAATTGAACTACGTTAATTTCTTACATGCTCTTATTTAATTTACATTTCTCTCTCTCCTTTCTCTTCTCTATATATATATATACACACACACACACCACAATATATATATATTATATAATAATATATATATATATATAGATAGATGAGATAGATAGATAGATAAGAGAGAGAAGAGACGTCAAAGAGAGAGAGAGAAGGGAGAATTATCATATTTCTGTATGTATGCCATATGTTATCTAGATTATAAACGACACCAGGCTTGGGGTTTTTTGTTTGAACTATACCCACTTAAAATGCTCCAATTTCAAATATAAATTCTGAAAATAAAATAAATGATAATTAGAAATTTTCGTATGTTCCTTCTTTAAATTAAAAGCAAAAATATCCTCATGGACCAATTGTTACATTTAGAACCCATGTGTCCAATGAAGTTCAGCAGATATATATATTCATGTTATATATTTCACGTACATTAAGAATCTTTAAATACTACGGCCGAGTGCATATATTCTTTCTAGTCCTCGTTATGAATTTAAAGGAGTGAAGCTTGACAGAGTCAAGTTAAAAATAATTTGAAATCAGTGTAATATTTTTTATGTTTTTCATTAATTCGTTAATTCCTGATTCATACCGGTCCTCACCACGTCTGCGTATGAGAGCGCAGGATCTGTGCGTTAGAGTCAAGGAACTGATGGTAGTTCGGCCGCTCCACCTCAAACCGCTTAAAATAATCTCCTTGTTCTAGCGCTAGTGAAAAGGGACATAATCCCTCGCTGTTGCGTCGATACGAATGTTGGCGCACCCGCGAATTTACATTCAAATTTAAAGTACTACGGCGGAGACGCATATTCTTTGCTATTCCTCGTTGATGGATGTTAATGAAAGTGAGCGTTGACGAGTTCAGTTCTCTGATGCCTGTAAGATTTATAGATATTGGCAAGACAGATTGGAAGACGAAATTAATATATCGGTGTCTTGAAACAAGTCGTTCTTAGTCTAATATCAAGACGTCATATGTATTGTATTCTGAAGAATGAAAACTCATCGTCTTATCTGAAGAAACAAAAAATTATACCTGACGATTTGCTTCTTTCTCTTCGACATTTTTTCAATTATTTTCAGGAGTTCATAAATTCACAACTATTATCCCAAATCATCGATTTCGTGCGATTTTATCTTTTTTTTTTCTATGCCAGCAAAAGCGGGAAAAGTACATGTATCGTGTATAAAAATATCTTCATTTTTAAACCAGGAATTTGGTAAAAATAGAGTTATCACGCGGAAAATATGCAGACTTACGCGGTATTAATCTAGCGATTTATGCAAATAAACGGTTGAAAGCCTAAGATATTGCTGCTTAGGCAGAAGCAAGCAAAGCAAGGGGCAATAATATTTCTTGTGAAACAATCCAAGCGAATAATTATTATATTAGCAGAAACCTCTGGACGCATCCATAGTATGAGGATTTAATTATTTCAACGTTTGTTTATGTTTACATTGAGAGCTAACGCACAGTAGTTCAATATATAACAATTAATGATTGATTTAAACTCATTATTATTTCTTTTCCCTTCATCTTTTCATTTCGTTATATTCAAACAATTAACGATCGCTTCACGTGTTAACCCCACTCTCTATCTTTCCTCTACTCTCTTCTTTTTATGTAATTTTTCCTGTCATTTTTCTTTCCTTTTTTTCTTTATAATAAACGGAATGTTCATATTAGCTGATGGTGACGACACTCATGACAAAAATAAGAATTCAGAGGATAAGCAAACACCAGATAAAAGGACTTACCCTTTTGCTTTCATATTGACACGATTGTACGGTCAATTTTTACCAGAGAACGCGATTATTATTTATATTCATTATATTATAAATTATTTTATGAGTTTACATCGGCCTTAGCCGTGGTTCACGGAGGGCTGAGTGACAGCAAGTTTCATCAGGTCTCAGGCACTCTTCTGAGTAGTTGTAAGCTGATCTTTAAACAGTGCTATACTTTGGATGTCTCGTTCTTCCGCTGATTTTCAATTCACCCAAATTATTTTCAGAGACATGTGCGGAACCAATTTACAATTCTACGACCGTTCACCTTCATATCCCACATTTTTCTTAATTCAAGGCGAGGCAAGTATTGTGTATCTTTTCCCTTCTTTCCACTTCACCCAGTGGTCGGCTGGCGAATGCCAAAAAACACGAGATGACAGGTTCTCTTCTTCTTTTTTAATGAAGACCATGTCTTGGTCTCCGCCTGGATTAGTATCCGCCTGCATCCGTCTGTATCTGAATCCAAGAAATTTAAGCGTCTCATCTCTAGGACAGGTTCAGGATGTGCATATACCATTTAGTATGTATTGGTGTAAGAATTTTCTTGCACAATCCACGGTGGATCACCACTCCCACCCATCGGGGTCTAGTCTTGACTCTCTTTTGCTTTAGTTTGCTGCATTAGCTGCTGATTAAGTTTTTTAGCTTTGTTAGTCTTTTTTTTTGTTATTCAGGGAAAGGTAGTGATTGAAATCTGTAAAAAAAAATCGCACACTTGACTATTAGACGATGTGTCGTAACATTGCTGAAAAATCAACCAGGTTAATTTATTGGAGGACAGTTGCAAACGATCTTAAATGCTTTATGCTCGAGTCTGCATTGATTGGCGGCAAATTTGGTCTAAAAAATCCTCAGATGCTTTTGGTTTGTTTGGTTGTTTGTTTTACGGCATATCAACCTCAGTGGTCATTTAATGCCGATACAGTTTTGACATAAATCAATTCTTAATGGATTAAATTACCAAATTTTTATAAATACATTTTTCTTTTAACCCATAGATGGGACCCTAAAAGGTTACTACCACTCCGAGTCAGAGTGACCAGGGAGCAATGGTGATGAAGGGGTGCCCACATTCCCCAAACCTCAAAACGAACCTCACCATCAGAATTAGAGTTTAACCGTCACATTCCCAGGACAATGTTAGACCCGCAGGCCACCGCCTTCTAGCATCCAATATGATAAAAAGGGGGGCTTTGCCCATAAGGGCAAATGGTTGGAAAAATCAATAGGTGCTAGGAGCTTGACGTGACCAGCCGTTTGATCGAGAGGGCCTCTCCGACCGCCCGTTAGCCCAAAGCTAGAGCTAAAGTGGAGTATTGCATATCGAGAACTGCTCATTCCACCTGGGCTCTATCCTTAAGGCATCACGGTCGCCACCAAAGCCAACGAGTGGCCCCCATTAGGGGAGTCTTACCCCTCTGCAGAGGTGCAGCCTGTGCATTCAACGCCCCAGCCGACAGGGCGGTTCAGATGCTTTGGTCTGAAACTAGAATTAAAAGTTAGCAAAAGCCAAATTCTCCCTTTGATTTCAATTCAGCAGGCAATCATGTTTGTTTTTCTCCGGAAAGTAGAAAGATGCGGTTTGAAGACATAGGTAGCTCAAGCTGTACTGACATGTTTTAACGTATCGCTATCCCGCCCGCGACTACTTCCTAGAAACCATGAATATATTTGGGTGGTCTGACAAGCAAAAAAATTTGACATTGACCAGCTCTGGTGGACAAAACTAGATGCCGTCTAATACTTCCAGAGAAATGGGTGATAAAATGATATGAGAGGGTGTTCAAGAATATCAATACTTTACAACGCGTGTTGATGATTGATATGATGAGGTTTTCTGTTTGGCGTTGTTTTTAAGTCCAAAGAAATAGATTAAATTCATTTCCAGTGACAGGGTGCCAAATATTAGGTACTGGAGATGTAGCCGAGTGGGTTGATTAAAAAATATTATTGTAAAAGTATTTAGACCGTCGAAAGGAGGCGGCACATTGCTGGATTAGGTAACCAAGGAGTACATTGGTACTATTAGTATTTTGTAATGTAACCTGTAGTTCTTTTGACAAACCCAAACAGATTAGATTATTATAATCAAATTATTATCTGATCATGCCATTGCTAATCAAGATTCCATATTCCCGGATTGAATATGCTGTATATGAAAGTCAAGTTAAAGTTAATAGAACAATGATATTATGACATGCATTATTTAAATGACATAATTTATTAAGAATGTTTAATTAATTATCTAAATAATAGAATGAGTTACTTATATTATACTCTACATCTTATTATAAGAATGTGTGTTTTTCTGTCTTAACCGAAACTATACTTACTATGTGAGTCGCAATTACATATTATTTTTCATCAGATTCTCATGATTTATTTATATTCTAAACCTCAATTATAATAAGAATTGCTCACTTTTATTAGTGTTTGTCCATGTCTACGTATACGAATAACATTTGCTATTGTATTATATATTTACAAAAATAGCTGTGCATTGTGAACGGAAAGCTAATTTGCATATTGATATTAAAAAATGGATTTATTAAATATAGTGCTTGAGTATATGATTTCTAACTGTTTGGTCTTTATTTTAATGAATATCAGCAAAATATCTCCCAATTGGAATTCTTAAATGAAATCCATTAACAAGAAAAATAACCTGTCATTTATGTTTTTATTTCCTAATTAACTAAATAGTATAAATCAGCAATGAAAGACGGCGAAGTGATGGAAGATAAGTTCATTTCTATTTTCCTATTATAACCCCACTCTTTTCAAATTATTTTATCTTACATTCTATTAGACTTTCTATTATACGATATGTCATTACATAAAACTTAAATATTTGCACCCGGAGGTGCATATTATTTGGCTAGTTAAATAATAAACGTTAGCTTTAAGTTTATAGGAACCAGTCTTTTCACAAATGTCACAAGGTTTCATTTAGGAAACACCTTTTTTCGCATTACCTATGCGGGACCTAACTTTGCCCCCCTCCATGTCACTAGTTTAAATCAGTTCTAATAGGCCATTAAGTTCTTTACAATAATTAATCAATAAAAATTGCTGAAATAAAAGTATGTTACTATTTGTCCATAGTTTTAATATATATATATATATATATATATATATATATATATATATAAAATTATATATAAATAAAGTCGTCGGGGTGGCCTAAATCCGGTATCATCCAGTTCATCGAGGGAAATCCTATCCCTTTTTCAAAAGCGTAGACCAAGAGATTGTTTTGCATCACACCTACCATCCAGCTCTTTACTTTTACTGCACATTATCCCTGTGCTACTCATACGCTGATTTGGCAAGACGCGTATCGGAACTAGGAACCTTGTGGTTCTGAGCGAAACGCTCTACCGACTTCACCAACCTCGACGCACAAGTAAAATGTGACCCAATCAGTATTAAATTTTAATAGGAGAGAAGTGTGTGTTTTTTTTTAAACAAACATATTTAAACTTTAATTATTATTCTTAATTCATATCACCGACCCTTTATTCTTCCCTCACCATAATTCATTTTCTCGAGTGGTGGATACTCTAGGCCTTGACAGCTGCAACTTATCATGACATATTAAGCGTTGAGTTGCTGGCCCTGAAGTGTCGTAAGTCACAAGTGGCACATCGCCCCAATTTCCCAAATGGATTCGGCAGATTTGTTGCATGGCGATCATGGTCCGAAGGCCATGGTTTTAAAAAGTTGCTAATCTGTTATACTGGTTACTTCACTTTCGCTTGATTACTCTATTTTTTCTTTTTCCCCTTTGTCAACAAAACGGACGTATTGTTATCATTAGCCGACTAGGAGGGTGAATGACAAAAGCATACGACATCTGGACAACTCCCTAACAGTTAAAATGGGTGGGCCGGATCATTCCATCAGGTCCGATTTCTTGTTGAGTGATGAGGACCGACTTCTTTTTTAAAAAGCCGGTAATTCCAATTTGACCAAGTCTCTCTGAGGGTATCTATTGGATTAATACGTTTATTCTTAAATGTTACAATTGTCGTTTTATACATACAATTCGTTTACATAATTGGTTTATGTATGACGCTCAGAAATAGTTATTATCTACAGACAGACATCGATATCCAATATATATATATAATATTATAATATATATATAAATATATATCATGAGGAAGAAGGATAATAGAAACAAAGTACAGAATGTAATAAGAAGATTAATTTAATCAATATCCACTTAACATGTGTTTTCGGTCAGTTTATCTGTGTGTACACGATAAATATATTGATCATTAAATAGACCCAAATGAAATGAAATTAAAATAAGAAAAAAATGTAAAATTCCGTACACAGAGAAAATTCGACCTTCATCAGTGAAAACTTTTATTTGAATTAAAAAAAAATTTCTTTTGTTTATTAATGATAATAATAGTTTGAATCGGACACAAAGATAAAACTGACCGAAACACATGACTGTAAGTTGATATTGATTAAATTCATATTTTATTATCCATTTTGTCTTCTTTTCTTTATTCATTCTTCCTCATATTGTCCGAATTCAATTCCAATTCCATTTTTACACACACACAATAGTATATATAATAATATGTGATTTTCTGTGTTAATTCAAATGTAATCAATAATTATATTTTTATTATAAAGTTTCTCAGAGAATCCTTAAACTGTTAAACTTAACTAAAAAATTATATTAGTTTGAAAAATTCACATTGGCTCAAGCTGTATGGTAGATAAAAAGTTATTGGGGTGAGTCTGTCACATCCAAGACCGTATCTCATGAAATGACTAAAGAAGTAGGTAGGTGAGAATAACGCAGTTCCATAATGATAGAGATCGATGGTCACATCTGTGATAAATTAATCGCAAGTCAATAATTATAATTATATATAATAATATATTATATATATATATATAAAATGCATTGTAAAACTCATTTCAGAAAGTAACGTTCTAAGTAAACAACACCTCATTACGCCATAAGAACAAAAAAAATCAAAGTAACAGTGTGATGTGTTAGGTATACGTCATAATACACTGGCGCATTTCATAACTGTACCTATCCGATGACAGTGATATAGACAATTGGTTAATGTATAGTCCCACCACATTAGGAATTATCTTACTATACCATATCACCCAAACCTCTTCGCATGATCTAGATTTACACAAAGTCCAATTCAATTTATAGAGTTCAACAGGTTTGAATCAGCTTCCAATTACGTTCGAATTGTAAACAAGGTCAACAAGGAAGCCGAAACTTAATATCGGATTGCATCAACTTGTGTGTGAAGCTGAGTAGCTGTTGGTTTTAAACAACAAACAAACTAAGCACTACTCCCTTGTCTTACCAATTCGATGTTAATTGAACTCAGTATATTTATTCTACATAACCAAGGTTAAAGAGCCAGTATTCCTATTATTTACTCAGGCTGGAGGGGGGGGGAAATGGTTCATATTTATCAAAAAGTATTACGCTATTGTGAAATGCAAACCAGCTCGCCAGGATTTGAACTCGGATCCACCGATTTCATTTCTACGAAAGATAACCATTACTACGCCTGATGAACCTTGCATATTTTTCAAGATATGATCAGTTACGATTATGACTGACCGGTGAATACTGTGCACTTACTGTTGAATTTTTTTTTAAGCTAGTAAATATCTAATGCTACATAAATATTTTCAAGCTAATTTTATTATGGCTGCATCGATGCAGTTCCGGATAGAAAATCGATACTGCTTAATTAGGAAACTACAGATAATCTAAAACTCACTTTTGATCTCCATATCCAAACCAGGAAATTATATATAATATTACCAAAAGATCCTGTTTTTTTTCTTTCTATCTTTCTCTATTTTTTATCTGTCTTTTTCTTTTCTTTTCTTTTCTCTTTCCTTTCTTATTAGTTTGTATCCCTTTTCTTTCTTTCTTTCTTTCTTTCTTTCATCCTTTATATATTTTCATTCTATTGGGTTTTATTTTCCTATATCAACCCTCTATTACTCATTCCTTTTTATTTTTTATTATTCATATTTTTTACATTTCGGCCTCCGTGACTTCAACAATCTGCAAAAACGCCTCGAAAATGGTTTTTGGCCGAAATGGGCGATCATGTATATATGGTTGGTTGGTTGGTTTTATGGATTCAACCCATGGCTCATTTTATGCCAAAGTTTTTATCTGAATGAGGGTATTCCAATTTTTTAAAACCACATTTTTTCAAACTCATGTTTTTATCTATTTAACCATAGATTGGAACATAACCAGTATACCTTTTCGGTCAGATTAAAACCGTGAGTAATGTGATGAAGGTATCTACATTCCCAGACTTCCAATCTGGAACTCCACCACCATATAGAAATCTTTGGTGGTTGGATTTTACTGTATTTCAACCATTGGGTAATTTTATGCCGAAGGACGTTTGTTTTACCATTCTGATGTTTTTAAACCATTTTTAAAAACTTCAGGTCTCCTATTTAAACCAAAAGAAGACCTAAGAATTATATTACCATTTCCGTTCCAGAGTGGGACCTGTGAGTAATTGGCGGATGAAGGGGTATCCACATCCCCAGATCCTCTAGATTGAGCTTCACCATCATTTAAAACATCATACACATGACATTAAGACCCCCAGCCACCGATATAAACGGTTAGACTTTCCATAAGGCCAATAAGGTCGGACGTGTAGAATGTATATATATATATATATATATATATATATATATATATATATATATAATATATATATATTAAGTTAGAGAGAAAAGAATCACGGTATGAAGTATAGAAATAAAAGTATTAATAAAACACACAAATATGCTGTTAATCATATAAAATCTTTCCTTTAACAGCATATGTGTTGTTTTCATATCCTTCATCTATACTCATATATATTAATAATATATATATATATATATAAATATTATATTATGAATGTTTCTAATGTATGAAACCAGAAGTAGCAACACAAACCGTTCAGGTTAAAGAGATATGGCTCCAATGAAGAAAGGAATCGAAACGAGGCGTATTATGAAAACCAACGACAAATTGTTCGTTAAAAAAAATGCCATAGAATTGTAGAGAAGTTTTGAAATCATCGATATTCATCTTAAAGGAGACTACGTTGTTTTTGAATACAGTCGAATTTTCCTTAAAGTTGTTGTTTCATTAGTTAGGCCCGGAACTTATTAGTGATGTGTGATCATGAATAATATTATATATATAATATTATATATATATATATCTATAACTAGCATCGGTACAAAGAAAAAAAAGATGGTATTATAAAGAGCTTGAACTATAAATTGAAGTATCATGTTTTAACTAAATCAAATCAGAAGACTATACCGACAGTTGTTCTGGCTAGAGTGTGCATTTCTACTTTTGGTCGTAGACAATAATTATTGAATTTACCACTGAATGGATTTTCTGATCTGGAAAAATAAGACATTCCATAAAATGGTAAACAATCGTCAGGATTCTATGCTGCTTACAATTCCACAACACTACTGTATTCAGTAATTAGATTAAACATTTACGCCAGCATCCTTGTATCAGCTCCAAGTATATAATTCCTTCAAAGTGTCTATTAAAGGTCAATATGTGCAGCCATACAATAAAACTTAACACCTTACAACTTTCAAGAATTCTCGTTATTTCTAAATCAAATATATAGAATTATTTTATTTCTAATAGTAGTAGTAAAATGTAAAGTCGTCTGGGCTGGGACCTAATTCCGTATCAGCCATTGGCAGCGAGGGAGTCTACCGCTGTGTTCACTAGCGCTAGACCAAGAATCTATTCTAGCGCTCTTAGGTGAAGCGCCACAACCTACATCAGCTCCCTACTAAACCCACATCAGATTCCCTGTGCTATCTTCATAACGCTGGAGTATGGCGAGGGGGTAATCGAACTAGGATCGTGTAGTTTTCTAGCGGAACTCTCTACCCGACTGACGCTAACACCGGCCCTTAACATCCTTCATTCTATAACGGAGATTGTGTTATTGTCTGTCGTTGAACCGAACTATATCCACTACTTTCAAGTCACAAATTCCGTTCGTTCTTACCATCACTTCTCATTTTTATTATATTTTAAACTTCAAATTATTAATAAAATGTTTTACACTTAACTATGTGTTCTGTGTGTGTTGTAATACTACTTATGTAGTGGCGTATATATATACATAGGTATATTGTAGATGCTTATGTGAATCTGTGCTGGATGTGTTGTGTGTGTCACTGTTGGCCATATCTACACATCTACTAATTTAACAATGCACAATTGTATTAGTGGATGTCAGCGCATCACACAACTCAGACACGCAACAGCATATCACAGATAGCTACTGAATCATCAACAAAATAGTGTGACATATATAAGTGTAATGGGGGAAGGCTCACATTTTGACATATTGATCTTATAAAGAGAACATTGTTTTTGAACAATAAATTAATGCTATTTCCATATATTAATAGTTGATTTTGCAACTCTGTGTATGGCTTCGCCCTTGTCTGACTTTGTAATTGGAAATTATGAGCAAAATCTCTCAATAAATTGTCTTTAAAAAAGGACATCCCTCAAACAAAGAAGAAATAAAAACTGTAAATATTATTCTTTACTTTCTATTTAATCTAAAAACCGTTTAATAGGAAAATTTATCCAATGAAAACGGGCAGTTAACGGGAAACATGATGGTAAAGAGTACTAGCTTCAACATAGTTTGTTCTCATTTTATCAATCAGTACCCCAATCTCTGTACTCAAAACTCTCTTTTATCTCCATTCTCTTAGTTCAGGCTATTCTATAGACCTTCTAATATTAATATACATTGTTTATAAAATAATATAAAAAATATACTTGCACCGCGTAGGCGCTGCAATATATTGCTATGTGCTATTCCTATATATTGGCTGATGTTTTTTTCTAAACAATGCTTTGATATATGGGCATATAAAAGCTTTCACGATGGATGTCAGTCCAATTATGTGCAAAAACTTTACACGGAGGTTGGTTAATGGTTATACTGGTTAATCTTCAATAAATGATAGCTGCAGTGAAACACTAATTAATAGGTTCTCAATGCTGTCGCAGACTGTTTAATAAGGAATAGGGTGAATATACTAGTTTGAATATTCAATTCAAAAAAATGTATCTTCTAATATTGAATTAGATTAATCTCTAAGAATAAATATAGTCAGTGAAACAGAAACTCCATAAAATGTCTCATTCAGTTGCAGATGTCTTTGCGTAAGTACTGGTTTTCTAAAGCAATTTTAAGGTATTACTTCTTTTTAGAATTGCAATAGTTCTAGAATTTTTAATAACACCCCCCCCCCACACCACACACATAACAGATGTATAAGGTGTTGTAAAAAAAAGTACCGGATATTGTTACTTTTTTGACACACCCTTGTATTCGGAAAAAAATATGAACGTTCCATTTCATTTTTTACTTTCTATTTCGATTTTGGTAATACAGCTTCAAACTTGGCACTTTTATGACACAACCTATATTCTTGAAAAAACGTTCCATTCTGTTCATTTCTTTGTGCAAATACTGCTTCATTCGATACTTTTATGACACCCTTTATATATATATGCACAACACACACACAGTATCACAATTATAATATTATATTATATGTGGCAACTTATCGTGTGTGTGTGTGTGTGTTGTGTGTGCGCCGTGCGCGTGTGCTGTGTGTTGCGCGTGAGTTGTGTGCGTAGTGCGTGAAGAAAGTAATGCGTAAAGTGTGCTCAATAATCAACGATAGATAATATAATTATAAGGTACGAAGTGACATACAGTCAACTGCGCTTTGCGTAAGTGTCCGAAAAATCGCAGAGCACAAAACTGGCATTACCAAGCGTCCGTGTCTACGTTAGGCCGAATTTATTTCATGCGTCAATCTCCATGCGATCATACACATACATACAATCGCGTCATATGTACTAACATATATTTTATTTGCTATTATCTGATACAGTATATAGTTTGCTAGTTATATGTCTATAAGTAAAGACTGCTTAATGCCATGTTATACACATATATGTTTGTTTGGCCTTTCTAAGGTACATTCTCGGTATATCCTATGCCTCCCAGTGAAGTATATGCACTCGATGACTTCATTGTCTGCTTCCCTGTCACGTCTCGTCTAATATATATATTATACATATAATATATTATAGCTATATTATATAATATATATAATATCTAATTTATCATATGAGGAGTTTTAAGATTTGCTTGAAGCATATGTATGTATTGGTTAGGAGGTTGATTTTAGTCAAATGGCTCTATCACAATGGACAGTTTGGAATAAATAAAAAAATAATAATACGTAACAACTGGTGTTGTGTGTTGACCTGATTTGTATTAATATTTCTTGGAATTTCGAGATGAGTTAATACCCTCTTTATCAAAAAGAACTGAACTGAAGCTTAGACAGCTATGGCATTTCTTCCATTTTATATTATAATATACAATATATATATATATATATTATCATATCTATAATATAACAGTGTGTGATGGTTGTGTTTGTGTGTGTGCACATTTGAGTGTGTGCTCATACTATAAAAACTGTACATAGACCTTTTCCAGTCATTCTTATTTAACATACACTAATTGAATGTGGATCTCTGCATATACTCAGCTCTAAACTAATTAGTGAAAACACACATTCACTCATATATTATATAATATATATATATATATATATATATATATATAATAATATATATATATATATATATATGTGTGTGTGTGTGGTGTTGTTTATAATAAGTGTATCTTTAGTTGGTGTATGTATGTCTATAACAATTACACGTCCAAAATGGTGTGTATTTGTGATGTGTGTGATGTGTGTATGTGTGTGTGTGGAGCTAAATTTTCTTTACTTTCATTCCCGCGCACGTGTTGTAAAATAATCCCTTATCAATAACCTATAACCTATTCAAAACACTTCAAATATTTCTTCTTTTTTTTTTAACTTATTTTTTCATTATTTATCTTCTGAAGTTATTTTGTACGTAGCTTATTTTTTTAAAACACACACACACACACACACACACACACACCCACACACACACACCACACAATACATACATATATATAGTATATTTATATATATACATCATGAGTAAGAAATAATTTTCTTAACTTAGATATTGCCTGCTGTCCGTTATCTTAAAATGTTCCTGATATTGAGTGTGTCTAGAAATCTTATTAAAAAGGACGCTTCTTAAGGTATTGATAATCACGGTTCAGTTTTCTACAGACACACTTGAAGATTATCACTGTTAAAGCTTTGGTAGTCTCAGATTTTCAATAGGCAGCGAAAAGCAAAACCTTTATCCGCTGAGAATGCATTTTATGCAGAGTTATATATATATATATATATATATATTATATATAATATATATACGTTTTTCTTTGGTGGGGTACCAAGTCCTTTAATATAAGGATGATTCTATGCAGGCCCTTTCCTCCAACAGTACTGTGTTGTAAAGTTCAGGTTCGATTTGAGAGCTCAATGTTTACTTATAATAAACCGAGCAAAATATTTTTTAAAGAAAAAAAGGCTTAAAGACCGGATATTATGCAATGATAGTTCATTCCCACGGGTAAAAATGGACCATAATCGCTTAATAGCCGGTCTTTAAGCCTTTTTTCTTAAAATATATATATATATATATATATATATATATAAAGATAATCTAATGAGTCAGACGAACCTACTATTAGTTTCGCATAAAGCTCTTCAGGGCTAAAATCTGACTCTTAGTTAGTTGAGCGGATTTAATATTAAGGTGTGTATAAAAATTACCCTAACAAGTTTGAACATAAAGGATCTTCAGGGTTAATCGTAATTGGATATATATATATATATATATATATATATATATATATACATTGTAGTGAGTATTGGTTGTCAAAGTCACTTGAATTTAAGAAAAAGTTTCCTGATCTCTATTGTTCTTGACAAAGTTTTCGGCCTATGCTCCTCATGGCCTTGTTTTGGTGTTTCTTGTCGAATTCGAGAACCTACTTGTCGTTCTCACACACCTTCATTTCCTGATCGGGAGCCTTCATGGAACTGAGACACGAAATCTATGTCTAATCCATTGGGATCGATAGTTTGCTTTCCGTTAACCATCAATTTGTAATGTATTTCTATGTTAAATTTCACAACCAGCAACCTGTAGCTTGAATGAGGTCAAACATTTCCTTTCTTAGAAAGCTAACAAAATGATTTTAAGGTTTCGTCCAGCCGTATTTATTCTTTTAAAAATGTTATTCGCTTTGCTAAATCCCTTTTCCCTAATCTCAATTAACTAGCCAAAGCTGAATGGGTGACCCAATGTGTCACGTTTTGTCTAGTAACACAGAGAGAGAGAGAGAGAGAGAGAGAGAGAGAGAGAGAGAGAGAGAGAGAGAGAGAGACACACACACACACACACACACACACAGACACACATACACACAAATAGATGCACAGAAGGATGTAGTCTTTATCCATCCTCCTGACGTGACAAAGCCAACGTGGGCGTCTCCACTACAAAAAATGATATGATTAATTAAATGATACAAATCATCAAGCCTCATCTCATTACTCAGATAAATAATACAATAGTCATGTCTCTGGTGTTACAGTCTACGGGGGAGTTTTCGTTTTTCATTAGGATAATTCCCGTAAAAAATTAAAGGTTTATTTCAGTATGGATGTCTACCCCAGTTTATTTATGGGTTCCGAATTAGACAGCTGTCATTTAAGCATTTATCTAACCCACCCCTATAAATATGTTGCAACACAAGATCGATTCTTAAAGCGGAGTTTAAAAGGTTTGGATTCAAAGTTTTCTATCATCTAGGCAATTTTCCATCCCAAGGTGAAAAGGGCCCATCATACCCTCAAATTTATCGATACCTGGAGGAAGAGTAGTTAGATGCATAATTTTGCAGAGCGTGTTAGTGCTCTATAAAATGTAAACAGCCTGATTCCGGGTCACCGTCTTCATTTCCTACGAGTATAACCATTGCACAGCGAGCGCCCGGCAGCAGCTGTTTTGTCGACAAGTTTTGAACGCTAAGGCATCAGTTGATTAAACTATATATATATATATATAATATATATTATATATATATATATATATATAATATTTATGACCTATTAAAGGGTCAATAAATAGTAACTCAACACAGGTATAAAAATGTAGAGAACAGATTGTATTCAGCCAATACAATCACATACAATGGAAGGGTTTCCTTGTTCAGCATACACGAAGACTGTTTCTAGAACTACTGGTATTTACATGTGTCCACTTTCACATGATATGGCACAAGGCCGTTTTATGTGGGCACACCCACAAGCCGAGACTCATGGGTGGTAGGAGAAAAATTGCATCAATCCCAGCCATGCCTCTTTAAGTGCAATGAGGCAGGCATCTGGGATCGACGCTATTAATTTAGCAGTTCACTGGACCACCCGTCCCGAAGGACAGGTGTTTCTAGAACTACTCGACTGAGTAGTTTTACTCTGCCACATATGTACCCTTTGGGTAAGTCCATGTTTGTGTCATAGGTGAGTCACCTACAATATTCGAAAAAGTATTAGAGCTATGGGTAATGCAAAGAGCCTCATCCAGAATATATATATATAAGTCAAGTGTGCTTGGGTACTGACAGTTTCTTACAGGTGCGACAGTTCCTTGTGTTTGCTGTTTCTTGTTGCATAACTGTTTACGCGTATGCATTAGCCGATACTCCTATGGTGTCACCCAAAATATGGCATATCTTCATTGGGTCTTTGTGTACCGCATAGCCGAACTTGCGCAATAACCTAGCTAAATGTGTCTCACATTACGAAAACATTGCATAGCAAAACATTGCATCACAAAATTATATCAGCCTCAGTGGAATCCAAATGGAGGGCTTCCTGCAATTTCTGGTTTGTTGACACTTTCTATTTTGAAGTCAAAATGAAAATGGAAATTTGCTCTAGGCTCTTTTTTTTTTTTTTTTTACAAATATGTTTATAGCCGAAAATTTTTATGCAAGCAAAATAAAATAACATATTTCTTCATAGACTTCAAATAAATCTTCAAATTCTGTAGACGCTGTTTACAGATTGGTATTATTTTTCAAAGCTCTCAATTGAAATTAAATAAAATATTCTTGGTTCGTTTTATTTTGATTTTGGTACTAGACCGGTGTACATCTATAATATATGTGGAGGCATGTTGTGAAATGGTTATTGTGTTACATAGCATCTTTAAAATAGATGCGCACTCATCTTGTTCTGTCCAGTCTGAAGTTCATTTGGTTAGTACTAAAATAAATTAAGAGTTTAAGTAAATATCTTCCTTGTTATCATCATCAAGTATCACTGTGAGCACAGATTCCCATGAGTCTTCCTTTCTAAGTGTCCCTGTTGGTCATTGTTCTTGGTAGGTCCTCTGAGTGGCACCCAGAATCAGCACAGAGCTGATTAATGAATGTTTTTGCTGGTCGACCTACACTGGTGTGTCCATGTATAGGTGTCCACAGTTGAACATCACTTATAAGTTCATCCTTACTTCTCCAGCAGTGTCTGGCATGACAATATTAAGCTACATTTTGTTAAAATTACTCACTATGCTAATTTTCTACACACTATACCCTTTTGACAGTATCAAAGACACTTTAATATCTTAGTTGACTTATGTATGGCTGTACACATGTACACTTACCTTCTTTGCTGGAATCTTAGTTTCTGTTTCTTCCATCTAGCTATCTTTTATCTTAGCTTGGGCTGAATCTCTTTATATTTGGATCTAGTAGATGTTTCTTAACATGGGCTGGATCTGCTGTACTTGTGTCAGTAATCAAACTAGACATTGTCTTGTTGTGAGCTTATTTTATTTGATTAAAATCCAAGATCACAAACCGCGTGTGAGAATTTAGCTAATTGAACAGGACCAGCCAGTTCGTTCCCTTCCATGTCCAGCCCCAAAAAATGCTTTTTCTATTCTTCCCTCTACTATTGGTTAATAGTAGGTCACACTGAGCTCTTTAACTTTGGTTAGACAATCAGTATTAGAGAAGCAAACGCTGAATTCAAACCTGTTAAAATTTGCTTAAGAAATTGACCAGGTTTATGTGAATGTGTGAGTGTACGGCATATTCGTGCATTGCAAGTATGTCTAAAAGATATTTGATGTTGGTGGGCCAGTAAAAGATTTATTCCTGTGTAGGGAGTTAAGTGAGGGAGAGGTTTGCTGTGATTGGATATACCAACCACGTGATGAACCCAGAAGTTTTGGCGCAAAATACAAAAAATCACCAGCCCACGGTGTAAACGTCGACGGGATATTTTCTCCAAGAAATCACTGAGATACCAGATATCCTCTCCATCACACCGGTAAGTCTCTCAGACTTGACTCTATAAAGAGGAAGAATTTTATATTGTTAGCCATTGTTTTATTTGTGCTTTGATAAATTGTTAATAATAAACTAAGTTTTAATTCGCGTTTTACTGCTCTTAGTCTTAGACTTAAATGCTATACTAATAATGTAATTGAGTGTATGTGTGTATGAGATGTGTGCAAGTTTGAAAGAGATTGTGTGTGAGCACCTATGTGTGTGTGTGCCTCTATGCGTATGCGCATGCGGGTGTACTTGCATGTGTGCATGTGTGTGTATAAGTGTACAAAATAAATATTTTGAGTATGTATACATATTAATGAATGTGTGTTTGGTGGGGGGAGGGGCTCTGTGTATGTAGAAGAATGTGAATTTTCAGACTCGCTCCATTAGGGCCAATGCAAATGTCTTTCGTTCTCTTACATCTTTATGTTTGGCTTCTTAATTTTTTAGATTCAATCTGTTATTTTAATGTATTTTTCCAATACAATTAAATACTCATTGATAAATTTACGCAATTATTGAGTGTATTGTGACGTAAGTAGTAACGTAATTTCGGTTATAAGCAGTCATATTCCGAATCTCCATTATATACAAATAGAAAAGTTTCAGCTGTTATATCCTCCGACCTTCCTCAATGCCGTAATTTTTTTAAAGTTCTTCGATGCCTGTTTGATCAACTGTCAAACTATTAAAAAAATGATTTCCCAAATTGGATCATTGCTATACTCGGATACACAGGGAACAACTGAGGAAGGTTAGAGGTTACAGCGGCCGAAACGTGTTTATACATATAAATAAAGATGAGGATAACTGTCATGAAAATCAAAATTATTCAGTCTTTTTATTTGTTTATTGTTTCTGCTTCATAATTAGCATTATTTGGATTATTCGGACCATTGCCCTCATTTTCATAGTTATCTGTACAGCGTTTCAGCCAATGTGCCCTCTGGCCTTCTTCAGATATTTCTTGTCGAGTCCGACAAGAAATACCCGAAGAAGGCCGGAGGGCACAACAGCCGAAACGTTGTACAGATAACAATGAAGATGAGGGCAATAGTCCGAATAATCCAAATAATACTAAATATCAAACGTTGTAATAATGTAATTATCATACTGGGGTATATCGAAAGGTTTTGTTAGTACACTGTCTTTGCCATTATTAAAAGAGACTGATTTTGTTTCTTCGAGAACTTCAAACTTTTAATAGAATCTACCAAGTTTAAATTATATTAACTATTTTAAATAGAATTTACTAAGAGTTGTTATGAACATGTATAAACAAGTAGAAGTTTAATTACGCTTACATGGCTTTATTAAACGGTCATCCACCTAAATATTGATTAGAGATCATTTTTGTGTTCGAGTGGAAACTGATGCTTTCAGCGTAATATGACCACCTTCTTTGTATTTACTAAGACCAACCACCAGGTTAGGATGTGACACAAGGTCTTTTTTCTAATTTGGGAAACCACGCACAATCCAAGGTTCATATGATGGCTCGTAAAAAGAAATGGGTGGAACCCATCGGATCAGGCTGTTAATTGACCCATACTTATGATCTTAGCTTTTTGGCTTCTTAGAATACAATTGCCTTCGTGTTTCTATTATTTTGACTAGCAAATATATGCACCCTCCGGGTGCAAGTATTTAAGTTTTGATATAATAAAATATCATATTAAATTAGAAAGGCTAATGAAACTGACTAAGAATGCAGATAAAAAGATCTGCAACAGAGGGGGTATAATCGAAAAATAGAACAACTTTGAAACTAACTATTCCATCATTTTCCATTACTCCCCTCTTTCATTGGTAAATTTTCCTAATTTAACTATTTAGTTAAAATAGGAAGTAAAGGATAATATTACAGTTATTTATTCTTGTAAATAAATTTCTTTTAAGATTTATCCACGAGATTTTTGTTTATATTTCTTAAGATAAAACCAAACAATAATACCAAGCACATATTTATCAAAATAAAATTTTAAATATCAATATGCAAATTAGCCTTCTCGTTCAAACTGTAAACCGCTATTTTGTTGTATATATAAATACAATTGCATGTTATTAGTAGGTAGATATGGTCAACAGTATTAATAATGTAAAACAATTTTTATTAATAACTGAAGGTTTAAAAGAATGAAATCATGGAGAATTTGACGTAAATAATTAAGGGAATTGTGACTTGAGTAGTAATATAGTTTCGGTTACAGACAGACAAACACACAATCTCCATTATAATAAGAGATGTTAAGAATAAAGTTTGTTTCTTTATAGTATCTTTGAAGCATTGTGTGTATGTGTAATATAAAGATTTTGAAGGCAATTTACAATGCAATATGTGTTGAATTTATTTAACTTTTGTTTTTTTTCAAAACTAAATATTTTCGGAAGTAAAATTCCATCTTCAGAGTTATTGAAAGTACTAGGTGATTTTTTTATAGTAATTATCCCACGGCGATATTGTAATCATCTGTTGTTTAAGAAGTTGATGAACGCCGTATATTTGAAAAAAAATTTTCCGTGATGTTAAATCGGCTAATTCCGTGATGTTAAACCGGCTCGGCTGCTCCCGCGCGTGGAAAATGTTCGAAATTCTTTTAATTTTTACTATAAATATAAGCCTTGCTCGGCATAGTGAAATAAAGTTTGTTTCTTTATAGTATCTTTGAAGCATTGTTAAGAATATTTTTTTCCTGGCCCGTTGGCAATAGATTGGGTAAAGATGGCATGGCATATGGTTTTGAAATACAGTTTAGTTACTTGTTACGTAGTTGTAGATACTTGGGAAATTTATATCGTCTGAACATTGTAAAACACCAAGTGGAGTACATCATTTCTATCTTTCTATGTAACTTTTCACTTTGTCTGATTATATTTCGTCTTTTCCGCTAACTGTAATTTTGTCATACAATCTTTAATACTATATGTATTTTACACACACACACACACACACACACACACACACACACACACACACACATACACTTCCATTCTGTGTCTGTCTGTCTGTCTGTCTCTATCTATCTATCTATCTCTTTTTCAGACATATACATATGTATATGTATATACACAGACATACGTATATGCAGATGCATATATAAATATATATATATATATATATATATATTGTGTGTGTGTGTGTGTGTATGTGTACAAACACACACAAATATATGTATATATATATATGCGTGTGAGCGCGCGAGTTTGTGCATATGTGTGTGTGTGTGTGTGTGTGTGCGTATGTGTGTGTACACAAACACACACAAATATATGTATATATATGTGTGTATGTGCGTGCGAGTTTGTGCATATATATATATATGTGTGTGTGTGTGTGTGTTAGAGAGAGTTTGTGTATGTATGTGGTGGGATACGGGGTGTCTTCGAATTCCCAAACGAGACAGTTTGTGCTTCTTATCGGGTTAATGGCTTGGTAAATATAAAAACCAATCACTTCTTGCGCCAGTTTTGAGTAAATAAGACTACATGCATACACACACACACATACACACACACACAACACACACACACACACATATATATATAATATATATATATATATATATATATATATATATAACGTCTCGGTCATGAGCAGGATGCGACACACGGTCAATTTTTAAAGAATAGTACAACAGGTTTAAATCCAGAGTGTTCCTTCTTCTAGGCCGGTCGCCGCATCAGTAATAAAAAAGTCTAGCCTTTTACCCATATCTTGCACGACGAGAAT
>CM042152.1:40687901-40697901 GCA_023376005.1 Doryteuthis pealeii | reverse complement strand
AATACTTATATATATACACAACACCACACACATATATATACATATACACATATATATATATATACATATGTACATATGAATATTAACATAATAATACATACATTACATATATACATATACATTATATAAATATGTGTGTGTGTGTGTGTGTGTGTGTGTGTGTGTGTGTCTGTGTGCTGTTATTAGAAATAACATCTTGTTCTTCCCTCGTTGCATGCTAACTCTGAGGATATTCACATGGGACGTAGTTAAAACTTTACGAGGCCGTAATGTCGGGTGGAAACGGAAGGGGTAAATAACGCATGTCAGGCGAAAGGAAGCGCGCATGCGTGAACCAAACGTCAAACCCAACCGAAATACGTTTACATGACAAATGAGTTCAAAGCGCACTTGAGGTTCGCACACCTTTTTATCCCTCTCCACCCTCCTCTATCTATCTATCTACTTATCTATCTAACTGCCTCTCTCTCTCTCAATCTCTCTCTCTCTCTCTCTCTCTCTTCCTATATATATACATATAAATACTTATATATATATACAAACACACACATATATATATACATACATATACACACATATATATACATATGTACATATAAATATATACATACATATATATATATATACATATACATATATATATATGTGTGTGTGTGTGTGTGTGTGTGTATGTGTGTGTATATATTAGTAATAGTAATAGTGGAAAAGAGTAAAATGTCTCCCATGGATTCAATCTTAGTAATCTCATCAGGACCCTACCATACACTTAACTAAGTCGATGTCGTTCTTTTATCAACCTGAGATGAATTTCTTTTCGAATGATAAAGGTTGAACGCTATGTTAATTTATATTTTTCCAAGTGCAAAGTGTGGGTTATTCTATTCGTCTATCTATTCCTTATATCTCATGTCTATATTATTGTTAATTTAATTCTAATTCTAAATAATATGTAGAGAAAACAGTTAGAATTTAATACTAATTATATTGTAGGTGTTTAATATTACTTATTCATAGTTTCTCACGATTGTATCTCTCCTATTTGAAATTAATAACTATTCCCAAAAAATCCAAATTAATTTAGTTAACATTTAGTAATGTAATTCTAAGAATATTTTAATGACCGGCTTAATCTATGTCTATAATTGCACGTTAATTCAATTTCATTATTTAAAATAAATGTCTTAAATGGGTGTCGAAGCATAGCTAATTATTTGTATATACAATTCATTTCAGATCTTTCTATCCAATCCTCTTCTTATCTATCTATTAGTGTTTACGTGTATGAAAATCCAAGTTTTTTTAACGACATTTATTCGTTACAGGAAAGTTTGGTTGTAGTTTAAAATATAACCTTTTTAAAAAAAAGATAATTGAATATATATGTAAGCTAAGATAGCATGGGCATGGAGTCAACTGCGTCTGATTACTGACAGTTTTTTTTTACCGTTAAATATAAATGCTCTATCAATGATATTGAGGGTTGTATACATAAAAATATAACACCCATATTATCCACACGATATATATATATATATATATATTATATATATATATTATATATGTATATATATATATTATATATATATATATATTATATATATATATATATAATATATATATATATATATATATGTATATATTATATATATATATATATTATATATATATATATATATTAAAACGTGACTCGTTGGGTCACCCATTCAGCTCTCCGTAGATAACTGGGATTAGGTAGACATTGCCGAAGATGATGTCAAATCCGTATTTTACCAAAAAAATTACGCCATCCTCCCCCACCCACGATTGAAAAAAATACCAAAAGTCAGAGAATTACCCGATTTTAATGAAATTTTCAGTATTGATTTATCAATGAATGACTTTTATAATGCATCATTTATTTTATTTCAAAACTTTTCAACTCACTTAATTTTGACCCCTCCCTTTTTTTGGTCCGCAAAATATCGGTGGGATTATATAAAAAGGAAACTAATTATAGTACAAATAAAAAGACAAAAGACTGACGGTGGAAATAGAAGAAAACAATTTTTTTAGATGGTCTTATGTTTCTGTGTGTTTAGACAAAAAAGAAAAAGACATTTCATTTAAAAGTTATTAATTCTTCTGTAATGAGTGTATTTGTTATTTTTTGTTATTGGTTTCTAAAAGTTAAAGATTTGCGAGTTTACCTAAATAATGCATTACTAAAAAGCTCGTGTGATTTGCCGCCTTATGATAATCAGCGTCACTTCCCCTAGGATTAACCGATTTATCAGGGAAGATAAATATTAGATGTACCCGCTCATTAATTTATTGATTCTCGTAGGTGAACCCGTTTGTTTGTTTGTTTGTTTGTTTTGTTTTACGGCATATCAACCTCAGTGGGTCATTTAATGCCGATAAAGTTTTGAAATAAATCAATTCTTAATGAATAATACAATTTTTGTATAAATACATTTTTTTATTTAACCCATAGATGGGACCCTAACAGGTACTACCACTCCGGGTCAGAGTGGACCAGGGAGCAATGGTGATGAATGGGGTGCTCCACATTCTCCAAACCTCCAAAACTGGAACCTCACCATCAGATAGAGTTTAACGTCATTCCCAGGACATGTAGACCCGCAGCCAGCGCCTTCCAGCACCCATATGATAAAAAGGGGTTGGGGCTTGCCATAAGGGAAACAGGGTTGGAAAAATAATATAGGTGCTAGGGCTTGACGTGACCAGCCGATTGATCGGAGGGGGCCTCTCCGACCGCCCGTCTAGCTCAAGATAGGACCAAAGTGGAATATTGCATGTCCTGAATTGCTCATCCACCTGGGCTCTATCCTTAAGCATCACGGGTCGCCACCCACGGCCAACAGGTGGACCCATTAGGGGAGTCTTACCCCTCTGCAGAGGTTCAGTCGGTGCATTCTAACGCCCCACTCGACAGGGCGGAGGTGAACCCGTATGTTAGATAATAATATTAAAAACAGGAGATGTTGTATAGGCATTTTCTTCTTTCGGTAGTTAATCGTCGCTTTTCGCTATTCTGTCTTTCGTTGTGTTATTACAGGTGTGATGAATGGCAAAAAAACTTTTTCCTTGTACACACATGGTTTATTACCATTGATGTCTTTTCTCACATATATTTTACCGCAAGTCTGTACGCAAGTCAAGAACTAGTTGGGACCATAGATGTAAATGGACAACCATTCGCTGTGCGATTTTCGGCCTAACTAAATTAGAATTACTATGTAACTTGTAACTTTTAGGATTCTAATCCTCTCACTTGATCTCCACTAATGGAAGCCAAGCTTTCAACTGGTTATACTGCATATCAAGCAATAGATAGAGCTAGGTCATTACAACAATATATATATATATATATATATATATATATATATATATATAATATATATATATATATATATATATATATATATAAATATAAATTATATGTATATATATATATTATATTTTACCGGAAACAAAGCGGACGGAAAATAGATACAATAATTTTTCAGTCATTTCTAGATAGAATTTTAAGAAGTGTTCAGGGAGTATTGGGCAGCAACCATAATCTTATTTTGATGGCCGGCGCAGATCATCAGGATACAAGTTATTCTCTTCCGTGATTCAGCCACTGAAGATACCGATACTCCATTCTACAATCCTTCAAGCACCCAGTTGTCTGAACATTTCCATACTGCATTCCACAAAGATGGTCGAGGGTCACAGAAAATTCAGATTCGTTAATGAAGACCAGAGCGTTTGATATAGATTAAACCAGGAACAGAACAACGTTGAATATATAAAAATTCTGATTTTTGTTCTGTTTTTCTTGTTTTTGTTCTTTTTTCCAATGCTTCAAAAGACCAAACAAACAACTTACATACATAATTATATAATATATATATATATATATATATGTGTGTGTGTGTGTGTGTGTGTGTGTGTGTGTGTGTGTGTGTGTGTAATATAATAAGATACATATATAAAGGTTTTACCTATCTATTTATTAGGTGACAAAGGAACATTCACAACCATACTGGTTTCATGCGATGCAATCATCAGGTGAAGATGTTTCAAATGTAAGGAAAATCGAAAAAATTACATTTGAAACATCTTCACCTGATGATTGCATCGCATGAAACCAATATGGTTGTGAATGTTCCTTTGTCACCTAATAAATAGATATGTGAAACCTTTATATATTTATCTTATTATATTATATAACAGCTCTATTTTATATTGAGCACTCTACCAATAATACTGCCTTTGGTTCACCATTTCAGCAAAAGCTGAAACAATGACCATCTCACTATATATATATATATATATATATATATATATATATATATAGCAATCCCTCCGCACGAGTAGGATGGGACACATAGTCAATTTCTTAAGTGGGGTTTAATAGGTTTGAATTCAGAGTTTTCTTTATCCGAGACTGGTTTGTTGGAATATTTCGATATATAAGGTGCGTTGAAGACCCCGACTTAAGCTTAAAGATCGGACGAGAGGCTCAGCCACTGCTTAAAAACCAAAAGATACTTCACTAAGGAACAACCAAAGGATTATACACAAAGGAACACAAGGGATCTCCACTGTAAAGTGCTCTCACTTGAAGCATAAAAACTGGCCACAAACAGACAGAGGGTCTCATTGTCCTGGGCTAACTTTAATAGTAATTTAATAGTAATTTTTTTGACAATCAGCAGGATTGTCTTTTTTTAAAGAAATAAAAATGAAGGTAACTAAGAATCTAAAATAACTGTTCAGTTACCTGTAGACTTTCCACAAAATATAATTAAGCAGAATTGATCTGTAAATTCTGCTTAATTCACTAAAGTATTGAAAAAAAAAGAATAAGGCCATGATGAGAACCTCTAGTCTCATTATGGTTTCTAATCACTAAAAACAAGATTTAGGTTCAAATATATTTTTCTTTAGTAGTACAGTAAACAATTATTATCTATATACTTACTTATAAGTATCTATGAGATGAGGCTTGATATGAATAATTTTGATATTTCAGACTGTTGTTACCTTCATGTGTAATCATCTGATGGTGAAGTTCCAATTCTGGAAATGTGGGTAATGTGGAGTATCTCTTTAACGCCATTACTCCCAGGTCCACTCTGCACTGGAGTGGATGTACCTGGTAGGGTCTCATCTATGGGTTTAAATAGGAAAAATGAGTTTAAAGATGGAAAATTGAGTTTACAAAGTAATTGAGTACTAATCAAAAATGATATAATACTATGGGTTGGGGCACCGTCTCAAGGTATAGATGTTATGTATGTATGTATGTATGTTATAGAGAATGTATGACATGTATGAGAACGATGCTCCGGCACAGTATTACAGTCGTCGAAACCGCCCGTTCCAACCTCCCGTTCTTATGTTGTCTGTTGATTTACAGGAAGGCTGAAAAAGAGCTGGTTTCGTTCCTTTTACCAACTCGGCTGAAATAAGATTAAATAACCAAAAGCTGTCAACGGATCAACAAAACAATTGAACACAACGCCTTTTTTATGCTTATGTAAAACTTATATACATTTATTTTACAAAGGAGCGAGGTGATTTCTTGTCAGCTGATTGGCGATCTACAGCTAGTTTTTGGCTAAGTTATCAATTCTGTACCGAGTGGCAAGGCATCAGAGTGTATCGGTAAAGTTGGTATCAAGGGCCCAGAGCCATGGCAAGCTCTCTTCTCTGGTCTTCGTTCTGTCCCGGTCTCTCCGCTGTCTCTCTCTCGCTTCTGCTGTCTCGCTCTCCTGACGGTCTGTGATTTATAGGATCCAGACATCCCCACCCCTAACATATGCCTCTGATTGGCCAGCCACTCGATACTATTGCCTACGTGTCTAAATGGCTTTGTGCCAGCCTAGCTTGTATCTTTCCATTTGGAGTCAAGGCCAACCATTGTTTTATTTATCTAAGTTTTTGAAATTGTTGACGAACTTGTCAAAAACTGGAATCTTATTTATTAAATTATCATTTTATTTTGGCACAATTTGAATGATATACATCAAATTCCATAATCTAAATAATTTATGCTTACGTGATGATTTTTCGTTTAGATAAATTTATACCTCCAATATAAAACATTATTATTATTATTATTATTATTATTATTATTATTATTTTTACTTTTAACAAACCACCATAATTAATAATTAGGGTAGTTTTAATTAATTAGTAATTAATTAATAGGTCGCCAATCAACCCATAACACAATAGTGTTACAATCGCCCATTAACCGTTTTGTCAATTACCTATTAGGTAATTGGCAGACACCATACACGAATTTAATTTGCAAACAATACATCAAATAAACAATATCTCAAACAGTTTACAATAAATATATATGCATGCAGAAATCAAAAAATACACCACGCTGAATATTTCACTAGTTATCTGCTAGTCTAAAGTTTTCTCATTTTACTAATCCACCACTCAACACAATGATGCTATTAAGTATATTAAATTTCATTTCTACAACTATTTTTCTGTGCCTCTTAGTTTGACTCTGAGGGATAATCCTTTTACCCTGGTTAAAACATTTCCACATACGGTCACTGCCGGTGGCTACAAATTCTTTAGGAACCCTGCACATAAAATGTAGGCACTTGTCTGTTTTTACTACCTAATTATTCACTGATAAAATTTATAAGACCAACTCCTTGATTAACTTAAATTCAAAATTGTTTTTCCCTCAACTGATTCGAGCCATCATCTGAAATTCTTTGCATCCCACAGACTGAGCAAGCGTCACACCGTTAATTCTAACTCCCATCCCTTTTTGGTTTCATTTCTCGCCTCTTTCCATCCGAGGCTGGAATATATCAATTCCTGTTAAATACTTCGGCCTTCCGCCGACACCCATAATTCCGGGGTTTTGAATACATTTTAATCTTTGGTTAATTTCAACTTTTCCAATTCAATTTCAAATTTAATTTCAACTTTTCCAATTCAATTTCATTCCCTCATTCTTCCTACCTAATTCGGTTTTGTTTTCGCTTAACCTTAATGTGGGGGTAGCATTAATTTGCAGACAACAAACCCGAATATCATTTTTTTTAATACAAACACTCCACTAAGTCTGATTTTACGTTGGTATTCCATTCATATTTTCTTATTTACTATTTAGAATTCATTATGTGACTGCCCGCAACATTTGTATCAATTTTGATTGACATATTTTATAAACAATGTCTTCTGTTAAAATTATTACAGTATGCGTGGCCAGCCAAAAGAATACATTTTTCCTTTCTCTCTCTACACCTTTAATTCTTAGTTCAAAATTCCCTAGTAGTAAACACAAGAAAAAGTATTTTTATACATTAGTAGATTATACATACATTAGTATCATTATTAATACATATTAGTTTGTATAAGTATTTCTATTGAAATCATTTGGATTAGCAGTATGTACATTAGTACTATTATTAATATGTATTAGCATGTATTAGCATGTGTTAGTATACATTAAATCATTTGGATTAGCAGATTGTTCAGTTTTCGGTAAGAGTCTATTATCTTTTTTTTTTTCATTCACAAAAAGATTGTATTGAATATGTTTTTTTTTTCTTCTTTTTTTTTTCATGTGTGTAAGTAGTGTCTTTTATTTTTTTTTTTTTTTTTTTTGATGACGTGTGTATAAATTTTTTCAATATTTTTTTTAGTCGATCTACAAAAAAGATTGTAATAAATATATTCATTTTTTTTTTTCATGTGTGTAATTTTTTTAAAAATTTCGGTCAGTGGCATTCATATTTCAGTAAGTGTCTATATTGACTTTTTCTTTATCAAAACGTAGTGATGACGTGTGTATAAAACTTTTCAATTACTTTTTTTTTTCAAGAGTGTTCCTTTCAGTTTTCAGCTAAAAACGAAAACAAAATCTGTTTTCTTTGATAAGTTCATTTGGCCATAATTCTTTCTTCCTTTCTTCGTGTTTTTTTTTTTTATTTTTTTTTTTTTTATACCTACTAATATTCTTTTTGCATTTTATTTGCTTTTTCTTTTCCTTGATCACTGGAAGACTCTCAGTCTCTGATTTGGAGTCCTTATTTTTCCAGATCACCCTTTTGGAAATTGAAATTCGAGATGGTTTCATAGTTTTTATCTCTTTATTTTCATCTGCTTTTGTACAGTTCACATGTTTTAAGCTTATGTTCTTTTGTTGAGAAAAGTCCTTCATTACCAAAGTGTTGAACTACTGTTCCCGATTAATTAGTTGGATAACTCAATTAATTCGATTTGACTTCATGTCTCTGAATCGGACTTGATAACTAACCATCTTGTTCTGTTGCATTCACTACATGAGGGGTATAGTCAACGGTATGGTTACAAAATAACTGCATACGGATTGAACAATTCTTGCTGTCAGAATCACTACTGGTTATTCTTTTTATCTTCGTTGGCGGTGCTTTTGCTATTGGATTCTACTAGTCTTTTTGAGGCAAGACAGTATTGGTTTGGAGTCAAGTCAGAGATTTCTTCCAACACGGGTTGCATCTCCTTAGCAATCTCTGGTAATTCACCAGGAGAATTAATTATGCCATCTTTGGGTGCCCTTGATGATTTCTCTTCTTGAGAGGCCATTGAGATGATAGTCTGGCCTTTACTAACTTTTACCGATTCCTCTTTAATAGTAATCTCATACCACACCTTCCTAATGATATCAGGAAAATATATCTCTGGAAAATATTCAGGCTTTTTTTTCTGGGAAATCAATAAATACTTCTTCCTAATAGTTCTTGTAGTTAATAGATTAAAATTTTCAGTTTTTGAGAACAAATCATGGACAAAATCTTCAATATGCTGCATTTCTTCTTTATCTGTTCGACTTATGATTGACAAATGCCAATGAGGGATACGCTAATCAACAAAATATGAAATAAATGTTTAGCCTACCTGGCAATGACGTGGTTGATTCCTTTATTCTTGGTTGTGCGCTGAATATTTTCCGTTCCTTATTTGGGTTATGGTTTAGTTTGTTTTTGTTTGTTTTTTTCTCTTTGGTTGTTTCTTTGGTTATGGTCGTGGTAATCGTTAGGGTCGAATTCTAAAAACGACTGGTGGCCTAGGACGCTTCGTTGTGCCGTGGTATTTTTTCCTTTGGGTCTATCCTGGTCACGGCACCAATATAATAATCTGTGCCGGGGCACCGTCTCACTGTATAGCCATCCTGGTCACGGCACCAATATAATACTATGGGTTGGGGCACCGTCTCAAGGTATAGATGTTATGTATGTATGTATGTATGTTATAGAGAATGTATGACATGTATGAGAACGATGCTCCGGCACAGTATTACAGTCGTCGAAACCGCCTGTTCCAACCTCCCGTTCTTATGTTGTCTGTTGATTTACAGGAAGGCTGAAAAAGAGCTGGTTTCGTTCCTTTTACCAACTCGGCTGAAATAAATATTAAATAACCAAAAGCTGTCAACGGATCAACAAAACAATTGAACACAACGCCTTTTTGATGCTTATGTAAAACTTATATACATTTATTTTACAAAGGAGCGAGGTGATTTCTTGTCAGCTGATTGGCGATCTACAGCTAGTTTTTGGCTAAGTTATCAATTCTGTACCGAGTGGCAAGGCATCAGAGTGTATCGGTAAAGTTGGTATCAAGGGCCCAGAGCCATGGCAAGCTCTCTTCTCTGGTCTTCGTTCTGTCCCGGTCTCTCCCGCTGTCTCCTCTCTCTCGCTTCTGCTGTCTGACGGTCTGTGATTTATGGGATCCAGACCTCCCCACCCCTAACATATGCCTCTGATTGGCCAGCCACTCGATACTATTGCCTACGTGTCTAAATGGTCTTGTGCCAGCCTAGCTTGTATCTTTCCATTTGGAGTCAAGGCCAACCATTGTTTTATTTATCTAAGTTTTTGAAATTGTTGACGAACTTGTCAAAAACTGGAATCTTATTTATTAAATTATCATTTTATTTTGGCACAATTTGAATGATATACATCAAATTCCATAATCTAAATAA
>CM042152.1:40657901-40682901 GCA_023376005.1 Doryteuthis pealeii | reverse complement strand
GAGTAGTCTACAGCCTCAACCGACAGGGCGTTTTAACTTCTCTGCAGGGGTGGAGTCAGCATATTCTACAGCAAAAGCCGACGCGGTGGTTTTATACCTTTACCGGGTTGTAGTCGGCCTATTCTACATCCCAAGCCAACAGAGCGGTCTTACCCCTCTGCGGGACTATAGTCGGCGTATTCTACAGCCCCGCCGACAGGTCTGTCTAACCCCCCTGCAGGGCTGCAGTCGGCGTATTCTACAACCCCACCCGACGGAGTTACAGTGACGATCTTACCCCCTCTACAGAAGTGCTGACAGGTCTATCTTATCCCTCTGCAGGGATGCAGTCGGCATATTCTACAGCATCAGCCGAACAAGCGGTTGTATCCCTCTTCAGCGCTTGAGCATGCTGTACGCCCCCAGCTGACAGGACGAGTTTACCACCAGGTTTCCTTGGAGAACCAGTGATTTCAGAAAGCAAAGAGGCGTGTGTACATTGGTTTAACACAAACAGAAAAATCTAATTGACTATTTTCCGATGAAAGGATGAATCTCATAAAATCCAGTCAAATTGCCGTATTGCTCTGGTTCACATCACCCATGATTACACCTAATACATTTTAACGACCTTTATGCTATACCAATTTTTAGCAGCAATCAGTTTGACTGGAAAAGCATTGATTGTAAGTGTCAAATGATATCAATGGTGAGAAATAGGAAGCATAGGAGTGATAAAATTTGAATTCAGTGGGCAAAAATAGGAAGTGAAAGCCTTCAAAACTTGAAAAAAAAAATACAGAAATTATATAAATAAATCGTGCGTGTGTCTGTCTGTAACCGAAACTATATTACTACTCAAGTTACAATTGGATTGGTGATTAAGCAACACTAGATTATCAGTGTTGGATTTTTTGATATATAAGGCATAAGGTAAATGGTCACTTCTACTTATAGACTCGCCTATAAACACGTGACCTGAGAAGGATTCTTATTGTCCTGCTGCTGCTTCTGCTGTATTAATAGACCCCATTCTGAGCTTATGTCATTGACACTTGGATTCTCTTGGACGACGGACTTACAAAGAATACTTTAACACCGGATTCTTATTGGCTTGCTTACTTATTCACTACATCTGGAACTAAGGATGGCTGCCAGATACTTAACAATCAGGATTTACATTTTCTTCATGTGAGCATGGACAGTTTGGACGGCTCCACTTTTAACCAGAGTGTGTTGTGAGATGATTACGGCCGGAAGATTAAGGAACAAGAGTATTCATATCTTATTATAATAAAAATTGTGTTTGTCTGTAACAATAAATTACATCACTACTTATGTCTCAATTCCCTTTTGTTGTTTACATCACATTCTCCATGATTTTATTTTTATTGAAATTTCAATTATTAATAAAATTATTTTACATTATTAACTTTGCTCATATTTAATAAGATAAAACCAAACAATTAGAAATCAATAATACTAAGCACATATTTATTAAAATCAAATATATAATATCAATATGCAAATTAGCCTTCCAGTTCACACTGTAAATCGCTATTTTGTTGTATAAATAAACACAATTACATGTTATTAGTATCTAGATATGACCAACAGTATTAATAATATAAACAATTTTATCAATAATTTTGTTTAAATAAAGATAAAATCATGGAGAATATGATGTTAATAACCAAAGGGAATCGAGACTTAATTAGTGATGTAATTTCTATTAGAGACAAACACACAATCTTTATTATAATAATATATTAATACTATTGTTCATTAATCTTCCGACCGTTATCATTTTACAACACACTCTGGTTAAAACTGCAAGCGTCCTAACTGTCCATGACCAAATGCAGAAAATGTAAAATCCTGATAATCTGGTGTTGCTTAATCACCGAATTCTTATGTCTTATGAGTGGGTTGACCTCAGCTAAATAATAGATATTTATGTTTTCATTATAAAGAGAGAAAGGAGTGAAATAGGACATATTACATAGAAAAATATAATAAAAAAGAAAGAAAGAAAGAAAGAAAAAGAGAGAGAGAGAGAGAGTGTGTGTGTGTAGAGAAAAGATAATTATATATATATATATATATATATATATATATATAGAGAGAGAGAGAGAGAGAGAGAGAGAGAGAGGGGGTGAGCTCATGGACGCAGTCCTATTTCTTATGCCTGTCGTTACCTCATCTAAATAATGGACCATTTATTATAAAGAAAAAAATGAAAGAAAAAAGACACGCTACACAGAAAAATATATTGAGAAAGACAAAAAGAAAGAGAGTCGGTGAATGATAATCTCTTTTAATCGAACATATTCAATTGATAAAAAGAAGACAAGAAAAGGCCGAAAGAGGGAAAGAGTTAAATCAAGTTTTTAAAAAACTTTTTTCCGTAATTAACTATTTTTAATAGCTCTTAAGTAAACCTATCAAATGTTGTAATAATTATATTATGATACTATTGTACGATCACAGGTCTTGATAGTTAAATATTCATGTACAATGAATATAATTGCGTAACCTCTAGGCATAAAATAACTCCAGACGGTTTGAGATGCCTTCGATCAATCATTAAAGGAGATTTGAATTGTTAATGACAATGAAAGTGTGACAAAGAATACGTCGCGAGTGCCGGAGATGGTGACGTACCATATTCTCGGATAGGATGTTGACCTAAGATCGAACACATGTCCGTCGGAATATGAAAAGGCGATACTTGAGCTTAGCGCTGAAGATCGAGCTATCTCAAATTCCCCGTATGTTAAACCCAGATGTCCGTATGAAGGCTACAATACGCATGTAAATAAACCAGGATAAACCGAAGTGGGGATCAAAACAAAACAACGCGTCTTACGTGTTAGACAACAACAGCCGCGTAGAGTCTTTAAAGAAGAAGAAGAAGAAGAAGAAGAAGAAGAAGAAGAAGAAGAAGAAGAAGAAGAAGAAGAAGAAGATAATCTCTTTTTTAATGAAAAATGCACACATCCAGTTAGGATGGAACTAGGCTCCCTGCATAAAGATTGTAAAAAATTGTATAAATAAAATAAACACACAAGAGCTAGGGTGGGGGTGTTTACTATCTGAGCTATCATAGGCTTCCTCTTTGTGGTAACAGTGTGTTCCACATTTATAGATAAAAAAAAGCTTGAGTGGTGCTGGGCTCCCTACACCAAGGGGGTGTAGGAAATGGACTTGTTGATCCAAGTTTAAATCCTGGATGAGGCAGTTTGCATTTCACATGACGCTAATACCCTTGGGAAAGGTATGCCTCCAACTACACTCCCTCCAGCTATGGATAAATAGTAGAGCAGACTGGGCTCTTTAACCCTGGCTAGGTAACCAGTCTAGGAGAAGGAAAACTGTGTCATATCCTGCTCATGTGGAGGGGTTGGTAAATATATACATAAAGGGTGGTATCATAGGGCTCCTTCTAGTGGTAACAGTATGTACCACATTTATTTATAGATCAAGATCCCACTGCTGACACAAATAATCAAGATCTTAGTATTATTTGGATTATTCGGACTATTGTCCTCATCTTTATTGTTATCTGTATATCCCTCCGGCTTTCTTCATGTATTTCTTGTCAAATACCGAGAAGTAGAAGTTTGCTTTTTGTGCCCCCTTAACATTTAAATAAGAATTGTATTTTTCTCACAGAAAGGAAACTATATTCCTGAGAGTTCGACTTTTTTGTATTTAACCTTGCACGAGTCATTCATATCGCAAACCCTTTGAACGTGTTAAGCATGCCCCCCGACCAAGGGCAGAAAGAAGTTTATTAGAATCGTGCATAACAGCATGAAGTCTTTCAGCTGTAAAGCAGTTTTGTTGGAGGGACTCGCACCTTACAGTCAGTAGATTTCATATCCTTGCAGGTATCAGGCATTTTGTAACGACTGTACTTGAAAGTGCATGTCGATAGTAGAGTGAGTCAAAGGTTTTGCAATAGTTTGGCACTTGCTAGTCTCAGTCGGTAGGCATCCGACTAGGAACCACAAGTTCTGGGTTCGATACTGACCCTTACCAACATTAGTAGCACTGCTTGGAACTTTGCGATAAATTTGGGAGCTGATTGTGGCTGTAGCGCTCCACCTCAGGTGCAAAAATAATCTCCCTGGTCTAACTCTAGGGAAAAGGAAATAGACTCCCTTGCTGTCCGATCGATGACCATAATAGGCCACTGTAACCCCCTTTTTTAGCAGGCGCAGGAATTTGGACATCCTTAATTTAAACCAATTATTTTTTTAAATTTTTTTGGGTTGAATATTGTCCTGACTACAAAACAGCTGTAGCGTAATTATAATGGTTTACGGAGATTTGGGATCGAAAAGAAAAGAGTAATCGGATTTCTGGAGAAAGTAAAGAAAAAAGAAATAAGAATAGAAAGAAAATAAAGTTTGTAATTCAACATGTCAGCCAGTGACCGGTAAATGACCCCTGAACTAGATTTAAAAATAAAAACGGAAGTCCCATGTTTTCTGCGGAGAACGGTTGCGGATGTCTCCCTTCCCCCAGCCCCGAGAACACAAACGGAAGTAAAGAACATTCGGTCCCTCTTTTTCTCTGGACCTGAGAAGGGTCGAACGTGTTTTGGGGGGCTCTGTCGTGACGTGTCTAGGCTATCAGTGAACAGCGCACAGGAATGTGATTTATGATAGAACAGCTTTACCCGTACTCTCTCTCTCTCTCTCTCCTCTCTTCTCTCTCTCTCTCTCTCTCTCTCTCTCTCTCTCTCTGAAACCTACGACCCTAGAAGAAATAAACAACCCCTTTTTGGCTATACGACTTTCGTATGTTGTTTCTTCGAGCTAACGACGACTACTACTACTAATACTACTCGACAGAGTCCTACGCAACACTGTATTAGGAATTGAAATATTGCTTCTTCTTTTTTTACTTTTTAAAAAGTTATTGGTTAAACTGTTTTGCAGGTTTACCTTATGTAAAAAGAAAAAAAACATAGTTACTTGATTTTTAAAAACGTTTAAAAAAATAGTGTCATCGATTCTATATTCACTTGGATGCTTTCAATTATAGGGTGAGTGGGTTAAACTACAACGAGTCTTTCTGTACTTACTTATGAAGAATTATGAAGTGTTCAACATATGATTAGATTTTTGTTTAATTAATTAATTATTTCACATAATCAGCAAAATTCAATTAGTAAATTATGTGTGTTTCTTGATTATATAAGAATTAAAGTATATGCGAGATTTCAAATCAGAATGACATATGTTTTCGGACTTATAACACGACACGTACATACCATTATGATTCTTTATATATATATATATATATATATATTATATTATATATATATATATAATATATATATGGAAATAGGATGGATGTAGTAGAATGTATAGGGTAGGTAGAAGGATGGTGAACAAGAAATGAAAACTCAAAACAAATCTAAGAGTTGAAACGTTTCGTCCGAATTCATACGGACATCATCGGTCAAAAATAATTTGACCGATGGTGTCCGTATGAATTCGGACGAAACGTTTCAACTCTTAGATTTTTTTGAGTTTTCATTTTTTGTTCACCATCCTTCTACCTACCTCATATATATATATATATATATATATATATATTATATATATATATATATCAAGAAAAATGTAAATGAATCCAACACTATATAAGTATACAAAATGAAAAGACAAGGGTGTTAGAAGGGTGGTATTTTTACTTGTTTATCAACCCATGATCCCGGATATCAGCTGTGTAGAAAGAAACTTTTTACATACAGAAGTTTGTAAGTTTTCTGAAGCCATAATACACTGGAAAAAACAAAGGCTTGTTTAGAAAGATTAACTTAAAATTGCGTACCCGTCAAGAAGGAATAAAACAAAAACGTTTTCGGCATAAAATTAACAAAGGGGTTGACATGCCGTAAAATCCAACCAAACAATAAACCAAGAAACCTTCCAATAATTTTGTATTTACAATAAGACATCTTCGACACAACTGCTTTTTCGAGTGACGACTAATGGTATAGCATCTAAAAGACATATAATTACTCTTTGTTTTTCAACCAGAATGTTTTCCAGCATACAAACCTGACAACTTTATAATTATATGGCATTAATCTAGCTCGTGTGTACAAAGAAAATACTACTTTTAGTTATTTTGTTTGTTTGTTTGCTTTTTGTTTTGTTTAACTTTTTTTTATTTTTTCGAGGGAAGGGGGTGTTGGTTCATAAATGATTTTGAGACGATATCCTACAATTGTGCCCGAATGATTTGTATTAGATAGAAATACCTGATAACTTATAACTGCGTGCTCAAAGTCTCGTGAAAAAACTACACAAAAATGAAGATATCTATTAATAATGGAGATTCGCTTCCGGTTTTTGTCTGTAACAAAAATTACGTAACTGCTTACGTCACATTACCCAAAATCGTCGTAACATAGAATAAATACACTCAAAATTTGAGCATGCAACACTTGACAGTACTCATTGTTTTTGAAAACAAGTTTTAATAAATACATGACTGTTATTATATATCTATATATAGTTTGTTTTATTTTAATACATATTTTGGTTTGGTTTGTTTTACGGCATATCAACCTCGGTGGGTCATTTAATGCCGACAAAGTTGTGAAATCAATTCTTTCTTAATGCATAATACAAGTTTGTTTATCAACTCATGTTTTTCTATTTAACCCATAGTTGTTTTATTTTAATACATATTTAAAGTTTACATTTCAAATTGTTTTATTTTTTAACCCTTTAATGAATTTGATGATTTTACTTACTTAGGGTACAAACTGGCTGGCATTGAATTTTTTACTCCCATCCCTCAGGCAATATGTTTCAAAAATCTATTTTACATCGCCCGCAGGGTGTTCTTTATTTTGTATTTTGTACTAGTAAATGTAATAAATGAATGTAATTGCCTAACCCCGAGCCATAAAATAAACCGAGACGGTTTGACATGCCGCTAAAATCTATCAATCAATCAGAGAAATGATTCTTTAGAATTTATTTTTTTAATATTATTATGATTATTATTATAATGGAGATTGTGTATTGCCTGTCTAACCAAAACTCTATCACTACTCAAGTGACAATTCCCTTAATTGTTTACGTCACATTCTCCATGATTTTAATCTTTTATTTAAACATTAATTATTAATAAAATTGTTTTACTTTATTAATAACGTTGGTCTATCTACATAATAATAGCATACAATTGTATTTATATATACAACAAAATAGCGCTTTACAGTGTGAACAGGAAGGCAAATGATTGATATTAAAAATTAGATTTTGATAAATATGTGATTAGTATTATTGATTTGTAATTGAATTCATTTTATCATAATGAATATGAGTAAAAATCTCAGGGATAAATCATTTTTCAAAAATCTATTAATAAGAAGAAATAATTGTAATTTTATTCTCTACTTCCTATTCTAATTACATAGTTAAAAAGGGAACTGTTAGCAATGAAATACAGGAGTGATGGAAGAGTAAGTTTCACTTATTATATTTTTCAATTATACCCCCACCCTGTCGGCTGGGGCGTTAGAATGCACCGACTGCACCTCTGCAGAGGGCAAGACTCCCCCAATGCCACCTGTTGGCCGTGGATGGCGACCCGTAATGCTTAAGGATAGAACCCAGCGGGGATGAGCAGTTCATGACTTGCAAATACTCCACTTTGCCCTATTCTGCTAGACGGCGGGTCGGAGAGGGCCCCCTCCGATCAATCGGCTGGTCATGTCAAGCCCTAGCACCTATATGATTATTCCCAACTCTATTGCTCTTATGGCAAGCCTCAAACCCCTTTTATTATATGGGTGCTAGAAGCGGTGCTGTGGGTCTACATGTCCTGGGAATGACGTTAAACTCTATCTGATGATGAGGTTCCGTTTTGGAGGTTTGGGGAATTGGAGGCACCCCTTCATCACCATTTCTCCCGGTCCACTCTGACCCGGAGTGGTAGTACCTGTTAGGTCCAATCTATGGGTTAAATAGAAGAACATGTTGATAAACAAAATTGTATTATCCATTAAGAATTGATATTTCAAAACTTTATCGGCATTAAATGACCCACTGAGGTTGATATGCCGTAAAACAAAATCAAACCAAACCAAACTAATTATACCCCTACTGTTTCAAATCTGTTTATCTGCATTCTTATTTAGTAGTTATTTGTTAAGTCACACATGGAAGTGAATTAGCTATTAATTCAAATAGCTTCAGGTGATTCTAACATCTTCTTCAAAAAGATTTCTCCATTTTTTGCAAACTCACCATTCCAGTTCAAATCTCGTCTCCAATCTGAAAGCTTAAACCTATCAACTGGTTTCCAAGAATTATAATCAAAACAAAACAAAAAATCGTTTTGTTATATTTTCAAAGAAAATATTTATATGTCATCTCAAATAGATAAATGTATTTCCACCTGAAGTAAAAAAGAAAGCAAGCAATTTTCTTTCTTTTCTTTTTAATTTAATCATGAAATGCTATACAAATGCCCCAAGCAGACACGCATGTACACTTAAACATCCATATATAGAGAAAGTAAAATTCCGTATCAAATAAAGTAGACCATAATGAAAAATGACCCATTTGGAAATTAAACCCACGAGCACATATATGCACCCCCGGGAGTAAGTATTTAAGTTTTAATGTAATAAAATATTATATCAAATTAGAAAGACTAAAGAAACTAAATAACAATGTAGATAAAAGAATTGAAACCGAGGGGGGTTAAAATCGAAAAATAGAACAATTGAAACTTACTCTTCCACCAGCCCTGTCTTTTATTGCTGAATTTTTCGAATTTAATTAGGAATTTAAAAAAATAGAAATAATGAATGAAATTACAGTTATTTCTTTTTGTTAATCGATTTCTTTTAAAATTTATCGTCGGGATTTTTGCTAATATTCATTAAGAAAAAAAAAACAATTAGAAATCAATAACACAAAGCACATAATTATTAAATCAAATTTTTATATCAATATACAAATTAGTCTTCCTCTTTACACTGTAAAGCGCTATTTCTTTGTATATTTAAATACACTTGCATGATATAGATATATAAATATGACCAACAGAATTGATAATGTAAAGCAATTTTATTAATAATTGAGGTTTAAATTAAAATAAAATCGTGGAGAATATGATGTAAATAACTAAGAGAAATGTAACTTGAGTAGTAATATAGTTTCGGTTACAAAGAGACAAACACACAATCTCTATTATAATAAGATATAATTATTTTTTATCGGCGGGATAAAACAAGCCATCCACATTTTCTTGAACGATCTGAGGGTAAACCCAAAAGTAAAGTCTCCAAAGCGCTGAGAACGTGGAGACATTTTTCGCGCGCCCATTGGTGACACTGTTGAGTTTCTTATGCAAAAAAATCAATGAGCTAGTATGACATTCGCGGAACTGACGAATCATTTATTTGCAAAGCGTTGCTTAGATACGGCACGCAGGAAAGGCCAGCACTCAAAAAGTTCCGGACAATCTTTCAGCGGGATACAGTCTTTCAGCAATCACCGTTTCGTTAACAATCTCTCGAACTGGGCGGTTCAAATGCTTGTTCAGATGAGCAATAACCCACCATCTCTCCGACGTTGCTTGGTTCGTCCTGCCCTAGTGTGGACAACTGCCTACTTTTATTACGGCTCACCCAGTCGGAATGCTAATTACGTCTCGTGCCCTTCGAGACTTTTGTACACAGCACCGGCGATTCTTTGCCGTTTACATCGAGGCGGTCGGCTATGTCCATTACAGTTAGGTTGCTTACTCTACAGGCTGTTACTTAAGTGTTTACCCATCAAAATTCTAAACCGGTTTATCTTTGCTTAACTTCGAAAATCTTACAGAAAGCGATGTTTTCAGCGTGATTTGACCGTAAAGCGGAAATTATGAAGTATATACTTACCAAGAAGCTGTTGTTAGTGTCGGTGGAAATGGACTCGTCAACCCGAGTTTATATCCTGGACGAGGCTGTTTATATTTCCTATAGTGCTAATACCCTTGGTAAATTAACTACTCTCTTTCAAATTATGGGTAAATAGTAGGGCAGACTGGGTTGGATATAACAACACAAACGACTAGATTCAATTGATATTTCACCTCATTATTGGTTGAAGCTTTCTCAAAATGTTATTGACTTAAGTGCTTGTACATTCTGCTTTTATAGTGAAAAGGTAAATGAGTGAAACTATAGCACTGTTAAAATTGACTAGAATACTCAAAAGTGTCCTGAATACCTGAGTAGACTTGCTGTCACTCAGCCTCCAGCGAACCACCGGCTACGGCAGGTGTGAAAAACTCAATAATAATAATAATAAAATAATAATGATAATATATGTGTGTATGTGTATGTGCGTGTTTTGTGTGTGTATATATATATATATATATATATATATATATAGTCATCCACTGACACGTGTTCGACTTATCAAGTCTCTTCAGTGTGGCTAGACATTTTAAGAGCTACCTACATCCGGGATATAAATCCGATCTTTTCAGCATCAGTCGGAAAGCTTACCCGCTTGGCTGTCGTCATCCACAGAATGAGAAGGGGATTTTAACTGTTTTAATACACACCTATGTATGCATATAAAGGCCGTCATATAGTGCTCCATCCTTTTTATTGGAGAGCGTTACGTTTGCGCTTTAGTTGGCGGTCGTCAGCCAATTCCCCTCCAAAGTGCTCAACCCCATAGGGTGGGGATCATATATAGTCATCCACGGACACGTGTTTCGACTTATCAAGTTGCTAGACATTTTGTGAGCTATCTACAGTCGGGATAGAACTCCAATCGATTCAGCATCCGTCGGACAGCTTAATCGCTTGGCTATCGTCTGTGCGCGCGTGTGTGTGTGTGTGTGTGTGAGTATAAATGAGGATATTCACTTGTGTGTTGTAATGTATAAATGGTATAGTGTAAATATCGTCGGTGTCACAGAATAATATATTTTCCTTGTCCATGTTGTTTTTCAGTACTTTTCTATTTCCTTATTATTATGAATTATACTAATACACAATAAAAACTATTGCTCGTGGGTCTCCGACTACCAGTCAAGGGTAACGAAGTATCAACGGCGCCACACAACTAAGACTCTGACAGTTCTTTTCAATACTGTGGGCTTATCCATAATAAGATAACAAATATATATTTGAAGAGCCGTAGCGTCAATGATAAGTGAATTTTGTCTGGATTGCCTCTGGGTCCTGCGTTGTGTGTTTATTGTCGAGTGTTGATTCTGTATGGTTCGTAAGATGGCGTCGGAAATATTGTATCAGTTTTGTTGAGATTTCGCTGGATATCTCTTCATTATGTCAATTGATCTAAAGACCTTTCCTTACTGAACAGACTGGTGTGTACTGTGGGGGAGGGAGTTTTTTTTATTGCATTCAGAAAAGACGAATAACTATGTGTAGATGTATAATAAATCTTTTTTCTTATGCTTAATATATTGTAGTGAGCACAAAGATCATCCCACCTTATATTAAGTATTTTCCTATAATCGAAAATTTATATCTATTAGTAAAAGAGATCAGTTTTCTATTTGTCTGTAACCAAAACTACGTCACTGCTTATGTCAAATTACCTAAAGTCGTCGTAACATAGAATAAATACAATCAAAATTGAGCATGTAAACTTAGATGGTGCTCATTGTTTTTTAAAACAATTTTTAATAAATACATTCCTGGTATTTGAAGTCCCGGTTTCGATTTCTGTCGGAGGGAGATCGTTAGTATACATCGCTGATGAGACTTAATAAAGTCGAAACAGCTGCTGTACGATGTTCTACACGCCGAGTAATTCTTTTCGAGATTCACTTGTCAATATTATTTATCTCCAATAATTATCGAATTTTATGCGATATACGCATTGTAATTGCCTTCAAGCAAAAATATAAAAATTAATATATAATTTATATATATATATTTTAATATATATTTAAATTTATCAGAACTAACTTTCTATTTTCAAATTCTTTTTTGTTTGCCTTTTTTTTACTCCTTCAATAATGTTGATGATTTTACTTACTTATGCTCCACACTCTCTGACATGAGTTTTAACTCCCACCCTCTCAGGCAATATCTTTCAAAAAGTAATTTTACAGTGCTTCTTTTGTTATTATTATAATGGACATTATGTGACGGTATGTCTGTAACGGAAACTACCCACAACCAACGTCAAAATGCCCTTAGTAATTTACGTTATATTCTCAACGGTTATTAAATAATCATTATTTGAACTTAATTTAATATTATATAATAATAATGTCTCCATTATGGTCTAGTTAAAATAGATTAGTCTCAAAACAACCCATGTTATTAAGGTATTTGCCTCTCATCCCACTTATGAGGGCGTGATACAAGGACATTTTTATGTGGACCCACGCACAAGCCGAAGCTTATGGGTGGTAGTCACAAAAATGCGTCGATCCCGTCGGCATCCCCCCTCGAGGGGGCGCCTCAGGCGCTTGACAATAAACCCAGCCCTGCCCCTTTAAATCAAGGGAGCAGGTATTGCCTGGGGGAATAGCCCCCGCTGTTAATTAAAATTAACAAACACAGACTCCAAAGAGCCCATGTTATTAAGGTATTTGCCTCTCACCCCACTTGTGAGGGCGTCACACAAGGACATTTTTATGTGGGCCCACTCACAAGCCGAAGCTCATGGGTGGTAGTCACAAAAAATGCGTCGATCCCGTCGGTATTCCCCCTTGAAGGGGCGCCTCAGGCGCTGGGCAATAAACCCAACCCTGTCCCTTTAAGTCAAGGGGGCAGGTGTTGCCTGGGGGTATAGCCCCCTGGGACCGACGCTGTTAATTTAATTAATAGACACATGCCCCGAAAGGCCCATGTTATTAATGCGTTTAAAATACTGTAATGTGAGTTTTATATATTTACATAGTATATGGTATGATTAATTTGCATACCGGTTTTAATAAAACCGTTTTTGGTGAATAATTACTTGTTGTTATTGATTTCCAAGATTATGGTTTTCAAACACTTTTTTGTTATCTTGAAAGCCCTTAATCAGTTGACCGAAAGAGTTATTATTGATAAACCAAGTATTTTCAGTTCTTTTCTCAACCATTATCATGGTTGTTCGTATTTGTCTAAACTATCATTATCAAGACTGCTTATTATTTAAAGGATTGTTTATTTTCTCTTCTAAGGTGACGCTAAATAAAGGTGGAAATCTATTCTTTTTAAATATTTTTACGAGCTCGGTAAACCGATATATATATATAATATATAATATATATATATAATATATATATATATATATATATATATATATATATACCAAGATAGAAATGGACAATGAATTGAGCGTAAATTTTTTCAGAATACAAGGTGTATCAAAAGTACAAAATATCTCGATTTTTGATACCTCTTATATATTATATATATAATATATATAGTATGTGGGATAAGTTTATTTATGGCTTTGGTCAACACGCTGTATTCATCATCATAAAAAGAAAGTATTATGTCTCTGATTACAAAAGGAAATTAAATATGAAGAACCAGTAAAATCTTTCACCTTGGCCAGAGACCGGAAATAAATTATGGAACGTGATGTGACAGATATCCACACCCTGATACGTGAACTTTAAACAGTATCGTAGAAAATAACAAAACATTTGATCAATTATAGATTCTAAAAAGACAAAAGAGTTAGAAAGTCTACTCAGTAGATCACCAGAAATATGGGAGACTTGCTGTCACTTTATCTCCCAATGTCCAACAAAGAATAAACTTCATCTATTACTACTAATACTGATATTAACAAGCCAGAATAAGTATCATATAGATGTTTATTAAAACCAGTATGCAAAGTAATCATACCATATAGTTTATTGTTATATAGACACACGGTTTTCAACGATGGAGGCTTCAACATTGGTTCAGACAACCAGTCTAGAAGGAGAACTTTGAATTCCGACTTTTCATACCTGGTGGCGCGTGGAGTAATGATTTGAATCGTAGGAAATAGAATCGTCGACCGGAGTTCAAACCCTGAACGAGTCTGTTTGCATTTCACATAGCGCTCAACCCTGGGAAAGGTATGCATTTAACTGCTCTTCCTCAAGATATGGGTAAATAGTAGTGTAGACTAGGTTCTTTAACTTTGCCTAGGTAACCAGTCTATGAGAAGTAAAACTCTTAATTCAAACCTGTTAATCTCCGCTAAAGAAATTGACCATCCTGCTCATGTGGAGAGGTTGGTATACACACACACATACACACACACACACACACACACATATATATATATATATATATATATATATATTATATGTGTATATATATATATATTTACATGACATGGTAATTGCATTTCATTTTGGAAAGGTATGAATCCTACTCTCCCTCCAGCTATGGATAAATAGTAGGGTAGACTGGACTCTTTAACTTTGGTTAGGCAACCGGTCTAGGAGAAGGAAAACTCTGAATTCAAACCTGTAGAACTCCGCTTAAGAAATTGACCTTGTGTCACATCCTGCTCATGCGGAGGGGTTGGTAAATATATATATATATATAATATATATATATATATATATATATTACATATATATATATGTACATGTCTGTGTGTGTATTTATTAAAACGCATCATTTCTGTTCACAAATTGAAATAACAAATAAAGTTAATTACATTTAGAAGAAGATTTTAAGCCCAGTGATACACATAAATAAAATATAAACAAAATTAATAAAGAGGTAAAAAGATAAGAGTTGAAAATAGATGACAGATAGAATTACAAATTAATTTTGCCTGATAAGCGTATGGAAAAAATTTTAAAATTTTAAAGAGAAACAGTTTAGTATTATCTGCGTTATTCGGACTATTGTCCGCATCTTCATTGTTATTCGTACAACGTTTCGGCCGATATATCCTCCGGCCTTCTTCGGGTATTTCTTGTCGGACTCAGGAACCTTCTCGGACTCGGGAACCTTCTTTTCGAACTCGGGAACTTTCTTGTCGTATTCGGGAGCCATCACGGAACTTTGAACCTAACCCTTTATTTATTCCACGAGGGTATCCTGTTCTCATTCCCATAACCATAGCTGGGGTAGGAGTTGTGTTAATTAATTATTTTTCTAACTGCTTTCCCTCACGTTCTACAAATAACAATGAAGATGGGGACAATAGTCCGAATAACGCAGATAATACTAATCTTCAAGCCTCATCTCAAACATTCAGAGAAATGGGAAACAGTTTATATTAAAAAACTAAAGTTCATACTAATTAAGAGAGAGAGAGAGAGAGAGAGAGACAGACAGACAGACAGACAGACAGACAGACAGAAATAAAAATAATTTAAACAAGGCAAGTACATATAAAATTAGCTACCTATCACTTTTAATGAGGATGGTGTTCCTTTAACACTGAAACCGTTGCAGAGGGAGAAATATTTTTTACAACTATATAATTATATATATATATATATATATATATATATATATTATATATATTATATATATCGCATCCTTGTCATGCGAGGAGTTGATAAATATATTTACTAAATTTAGGAGCACAAGTCTTATTCAGTTACAGAAGCAAAAGAAGAACATCCTTGGGACGGTGAAATTTCAACTGATTAGACTATTCTACGATCGGGTCCCAACTGGGCAATTTCATACAAAGACAAAGATCTTTATCTCGTAAGAAATATAGCCGTTAAGCAAAAGAGAAGGTGAAGAAAAAAGAGAATGCCAACTTAGATAAACGTCAAGATACTTGGCAAAGTGCTTTAAATGCGGTGCATTATGGGTAAATCAAAATTGATAGTGAATACCTTGATTTGCTGAGGGCAGAATTGTTTTTGCCTTAAATTTAAAATAACGAAATAATCATTTTAGATGATAATAACGAAGAAAGTTGTTCGTCACATGAAAGAGGCAAGTAATTTTTAGATGGAAACGAGAGAAGAGGATTACTATTTGGATTATTCGGACTAATAACTGAGATAACTCTCATTTAGAAATTAAATCCTGGTACGGGGGATCAGTAACATATTATAATAATTAACACAGATTAACACCTGTATCCAGCTATGGTTTGCGGAATTGTTGTATAGCCTGCTGCTGGACTTCAATGAAACTACAGACACGTGTATATAAAAATAAGACCCGTCATTATTTTTTTCGTTTTCTGGGTGGTGAGGGGCGCAGAGTGTTCACAATGAAAATGCCCGAAGGAATTGGTGACAGGAGGCGACGAGGTTACGCTCACAGCTGAGTTGCCGCGGACTGACTGCCCTTCGAAATCCACTAACCTTTATATACGATAAATATGCCCACGCATTTTTTTATCTTTTGATCTGATAACGGACAGACTTCCTTTTTTATATATTTCTTTATCTTTCTCTTTGTTTCTTCACCGGAAGAGTTTTCTTCTGTTGCACGATATGAAAGAGAATGAGAACAACTAAGGGTTTGTATTGCAGCGTAATTATTGTGGTCTACGGGGATTGAGAGGAGAAAGAGAAGAAAAAGAAATATGAACAAACAAAGGTTAACATTTGGAAGAATAAACACTAAGTGGGGTGCCAGTAATTTGACCGACGAATGACCCAGGAAATATATTTAAAAATAAAAACGGAAGTTCCAGGTTTTGACCAGAAACGGGTATGGCTCTCCCACCCCGGGACAAGAAACGGAAGAAAAAAAAATCGGTCTCTTTTCGGCCAGGCCTCGTGGGAAGCAGGTGGGGCCTTCACGGTTCCTATGATGGGTTCGATACAGTAGTAGCGAACATGATTTACGACAGAGTAATTTCACCGTACCATCTCTCCCTGTCTCTCTATCTTTCCTTCTCTCTGAAAAGAACACTGAAGCGTGGGAGATATAAACAGCCCCCTCTGACTATACAACCTGCGTGTGTTATTTCTGAACTAACGACTATTACTACTATTAACGGCGACTACTACTACAACTCGAGTTGGTCGATGCAACACATATCGTTCTGATACATATATCGTTCTGGAGATATGCTACAGTATCACAGTTCCGTGATGTCAGTCGATTAAGACAAGTAGTTTCCTGAGTTCGAGAAGGTTCTCGAGTCTGACAAAAAATACCTGAAGAAAGTCAGAGACCATTCCGGCTGACACGTTGTACAGATAACAATAAAGATGAGGACAAGTCTGAATAATCCAAATAATACTAATTATCAAGCCCCAGCTAAAAAAATTAGAGAAATAAAAATAGAGAAGAAGGGTTGTTTACTGAGCTTATAGTAGATGTGGCAAACGATCAAAAGTATTTAGTTTCCTCTGAGTTTGAAACTCCCTAAAAATGATCTGTTAATCCAGTTTGCTAACTATTAAACTACAAAAGGTATTCCCAATCGAGACAAGTGTAATTCAGAGAAACTTTGTTAATTTCAAGGAATGGTTCTATTATGAAATAGTTAATACCCAAGTCTTAACACGTAGAAAGAATTAGATTTTAGCAATATAAATTACAGGATAAATATTAATATGAACATTCTGAAATTATATTGAAGAGACTGTAATAATTGAGAGTTGCCTCCCGTATTTTTATGATTACCTTCCTTCTGGAGAACTCTCTTGTGAATACTAGACTATATAAACCGTAAGTAAGTATACCAATTATTCTAAGTAGAATAAAGCTTTTCAAAGACTATCAGTGTTATCGATTGTCATTACAGAGGCACTAAATTATTCACATTCGAATTTTAGAATAATTAAATCAATTATAATTTCGACAATCATAATGTAGTAAAATGTGATATAAGCAATGTTATTTGCTTCATGATATTTGTACGGGTTAGGCGCAAGGCCCTATTAATGTGGGACCACCCACAAGCCGAAACTCATGGGTGGTAGGCACAAAAATGCGTTGATCCGGTCGGCATTCCGCCTCGATGGTGGCGCCTCAAGCGCTGTACAATGAACTCAGCCCTGCCCCTTTAAAACAAGGGGGCATGTATTGCTTTGTGGGGGATAGCCCCCTGGGATCGACGCTGTTAATCTTATTACCTAGCTACTGCAGTATCAATAGAAATTAGATTTAAATGCAGAAAATAACTGGTCTAAGGTTAGACTTAAAGTTATTTTTTTTAATCAACTGAAACAACTTTTCTTATAAAAGATTCTAATTGACAAATGAGAGAAAGGGAAAAAGCAAAAAGAAAACCGATTTAACTCATCTCTTGTTCTTGCCTCCTTCGAATTTCTTTCTGTTAACGTATTTCCTCAATTTGTCTTAATTTTTCTTGTTGACGGAGTAAAGCTACTCCAGCTCTCAAGAATATGAAGATATCATGCTCTTCCAAATGTTTCAATTAAAATAAGAATATATATTTACCTATTTTGGGACTTGATTAGAATATCATAAGATTATATATATATATATATATATATATATATATATGTGTGGTGTGTGTGTGTGTGTGTGTGTGTGTGTTAAAGGATATGAAAACATATATCCAGAAGCAAGCGGCGGCAACAAAGTACCGGCACATCAACATCTTCAGTGACAGCCTTCATATGCGATAGAGATTGCTTTTCGAACATTGGACTTCACAGTCACAGGAGAAGCCGTAACTTCAGGGACACAAAAATTATATAGTCTTCCGAGACTGCAATGCCGATATATATTCCTGATCTATTCATATAGTTTGCGTCCCCCATCCCTACACAATCGGCTAGTGACACCGACCATCTACCTCTCGCTTTGTAAAGCTAATCGATGACAGTGTCTCTTGATAAAAGATCCCGTGCATTTCATTAAATTCCCATATAAATATTTAAGTTGTTCTTGTCTACAGTTAAGAAATACGAGACAGTGTTTATTAGAAGAACACAAATAATGTCTCCCCGTTTAATTTGGATCTTCGCACTCTTCTAATATTCTGTTTCGTTTAATATTATTTTTTTCTTCGCGTAGCATCGTGTTTGTTTACAGAACATCCAAAGATTTGTAATCACGTTTTTCAGTCATTTTCTTCATTGACATTGGTAGAATTTTCTGAAGTTATTGTGATTATTGTGTAAGGGGGTGTATCAGAGTTTCATCTTCTCTGATAGGTTCCGCCTAGTTAGGGGGTATGATGTTGAAAGACCCGAAAATCCCCAGGGACCCAAGTAAAACACCATTGAAGACGCCCTCCAAATGTAGTAAGGAGCGAATATCTGCAGATTAACATTTTAGTTAATTTTTTTCTTCAATTTCCTATTTTATACGTGTACGTAAATTTGTGGTCTTTTCTTGGTTCATTTTCACTGGAAAATAAATTGTCTAAAGTCTGAGTGACAACAAGTCTCCTCGGGTCTACAGGACTTTTCTGAATATTCTAGCCGATTTTGCTAGAACGTGACAAAACGCATATTTGTATGTTTTAGGGGATGCGGTTAATGGCATATCAACACTGTGGGTTATTTAATGCCAAAAGTGTAATTGTGAGAAAAAAGGTATATTTTTTGTAGATAAGAATTCTCATTGAAATATTTATTTCTTGTAGGAGCAAAAGCTCCACACTCCATGATGAAATCATGAGAACACCTGCGCTTATTCGGGAGGTGAGCGTTTGGTGGTGGAAGTAACCTTATATAGTAATCATATCACATAAAGATTTAATTTTCCTTCATATGTTACAATAAAATAAATTGTTCCATTATAAGGCAGGTTTTACTCGGGTAAAATAAAAAACAACATGTAAATGTCTTTTTTATTTTATTCTGGTGGCTCAAATATGGATACTCTACAGACTGCGTAAAAACCAGCTCATTTGTCTGAAAACCACCTGTTAAAAACTCAAAATTAATATTCCCATCGTCTTTTGACCCCTTCCTATTAATCAAAACACCCACACGTGCGCTAGGGTTGACAGCACAGCAGATGAGATTTTAGTGGTGGGGGAATCATTACGAAGCACTAATATGAGTAAATGTTACATAATTCATTGGCAGCTTATGAATTATGTACGTGTCTGTAGTAAGACTATTTTGAATAAGAATCGTTAGATTTAAAATCGGAGGGAGAAATGGAAATTTACATAACGGTTAGTGTTATGAGTGAGGATGACCCCGTCTTGATACCTCTGGAAGGCGCCGTTACTGGCGTGAGAATTAATTTTAGTTTAGTTCAGATGGGACAAAGAATCTAGAATGAGTTGATGCATAGGCCACTTGCTCTGAGCGTCGCTTCTCGATCCACTGCGGAATATGGGCTGGGGTTGTTGAAATAAAGCTTTATAAGAAAAACAAGTCTTGTTGATTAAGTTATTTAAACAAGACATGACCAGCCGAACATATAAAGAAGAACCAACCCTTAACAGAACACCTGAATAGAAATAAACACAACAAGAGAAGATGGTGACAGGGTTAAAAGAAACAAGTAAATAGAAGGTAACAAGAACCCTCATCTCATTCTCTCATCTATCTGTCTGCCTCTCTCTCTCTCTCTCTCTCTCTCTCGCATTATATACCCAAGATGTGGGTATACAACATAATTATCGTAAGTAAAAAATAATTCATGGATCAATTATACTGATGTCTCACTTTTATGGTAGTTTATTCCATGTATTCACCGCTCTGTTACTAAAATAAATTTGTCTTGCATTTGCTTTACAAAATTTTTTTAAGAAGTTTTTATTCATGACCCCTGGCATTTATATTTTGAGCAATGTTTAGTAGATCAAAGTTTGTTGAATAAAATCCATGGGTATATTTGTAGACTTCAATGATATCCCCTCTTGTATGTCTATAAACCAAACTTGGTAAAATTATCATACATAAACTGGCTAGTTTATCTCAGTAGGTAGAACATCAGCCTAGGAACCACAAGGTTCCTGGTTTGATATCAGCCCTCGCCAACTCAGCGTATGAGTAGCACAGGGATCTGTGCGGTAAAGTGAGGAGCTGATGGTAGGTGTGTCGCTCCATCTCAGACGCTAAAACGATCTTTGTTTAGCGCTAATTAAAAGGGGATAGACTCACTCGCTGTCTGGCTGATACCGACATTAGACCACCCTGACGACTTCTTAAACAATTTTTTTTTTACATTTTTATTATACATAAAAAGTAAAAGACAATGTAAATGAATATTTCAGCTACATTGTATAACAGATAAAGAAGAACCAACCCTTAACTGAACACCTGAATAGAAATAAACCCGACAAGAAAAGATGGTGACAGGGTTAAAAGGAACCAGTAAGCAGAGAGTAACAAGAACCCTCACCTCATTATCTCATCTATCTGTCTGCCTCTCTCTCTCTCTCTCTCTCTCTCTCTCTCTCTCTCTCTCTCTCTCTCTCTCTCTCTCTCTCTCTCTCTCTCTCTCTCGAATTATATACCCAAGATGTGGGTATACAACATAAGTATCGCAAATAAAAAAATAATTCATGGATCAATTATACTGATGTCTCACTTTTATGCTGGATATCTATAAAGAAATATTTGAAAGAATATCAATAAAATTACAAACTGAATTTCAATTTGGGTACGGGGTGGGGTAAAGAGTATCGATTTTCTCTGTGGAGAAACGAATGAATATATGATGAGAAGTAAATAAGTCACAATTACCATGTAATGGCCACGTTTTAAAGCAGCAAAAGTGCTAACATTGCAAAGAAATAATTCTTGAATATGTGGAAGTATTTAAAAATATTCTTTATGACAGCAGCACGGCTTAAAAAGAAATAAATGAATCAAATCGCGCAGTAAAAATGGACAAATTTTGATAGAAATATTGTGATGTAATCGCCATTTTGACATGTCACGTAATATTCCCAATCGTCGAATTTGCCGACTCCATTAATTTTGCCATTCAAAAGATTTACGTACATTATGAAATATTACGAAAGAAGGAAAAGAGTGGGAAAAAAAAAATCAAAAGTTTCGTTAAAAGTGTAAAGAAAAAAATAATTTCTATATAGATAAATGAAAAAAAAAGAACGAAAATAAAAGAAGAGAAATAAAATATATCAGATAAATAAAGAAGCAGATTGCTAAATAAGACATGATTTTCATTCATATGTCAAAATAAAATAAAGTGTTCCATTAGGGAGGCAGATTTTACTCGGGTAAAATAAACAATCATGTGAATGTCTTTTATTTTTTTTTATTTTCTTTTCAAAATCGAGTAAAAACATTTTTTTTAAAATGAGAAAAATCTGCTGTTAGCAAAAAAAATTCGTTTTTCATACCATAAATTAGAAAGAGTATTTATTCTTTACACTCGCATAATATGCAACGCGTTCTGTCCCCCATATATATATATATATATATATATATATATATATATATATATATACAAAATACCAACCTTGTTGGTAAACCCTTGCGGTAAGAAAAAAAACGCGGCAAATAGTTTGATTGTAAAAAATTACTACCAAACATCCTGGAAAAAAAAATTCAAAAAAAAGACCAAGATAGTCGTAACAAACCAAAAATAATCGTTTGATACTATAATTACTTGGCCCCCAAAAACAAAAACAAAAAAACCAATTTATATATATATATAATATATATATATATATATATATATATATATATATATGTGTGTGTGTGAAAAAAATATATATAAACCGGCCAGGTTATTCTAAAGCTGAAAAGTAAACATTGCTCAATACCTAAATAGAGCAAATAATAATTCTTCTTTTTCTCTCTCTCTCGAAGAGCACGTTAAATATTTATAAATTCAGTGTATAATTCAATGTAGCGTAGACATGAGGTCAGCGACGGTTGGTTACTGACATTTACACTTAAGACAAAATGGGGGGCTGAAGATAGCATAGGCGAGAAACTGTCAGTCACCAGGCACCGTTGACTCCATTTCCACACTAACTTAATACAAAGTTTAATACTCTATCAATGATATTGCATTGTATACTTAAAAATATAACAGCTATAATATCAACATAAATATATATATATATAATATAATATATATTATATATATATATTATATGTATATAATATATTATATATATATATATATAATAGTTATATTGAGAGGGAAATTGACCCCACGAGACTAATTAATATCCTAAAACGAGGCTGTTTATCTTTCACATAGCGCTAAGAATCTTGGGAATCGTGGCAGGCTGCACTCCTCAACCTTGATTAGGCAAGTATTATAGGATAATGGAGACTCTGAATTAAAAACTTGTTAAACTTCGTCACATCCTGTTCTTGAAGATGTGTTTATATATATATATATATATATATAATATATATAGTATATATATATATATATATAATATATATATATATATATATATAGCTATATTTCTCTGTGTGTGTTGTGTGTGTGCATGGTGGAGGTGTGAGGAAACACAGAGACAAAACTAACAAGGGTATATTTCACAAGAGCTTTTAGGCTCAGCATCATCAGTTGTTTTAATGAATTATCAGGTTATCATACAAGTGTTTATTATAGAAGGAGTAGCGTGTGGGAGGGAGTGATAATTCATTAAAACGACTGATGATGGCCAAACTCAAAGCTCTAGCAAATATACCCACAGCTTTTGTCTGAGCTTTGTTCTTTTTTTCCTCACATCTCCACCACACTTATGTCGGATTCATTCCAATCTCTTTCCATATATATATATATATAATATATATAGATATATATATACTAGATATATATATATTAGTATATTAGTATAAGGTTATTTGTATTTTATAGCACGTGCTTGTTTACGTGCTATGTATAAATGGGTATGTGGTTTCTGGTTTGTACCGTGTGCGTATGGTTGCATGCACGCACACTATAAATGTCAGCGTAAAAGCGCGACGTCATTTATGACATCTACGCGTGTATGGTGCGTATGATTTTTATTGTGCTTGATGGTCATATTTGCTGACGTATAAGGTTAGGTTTTGTTATTATTTTAGAGTAAGTGTGTGTGTCCCTGTATGTGTGTATATCTGTGTCTGTGTATTCTGTGTATGTGTGCCTCTCTCTGTGTTTGTGTGTGTGTGTGTGTTGTGCTAATAATAATCGTGGCAGGTGATGATGATGATGATGAGCCACTTTGATTTCCTTTGATGGCTCTGTTAAAACAATGTTTGCTTATGATCATTGTTATTCCCTCGCATGATGAAATTGAACCACAAGCCATTAGGGAGAATAGGAATGTGATCTCACAGAGAACAGCTTTATTTTGATGTATGATGCAATGTTCCTGTGTGTTGGGAATGATAAGCTGTCGTAACGAAATGGCATTATCATTTGACTGATCACACTCGGCACATATCTATAAGTAGGCTTTCAGCTGTCTTGCTTCCTCCGTTGCAGTCATTCATTCATCATCTATCATCATCTCTCTCTCTCTCTCTCTTTCTCTGCTCTCTGTGTCCGTCTGTCTCCTCATCTCTCTGCTCTCTCTCTGTTGTGTGTGTGTGTGTGTAATCTCGTACTAACTTAGACATATGCTCTATCGCACTATTAATTACGACACTGGGTGTGGGAAAAGTGCTGGAAGGATGCAAAACATGCCGCCATCATCTGCGAGAGAGACGCCTACGTTGCTTTGGTCACGTACGAGGATGGACAAGCAACATCCCCAAAAACCTACTGCATGGCGCTGCACTTTAAAGATCGCCTGCAAAGGAAAATAGAGACATGCCAAATTAGTACCAACAGCATGGGAGGCTGTAGTGCACGAGGACGTGCTACCTGGGCAATTCCTTGTAACCAAGGACTGAAAGGATGTGAAGAAAGAGCGAATGTCTCAGGCCAGGCATCACCTGTTTGCTTGCAGTCACTGCACCAGAGATTGCCATGTCAATGCGAAATCTGACTGTTCAGCCCACTCACCTGCAGCTGGAGATTAAATTTTAAAAAGTTGACACTACGGCCATCGCACTTTGTAGACGAAGGATGCCAACACAACTAGAATTAATATACTCTGAGATTAGCGTCCTGTTAAGTCGCATCTAAAGTTTGAAGTATTAATTCATTCAAAATCAAAACACATGCTACTAGCAGTTGCAGGTTCAATCCTTACTACAGGGCGTA
>CM042152.1:40631872-40657801 GCA_023376005.1 Doryteuthis pealeii | reverse complement strand
AATAAGAGAGAGATGCGGTATGTCTGACAACCCAAGGCAACAAAACAGTCTTACCTCTGCGGACTTGGAGTCCGGGGTAAGGTTTGTACGGTCCCAACCCGATAGGTCTTTCTTATTCCTACTGCTGTGGTGCAGACGGGTGTATTTCAACCACCTTGGGGACAGGGTGACAGGGGCGGATCTTAACCTCTCTGCAGATTGTGCTGTTGGAGTAGTGCTACAGCCTCAGCGACAAGGCGTTTTTTACTTCTCTGCAGTGGTGGATGTCAGCATATTCTACAGCAAAGAGTCCAAACGCGGTGTGTTTTTACACCCTTTACTGCGGGATGTAGTCGGCCTATTCTACATCCCAGCCACAGAGCGGGTCTTACCCCTCTGCGGGGACTCCAGTCGGCGTATCTACGGCCCCAGCCTGACAGGTCTGTCTTACCCCTCTGCAGGCTGCAGTCGGCGTATTCTACATTCCCCACCGACGGGGTACAGGTGACAATCTACCGAGGAGGAGCGGTCTATGCTACCTCTGCAGGGATGCAAGTCGCATATTCTAGCAGCTCAGCCGACAAAGCGGTTGTATCCCTCTCAGCTGTTGACATGCTGTACGCCCCCCAGCTGACAGGACGTAGTTTACCATCCAGGTTTTCCTTGGAGAACCAGTGATTTCAAGAAAGCAAAAGAGGCGTGTGGTACATTAGTTTAAAACACAAACAGAAAAATGCTAATTGAACTATTTTTCTGATGAAGGAATGAATCGTCATAAAATCCCAGTCAAATTGGCCGTATTGCTCTGGTTCACATCACTCCATGATTACACCTAATAACATTTTAACGACCGTTACTGCTTAATACCATTTTAGCACAATCAGTTTGACTGGAAGAAAGGCATTGATTGTAAGTGTCAATGATTATCAATGGTGAGAAATGGGAAGCATAGGGGTGATAAATATTTGAATCAGTGGGGCGAAAATAGGAAGTGAAAAGCATTTAAATTTTGGAAAAAAAATAAAAAAATACAGAAATTATATAAATAATCGTCGCGTGTTGTCTGGTCTGTACCGAAACTATATAGCTATGCAAGTTACAATGGATTTGGTGAATTAAGCAACACTAATATCTAGTGTTGGATTTTTTTATATATAGCATTAGAGGTAAATGGCAAACTTCTACTTATAGTCCTCGCCTATTAAAATCACGTGAGCCTGAGAAGGATTCTTATTGTCAATCACCGGCACTGCTGCTGCTGGCTTCTGCTGTATTTAATAGACCCCATTCTGAGCTTATGTCATTGACACTTGGGTTCTCTGGACGACGGACTTACAAAGAATACTTTAACACCGGATTCTTATTGGCTTGCTTACTTATTCACTACATCTGGACTAAGGATGGCTGCCAGATACTTAACATCAGGATTTACATTTTCTCATGTAAGCATGGACAGTTTGGCAACGGTTCCACTTTTAACCAGAGTGTGTTGTGAGATGATTACGACCGGAAGATTAAGGAACAAGAGTATTAATATATTATTATAATAAAGACTGTGTGTTTGTCTGTAACAGAAATACAATCAGACTACTTATGTCTCAATTCCCTTTTGTTGTTTTACATCACATTCTCCATGATTTTATTTTATTGAAATTTCATTATTTTAATCAAATTATTTTACATTATTAAAACTTTGCTCATATTCAATAAGATAAAACCAAACAATTAGAAATCAATAATACTAAGCACATAGTATTAAAATCAAATATATAATATCAATATGCAAATTAGCCTTCCAGTTCACACTGAGAATCGCTATTTTGTTTGTATAAATAAACCATTTACATGTTATTAGTATCTAGATATGACCAACAGTATTAATAATATAAGCATTTTATCATAATTTTGTTTAAATAAAAATAAATCATGGAGAATATGATGTAACAACAAAGGGATTTGTGAGACTTAATTAGTGATGTAATTCTGTGTAGAGACAACACAACAATCTTTATTATAACTAGCAAATATATGCACCTCCGGGTGCAAGTATTTAAGTTTTAATGTAATAAAATATTGTATTAAATTAGAAAAGGCTAATGAAACTAAATAAGAATATCAGATAAAAAGATTTGAAACAGAGGGAGTATAATAAAGATTTGAAACAGAGGGAGTATAATAAAAAATGGAACAACTGAAACTTACTCTTCATCACTCTCGTCTTTCATTGTTATTTTTTTTCTAATTTAAGTATTTAGTTATAAGAGGAAGTAAAGAATAAAAACGACAGTTATTTTATCTTGTTTATGGATTTTCATTTAAGATTCATTGAAGAGATTTTTGCTTATATTCATTAAAATAAAACCAAACAGTTAGAAATCAATAATACTAAGGCACATATTATTAAATTCGATGTTTTTAATATTATATGGAAAATTAGCCTTCCCGTTCACACACTGTAAACCGCTATTTTGTTGTGATATATTAAATTATAATTGCATATTATCAGTACGTGAGACATAGTTAACAGTATTAATAATGTAAGACAATTTTATTAATAATTGAGATTTAGATAAAAATAAAATCATGGAGAATGTGATGTAAATAACTAAGGGAATTGTGACTTGAGTAGGAATATAGTTTCGGTTACAGACAGAAAAACACACAATCTCCATTATAATAAGATAAGATATTAATACTATTGTTCATTAATCTTCCGACCGTTATCATTTTACAACACACTCTGGTTAAAACTGCAAGCGTCCTAACTGTCCATGACCAAATGCAGAAAATGTAAATCCTGATAATCTGGTGTTGCTTAATCACCGAATTCTTATGTCTTATGAGTGGGTTGACCTCAGCTAAATAATATATATTTATGTTTTCATTATAAAGAGAGAAAGGAGTGAAATAGGACATATTACATAGAAAAATATAATAAAAAAGAAAGAAAGAGAGTGTGTGTGTGTGTGTAGGGAAAAGATAATTATATATATATATATATATAATATATATACAGAGAGAGGTTGAGCTCATGGACGCGGTCCTATTTCTTATGCCTGCCGTTACCTCAGCTAAATAATGGACCATTTATTATAAAGAAAAGAATGAAAGAAAAAAGACACGCTACACAGAAAAATATATTAAGAAAGAAAGAAAGAAAGAGAGACGGTGAATGATAATCTCTTTTAATCGAACATATTCAAAAGATAAAAAGAAGACAAGAAAAGGCAGAAAGAGTGAAAGAGTTAATCAGTTTTTAAAAAACTTTTTTCCATAATTAACTATTTTTAATAGCTCTTAAGTAAAACCTATCAAATGTTGTAAGAATTAAATTATGATACTATTCTACGATCAACAGTCTTGTAGTAAATATTCATTACATGAATATAATTTACATAACCTCTAGGCATAAAATAACTCCAGACGGTTTTGAGATGCCGTCGATCAATCATTGAAGGAGAATTGAATTGTTCATGACAATGAAAGTGTGACAGAGAACACGTGGCAAGTGCCGGAAATGGGGACGTATCGTATTCTCGGATAGGATGTTAACCTAAGATCGAACCCACGTCCGTCGGAATATGAAAAGGCGATACTTGAGCTTAGCGCTGAAGATCGAGCTATCTCAAATTCCCCGTATGTTAAACCCAGATGTCCGTATGAAGGCTACAATACGCATATAAATAAACCAGGAGAAACGGAAGTGGGGATCAGAACAAAACAACGCGTCTTACGTGTTAGACAACACCAGCCGCGTAGAGTCTTTAAAGAAGAAGAAGAAGAAGAAGAAGATAATCTCTTTTTTAATGAAAAATGCACACACCCAGTTAGGATGGAACTAGGCTGGGGTGGGGGGTGTTTACTATCTGAGCTATCATAGGCTTCCTCTTTGTTGTAACAGTGTGTTCTACATTTATAGATAAAAAAAGCTTGAGTGGTGCTGGGCTCCCTACACCAAGGGGGTGTAGGAAATGGACTTGTTGATCCAAGTTTAAATCCTGGATGAGGCAGTTTGCATTTCACATGACGCTAATACCCTTGGGAAAGGTATGCCTCCAACTACACTCCCTCCAGCTATGGATAATTAGTAGAGCAGACTGGGCTCTTTAACCCTGGCTAGGTAACCAGTCTAGTAGAAGGAAAACTGTGTCACACCCTGCTCATGTGAAGGGGTTGGCAAATATATACATAAAGGGTGGTATCATAGGGCTCCTCCTAGTGGTAACAGTTTGTACCACATTTATTTATAGATCAAGATCCCACTGCTGACACAAATAATCAAGATCTTAGTATTATTTGGATTATTCGGACTATTGTCCTCATCTTTATTGTTATCTGTATATCCCTCCGGCTTTCTTCATGTATTTCTTGTCAAATACCGAGAAGTAGAAGTCGGCTTTTTGTGCCCCCTTAACATTTAAATAAGAATTGTATTTTTCTCACAGAAAGGAAACTATATTCCTGAGAGTTCGACTTTTTTGTATTTAACCTTGCACGAGTCATTCATATCGCAAACCCTTTGAACGTGTTAAGCATGCCCCCCCTACCAAGGGCAGAAAGAAGTTTATTAGAATCGTGCATAACAGCATGAAGTCTTTCAGCTGTAAAGCAGTTTTGTTGGAGGGACTCGCACCTTACAGTCAGTAGATTTCATATCCTTGCAGGTATCAGGCATATTGTAACGACTGTACTTGAAAGTGCATGTCGATAGTAGAGTGAGTCAAAGGTTTTGCAATAGTTTGGCACTTGCTAGTCTCAGTCGGTAGGCATCCGACTAGGAACCACAAGTTCTGGGTTCGATTCTGACCCTTACCATCTAAGCGCATTAGTAGCACAGCTTGGAACTTTGCGATAAATTTGGGAGCTGATTGTGGCTGTAGCACTCCACCTCAGGTGCAAAAATAATCTTCCTGGTCTAACTCTAGCGAAAAGAAGATAGACTCCCTTGCTGTGCGGCCGATGACCATAATAGGCAACTGTAACCCCCTTTATTAGCAGGTGCGGTAATTTGGCCATCCTTAATTTAAACCAATTAATTTTTTTAAAATAATTTTTTGGGTTGAATATTGTCCTGACTACAAAACAGCTGTAGCGTAATTATTATGGTCTACGGAGAATTTGGGATTGAAAAAAAAACGGTAATCAGATTTCTGGAGAAAGTGAAGAAAAAAGAAATAAGAATAGAAAGAAAATAAAGTTTGTAATTCAACGTGTGTCAGCCAGTGACCGGCCAATGACCCCTGAACTAGATTTAAAAATCAAAACGGATGTCCCATGTTTTCTGAGGAGAACGGAATCGGATGTCTCCCTTCCCCCAGCCCCGAGAAAACAAACGGAAGTAAAGAAAATTCGGTCCCTCTCTTTCTTTCCAAAGGGTCGAACGTTTTTGGGGGGGCTCTGTCGTGACGTCTAGGCTAGCAGCGAACAGCGCACAGGAATGTGATTTATGATAGAACAGCTTTACCCGTACTCTCTCTCTCTCTTTCTCTCTCTCTCTCTCTCTCTCTCTCTCTCTCTCTCTCTCTCTCTCTCTCTCTCTGAAAACCTACGACCCTAGAAGGAAATAAACAACCCCTTTTTGGCTATACGATTTTCGTATGTTGTTTCTTCGAGCTAACGACGACTACTACTACTTATACTATTCGACGGAGCCCTACGCAACACTGTATTAGGAATTGAAATATTGATTCTTCTTTTTTTACTTTTTAAAAAGTTATTGGTTAAACTGTTTTGCTGGTTTACCTTATGTAAAAAGAAAACATAGTTACTTGATTTTTAAAAACGTTTTCAAATAGTTTCATCGATTCTATATTCACTTGGATGCTTTCAATTATAGGGTGAGTGGGTTAAACTACAGCGAGTCTTTCTGTACTTACTTATGAAGAATTATGAAGAGTTCAACATATGATTAGATTTTTGTCTAAATAATTAATTATTTCACATAATCAGCAACATTCAATTAGTAAATTATGTGTTTCTTAATTATATAAGTATTAAAGTATATTCGAGATTTCAAATCAGAATGACATGTTTTTGGACTTATAACACGACACGTACATATCATAAATATTCTTAAATATATATATATATATATATATATATATATATATATATATATGGAGATAGGATGGATGTAGTAGAATCCGACAGTATGAGGTAGGTAGAAGGATGGTGAACAAGAAATGAAAACTCAAAACAAATCTAAGAATTGAAACGTTTCGTCCGAATTCATACGGACCTCATCGGTCAAAAATCATTTGACCGATGAGGTCCGTATGAATTCGGACGAAACGTTTCAACTCTTAGATTTGTTTTGAGTTTTCATTTCTTGTTCACCATCCTTCTACCTACCTCATATATATATATATATATATATATATATATATATATATATATATATATATATATATATATATATATATCAGGAAAATGTAAATGAATCCAACACTATATAAGTATACAAAATGAAAAGACAAGGTGTTTAGAAGGGTGATATTTTTAGTTGTTTATGAACCCATGATCCAGGATATCATCTGTGTAGAAATAAACTTTTTACATACAGAATTCTGGAAGTTTTCTGAAGCCATAATACACTGGGAAAACAAAGGTTTGTTTAGAAAGATTAACTTAAGATTGAGCACCCATCAAGAAGGATAAAAAAAAAGTCTTCGGCATAAAATTAACAAAGGGTTTGACATGCCGTAAAATCCAACCAAACAATAAACCAACAAACTTTCCAATAATCTTGTATTTACAATAAGACATTTTCGATACAACTGCTTTTTGGAGTGACGACTAATAGTATAGCATCTAAAAGACATATAATTACTCTTTGTTTTTCAACCAGAATGTTTTCCAGCATACAAACCTGACAACTTTATAATTATATGGCATTAATCTAGCTCGTGTGTACAAAGAAAATACTACTTTTAGTTATTTTGTTTGTTTGCTTTTTGTTTTGTTTAGCTTTCTTTATTTTTTCGGGGGATGGGGGTGTTGGTTCATAAATGATGTATGGGACGATATCCTACAATTGTGCCCGAATGATTTGTATTAGATAGAAATACCTGATAACTTATAACTACGTGCTCAAAGTCTCGTGAAAAAACTACACGAAAATGTAAATATCTATTAATAATGGAGATTCGCTTCCGGTTTTTGTCTGTAACAAAAATTACGTAACTGCTTACGTCACATTACCCAAAATCATCGTAACATAGAATAAATACACTCAAAATTTGAACATGCAACATTAGACAGTCCTCGTTGTTTTTTCAAAACACGTTTTAATAAATTAATACCATGACTGGTATTATATGTCTATATATAGATTGTTTTATTTTAATACATATTTAAAGTTTACATTTTAAATTGTTTTATTTTTTAATCCTTTAATGAATTTGATGATTTTACTTATTTAGGGTACAAATTTGCAGACATTGAATTTTTTACCCCCACCCCCTCAGGAAATATGTTACAAAAATCTATTTTTACGTCGCCCGGAGGGTGTTTTTTATTTTGTACTAGTAAATGTAATAAATGAATGTGATTGCCTAACCCCTGAGAACGCGGAGACATTTTTCGCGCGACCATTGGTGACACTGTTGAGTTTCTTATGCAAGAAAAATCAATGAGCTAGTATGACATTCGCGGAACTGACGAATCAGTTATTTGCAAAGCGTTGCTTAGATACGGCACGCAGGAAAGGCCAGCACTCAAAAGTTCCGGACAATCTTTCAGCGGGATACAGTCTCTCAGCAATCACCGTTTCGTTAATCTCTCGAACTGGGCGGTTCAAATGCTTGTTCAGATGATCAATAACCCCCCATCTCTCCGACGTTGCTTGGTTCGTCCTACCCTAGTGTGGACAACTGCCTACTTTTATTACGGCTCACCTAGTCGGAATGCTAATTACGTCTCGTGCCCTTCGAGGCTTTTGTACACAGCACCGGCGATTCTTTGCCGTTTACGTCGAGGGGATCGGCTATGTCCATTACAGTTAGGTTGCTTACTGTACAGGCTGTTACTTAAGTGTTTACCCATCAAAATTCTAAACCGGTTTATCTTTGCTTAACTTCGAAAATCTTACAGAAAGCGATGTTTTCAGCGTGATTTGACCGTAAAGCGGAAATTATGAAGTATATACTTACCAAGAGGCTGTTGTTAGTGTCGGTGGAAATGGACTCATCGACCCGAGTTTATATCCTGGACGAGGCTGTTTATATTTCCTATAGTGCTAATACCCTTGGTAAATTAACTACTCTCCTTCAAATTATGGGTAAATAGTAGGGCAGACTGGGTTGGATATAACAACACAAACGACTAGATTCAATTGATATTTCACCTCATTATTGGTTGAAGCTTTCTCAAAATGTTATTGACTTAATTGTTTGTACATTCTGCTTTTATAGTGAAAAGGTAAATGAGTGAAGGGAGAGAAAGGGGGGTTATTGGTGATTAGTCTAGAGGAATGAGAAGAAAGTCGGGTGGGCTGAGTATGTGTGGAATGGTATTTTTATTTTATTGGGTCAGTCATTTGATGGCAAAAATAGATAAGATGTAGCAAAATAGCAAATGAAGAATCTGTAGCGACAGAGACGAAACGGTTATGCATATAATAAGCAAATGCACCACACTAGCAGAAAGAGACTACAAGACTAGGCACGACTCGGTGGAAAAGGTAATCCACTGGGAATTGTGCAAGAAATTGAATTTTCACCATACAACTAAATGGTATATGCACAAGCCTGAACATGTCCTGGAGAATGATACGTATAAAATTCATTTCGAGGTACAGACGGATCACCTAATCCCGGCCAGGAGACCGGACGTTGAATTGATCAACAAGAAGAGAACATGTCATCACGTGGATTTTTCCGTCTCGGTCGACCACCGAGTGTAAAGGAAAGAACGAAAAATGATACACAAATACATAGACCTTGCCAGAGAACTGAGGACACAGTGGAACATGGAGGCGAAGGTCGTACAAATTGTAATCGGTGCCCTTGGAACAGTCCCCGATGCCGTGGAAAAAAATGTGGGTGAATTGAAAATCCGAGGAAGAATCGAGACCATCCAAACTACAGCACTGTTAAAATTGACTAGAATACTCAAAAGTGTCCTGGAGACCTGAGGAGACTTGCTGTCACTCAGCCTCCAATGAACCACCGGCTACGGCAAGTGTGAAAAACTCAATAATAATAATAATAATGTTAATAATAATGATAATATATGTGTGTATGTGTATGTGCGTGTTTTGTGTATATATATATATATATATATATATATATATATATATAGTCATCCACAGACACGTGTTTCGACTTATCAAGTCTCTTCAGTGTGGCTAGACATTTTGAGAGCAACCTACAGCCGGGATATAAATCCGATCGTTTAAGCATGTTGGAAAGCTTACCCGCTTGGCTGTGGTCATCCACAGAATGAGAAGGGGATTGTAACTATTTTAATACACACCTATGTATGTATATAAACGCCGTCAAATAGTGCTCCATCCTTTTTATTGGAGAGCGTTACGTTTGCGCTTTAGTTGGCGGTCGTCAGCCAATTCCCCTCCAAAGTGCTCAACCCCAGGGGGGGTGGGGATCATATATAGTCATCCACAGACACGTGTTTCGACTTATCAAGTGGCTAGACATTTTGTGAGCTACCTACAGCCAGAGTAGAACTCCAATCGATTCAGCATCTGTCGGACAGCTTAACCGCTTGGCTATCGTCTGTGCGCGTGTGTGTGTGTGTGTGAGTATAAATGAGGATATTCACTTGTGTGTTGTAATGTATAAATGGTATAGTGTAAATATCGTCGGTGTCACAGAATAATATATTTTCCTTGTCCATGTTGTTTTTCAGTACTTTTCTATTTCCTTATTATTATGAATTATACTAATACACAATAAAAACTATTGCTCGTGGGTCTCCGACTACCAGTCAAGGGTAACGAAGTATCAACGGCGCCACACAACTAAGACTCTGACAGTTCTTTTCAAATACTGTGGGCTTATCCATAATAAGATAACAAATATATATTTGAAGAGCCGTAGCGTCAATGATAAGTGAATTTTGTCTGGATTGCCTCTGGGGTCCTGCGTTGTGTGGTTTATTGTCGAGTGTTGATTCTGTATGGTTCGTAAGATGGCGTCGGAAATATTGTATCAGTTTTGTTGAGATTTCGCTGGATATCTCTTCATTATGTCAATTGATCTAAAGACCTTTCCTTACTGAACAGACTGGTGTGTACTGTGGGGGGGAGGGAAGTTTTTTTTTATTGCATTCAGAAAAGACGAATAACTATGTGTAGATGTATAATAAATCTTTTTTTCTTATGCTTAATATATTTGTAGTGAGCACAAAGATCATCCCACCTCATATTAAGTATTTTATCCTATAATCGAAAATTTATATCTATTAGTAATAGAGATCAGTTTTCTATTTGTCTGTAACCAAAACTACGTCACTGCTTATGTCACATTACCTAAAGTCGTCGTAACATAGAATAAATACACTCAAAATTTGAGCATGAAAACTTAGATGGTGCTCATTGTTTTTTAAAACAATTTTTAATAAATACATTCCTGGTATTTGAAGTCCCGGTTTCGATTTCTGTCGGAGGGAGATCGTTAGTATACATCGCTGATGAGACTTAATAAAGTCGAAACAGCTGCTGTACGATGTTCTACACGCCGAGTAATTCTTTGCGAGATTCACTTGTCAATATTATTTATCTTCTATAATTATAGAAGTTTATGCGATATGCGCATTGTAATTGCCTTCAAGCAAAAATATAAATATTAATATATAATTTATATATATATATTTTAATATATATTTAAATTTATCAGAACTAACTTTCTATTTTCAAATTCTTTTTTGTTTGCCTTTTTTTTACTCCTTTAATAATTTTGATGATTTTACTTACTTATGCTACACACTCTCTGACATTGAGTTTTTAACTCCCACCCTCTCAGGCAATATCTTTCAAAAAGTAATTTTTACAGAGCGTTCTTTTGTTAGTTATTATAATGGACATTATGTGACTGTATGTTTGTAACAGAAACTACGCCACAACCAACGTCAAAATGCCCTTAGTAATTTACGTTATATTCTCAACGGTTATTAAATAATCATTATTTGAACTTAATTAGTATATCATATATTAATTATGTCTCCATTATGGTCTAGTTAAAATAGATTAGTCTCAAAACAACCCATGTTATTAAGGTATTTGCCTCTCATCCCACTTATGAGGGCGTGATACAAGGACATTTTTATGTGGGCCCACTCACAAGCCGAAGCTCATGGGTGGTAGTCACAAAAATGCGTCGATCCCGTCGGTATTCCCCCTCGAGGGGGCGCCTCAGGCGCTTGACAATAAACCCAGCCCTGCCCCTTTAAATCAAGGGAGCAGGTATTGCCTGGGGGGATAGCCCCCGCTGTTAATTAACATTAACAAACACAGACTCCAAAGAGCCCATGTTATTAATGCCTTTAAAATACTGCAATGTGAGTTTTATATATTTAAGAAAAAAGTATTTACATAATATTATGGACTCTCTCGTCGATGCATGAGGGTTCACACACACAATGAACTCCCACACAGTGATTTGTTTTTTTTATAGTGGTGAAGGGTTGTATTGGACCATCGACACTTTTTGGCACCGTCGTTAGGAAAGAATTGGTGCATCAAGGAATGCCACAAACCCAATCTACGACCGACCTAAGGAATTTTGAATTCAGAGTTATCCCTCTCCTAGACTGGTTACCTACCCAATGTTGAAGGGCCCAGTCTGCCCTACTATCTAACCCATAGCTGGAGGGAGAATATATGGATTCATACCTTTCCCAAGGGTATTAGCGCTATGTGAAATGCCAACAGCTTTGTCTAGGAATTGAACTCGAATCGACGAGTCCATTTCCAACGACTCTAACCACTAGCCCACGCGCCCCCATATTATATGTTATGATTAATTTGCATACCGGTTTTAATAAAACCATTTTTGGTGAATAATTACTTGTTGTTTTTGATTTCCAAGATTATGGTTTTATTCTTAAACGTATTTAAAACAATGTAAAAATTTATATTGAAATCAGTTAGAACAAAGTAAAAATAAGTGTAATTTGGTTAAAAACAATAAAATAGTTATTGTTTTAAAGTTGTTGTCTTTTTTCTTTCAAGTTTACTAACACTTTTTTGTTGTTATCATCTTGAAAGCCCTTAATCAGTTGCCCGAAAGAGTTATTATTGATAAACCAAGTATTTCCAGTTCTTTTCTCAACCATTATCAAGGTTGTTCGTATTTGTCTAAACTATCATTATCAAGACTGCTTATTATTTAACTAAAGTATTGTTTATTTTTTGTCTCTAAGGTGACGCTTAATAAAGGTGGAAATCTATTCTTTTTAAATATATCTAACGAGATCTGTAAAGCTTATATATATATATATATATATATATATATATATATATATATATATATATATATATATATATATATATATCAGGTTTACCGAGCTCATTAAATATATATATATACCAAGATAGAAATGAACAGTGAATGGAGCGTTAATTTTTTCAGAATACAAGGTGTATCAAAATACAAATATTTTTTGACACCTCTTATATATATATATATATATATATATATATATATATATATATATATATATATATATAAAGTATTGTGGATGATAGGTTTATTTATGGCTTTGGTCAACACGCTGTATTCAATCATCATAAAAAGAAAGTATTATGTCTCTGATTACAAAAGGAAATTAAATATGAATGAACCAGTAAAAATCTTGCACCTTGGCCAGAGACCGGAAATAAATTATGGAACGTGATTGTGACAGATATCCACACCCTGATACGTGAACTTTAAACAGTATCGTAGAAAATAACAAAAGATTTGGATCAATTATAGATACTAAAAAGACAAAAGAGTTAGAAAGTCTACTCAGTAGATCACCAGAAAATATGGGAGACTTGCTGTCACTTTATCTTCCAATGGTCCAACAAGAATAAACTTCATCTAGTACTAACATTAACAAGCCAGAATAAGTATTATATACATGTTTATTAAAACCGGTATGCAAATTAATCATACCATATACTATATTGTTATATACACACAGTTTTCAATGATGGAGGCTTCAACATTGGTTCAGACAACCAGTCTAGAAGGAGAACTTTGAATTCAGACTTTTCATACCTGGTGGCGCGTGGTGTAATGATTTGAATCGTAGGAAATAGAATCGTCGACCGGAGTTCAAACCCTGAACGAGTCTGTTTGCATTTCACATAGCGCTCAATCCCTGGGAAAGGTATGCATTTAACTGCTCTTCCTCAAGATATGGGTAAATAGTAGTGTTGACTAGGTTCTTTAACCTTGCCTAGGTAACCACTCTATGAGAAGGAAAACTCTTAATTCAAACCTGTTAATCTCCGCTAAAGAAATTGACCATCCTGCTCATGTGGGGAGGTTGGTATACACACACACACACACACACACACACACACACGCACACACGCACATATATATATATATTATATGTCTATATATGTATATATTTACATATTTATGTGTGCATGTGTGTGTGTGCATTCATAAAAACGTATCATTTGTGTTCACAAATTCAAATAATAAATAAAGTTAAACACATTTAGAAGAAGATTTTAAGCCCAGTGACACATAAATAAAATATAAACAAAATTAATAAACAGGAAAAGTTGAAGATAGATGACAGAATTACAAATATGATAAGCGTATGGAAAACCATTTAAAAATCTAAAGGGAAACAGTTTATATTCAAAAACTAAAGTTCCTACTAATTAAAAGAGAGAGAGAGACAGAGAGACAGAGAGAGACAGAGAGACAGAGACAGAGATAGACAGACAGACAGAACTAAAGATACTTTTAACCAAGGCAAGTACATATAAAATTAGCTACCTATCATTTTTAATACTCCTGAGGATGGTGTACCTTTAACACCGAAACCGTTGCAGAGGGGAGAAACATTTTTTTACAGCTATATATATATATATATATATATATATATATATATATATATATATATATATATATATATATATCGCATCCTTATCGTGCGGAGGAGTTGCTAAATATATTTTACTAAATTTAGGAGCACAAGTCTTATTCAGTTACAGAAGCAAAAGAAGAACATCCTTTGGGACGGTGAAATTTCAACTGATTAGACTATTCTACGATCGGGTCCCAACTGGGCCATTTCATACAAAGACAAAGATCTTTATCTCATAAGAAATATAGCCGTTAAGCAAAAGAGAAGGTGGAGAAAAAAGAGAATGCCAACTTAGATAAACGTCAAGATACTTGGCAAAGTGCTTTAAATGCGGTGCATTATGGGTAAATCAAAATTGATAGTAAATACCTTGATTTGCTGAGGGCTGAATTGTTTTTGCCTTAAATTTAAAATAACGAAATAATCATTTTAGATGAAAGTAACGAAGAAAGTTGTTCGTCACATGAAAGAGGCAAGTAATTTTTAAATGGAATCGAGAGAAGAGGATTATTATTTGGATTATTCGGACTGATAACTGACATAACTCTCACTTAGAAATTAAATCCTGGTACGGGGGATCAGTAACATATTATAATAATTAACACAGATTAACACCTATATCCAGCTATGGTTAGCGGAATTGTTGTATAGCCTGCTGCTGGACCTCAATGAAACTACAGACACGTGTATATAAATATATGACCCATCATTATTTTTTCGGTTTATGGGTGGTGAGGGGCACAGAGTGTTCACAATACCCAAGGGAATTGGTGACAGGAGGCGACGAGGTTATGCTCACAGCTGACTCAGCGCGGACTGACTGCCCTTCGAAATCCACTAACCTTTATATACGATAAATATGCCCACGCATTTTTTTATCTTTTGATCTGATAACGGACAGACTTCCTTTTTTATATATTTCTTTGTCTTTCTCTTTGTTACTTCACCGAAAGATTTTTCTTCCGTTTTCCCTTTTTTATATATTTCTTTATCTTTCCTTTGTTTCTTCACCGAAAGACTTTTCTTCCGTTTTCCCTTTTTATATATATATATTTCTTAATCTTTCTCTTTGTTTCTTCACCGGAAGATTTTTCTTCTGTTGCACGATATGCATGAGAATGAGAACAGCTAAGGGTTTGTATTGTAGCGTAATTATTGTGGTCTACGGGGATTGAAAGGAGAAAGAGAAGAAAAAGAAATATGAACAAACAAAGGTTAACATTTGGAAGAATAAACACTAAGCGGGGTGCCAGTAATTTGACCGACGAATGACCCAAGAAATATATTTAGAAATAAAAACGGAAGTTCCAGGTTTTGACCAGAAACGGGTATGGCTCTCCCACCCCGGAACAAGAAACAGAAGAAAAAGAAAATCGGTCTCTTTTCGGCCAGGCCTCGTGGGAAGCAGGTGGGACCTTCACGGTTCCCATGATGGGTTCGATATAGTAGTAGCACACATGATTTACTACAGAGTAATTTCACCGCACCCTCTCTCCCTGTCTCTCTATATTTCTTTCTCTCTGAAAAATAACCCACGAGCGTGGAAGAAACAAACAGCCCCCTCTGACTATACAACCTGCGTGTGTTATTTCTGAACTAACGACTATTACTACTATTAACGGCCACTACTATTAAAACTCGAGTAGGCCTATAAGACACATATCGTTCTGATATATATATCGTTCTGGAGCTCTGCTACAGTATCAAAGTTCCGTGATGGCTGTCGATTAAGACATGTAGGTTCCCGAGTTCGAGAAGGTTCCCGAGTCTGACAAGAAATACCTGAAGAATGCCAGAGGCCATTCCGGCTGACACGTTGTACAGATAACAATAAAGATGAGAATAAGTCTGAACAATCCAAATAATACTAATTATCAAGCCTCATCTAAAAGAAATCAGAGAAAAAAAAAGAGAGAAGAGGGGATTGTTTACTGAGCTTAGAGTAGATGTGGCAAACGATTACTTGTTAACACCCAAGTCTTAACATGTAGAAAGAATTAGGTTTTAGCGATATAAATTACAGGATGAATATTTATATGAACATTCTTAAATTAGATTGAAGAGGCTGTAATAATTGAGAGTTACCTCCCATATTTTATGATTATCTTCCTTCTGGAGAACTCTCTTGTGAATACTAGACTATATAAACCGTAAGTAAGTATACCAATTATTCTAAGTCTAATTAACCTTTCCAAAGACTATCAGTGTTATTGATTGTCATTACAGAGGCACTAAATTATTCACATTCGAATTTTAGAATAATTAAATCAATTATAATTTTGACAATCATAATATAGTAAAATGTGACATAAGCAATATTGTTTGCTTCAAGATATTTACCTCGAACCCCACTTGTACGGGTTAGGCACAAGGCTCTATTAACGTGGGACCACATGCCGAAACTCATGGGTGGTAGGAACAACAGTGCATCTATCCCGTCGACATACCCCCTCGAGGGTGGCGCCTCAAGCGCTGGGCAATGAACCGAGACCTGCCCCTTTAAAACAAGGGGGTAGGTATTGCCTGGTGGGGGTAGCCCCCTGGGATCGACGCTGTTAATCTTATTACCTAGCCCCTCCAGTATCAATAGAAATTAGATTTAAATGCAGAAAATAACTGGTCTAAGATTAGACTTAAAGTTAAACAACTGAAACAACAAAACAAAAAAGAAAACCGATTTAACTCATTTCTTGTTCTTGCCTCCTTCGAATTTCTTTCTGTTGACGTATTTCCTGAGTTGTCTTAATTTTTCTTGTCGGAGTAAAGCTACTTCAGCTCTCAAGAATATGAACATATCATGCTCTTCCAAATGTCTCGATTAAAATAAGAATATATATTTATATATCTTGGGGTTTGATAAGAATATCTTAAGATTATATATATATATATATATATATATATATATATATATATATATATATATATATATTATTTATTTGTTAAATGCATATTATATATATATATATATATATATAGATTATATATATATATATATATATATATATTATTTTAAATGCATATATATATATATATATATATATATATATATATATATATATATATATATATATATATATATATGCATTTAACAAATAGCAGGAATCTTGAGAAATAGAGACAGTTCACTGTTTGGCCGCTGACACAGTTTGAGAATCACTTTTATAGAGATTACTATATACTAACTAAATTAATTTGGCTTATCTTAACAAGGCCAAATAGAAGTGAAAATTAAAAATTGTAAAGAGCGCTTTGTCCCTTTTTTATTCCTTTCTTGAATTCCTTCTTTTTCAGCGCGACCACAAAATAAGATGGGGTTAAAAGCAAACCCTGGGATTACGCACCAAGAATAACCAGCTACCTTTTAAACCCAAAACATTAAACTCCTTGCTACCCTACACCTTTATGGGCGAGGAACAAATGTCAAATTGGTTCCAGATTCTGTCTTTATAAGAGATGGAGAGATACAATATATCGCATCGTCACGAGACCAAGGTACACGTGACGTAGAAAGCCTCATCACCAATCGACAATTGTATGTTGTGTCACAACGATATTATATTCCTGTTTTTTTTTGTTTTTTTTTCCAGAATTTGTAGGTCATACGGATTTTTTCGACAACTTCCGTTCTTGTTCTCCTTTCAGTCTTTGCTTGTATTTTTGGCTTACCTTTCCTGGTGAAATTCCTCTAACTGCAGCAGTAAAAAATCATCCATAATATTCTTAAGGAAGTCCTTTGGGATTGAACTATCCCGAAGGGCATCCTCTATTCAGAGCTTTCGTCTAGCAAGAGACAGATTGGTAACCCTCAGCTGCGATGTAAGGATGTCTGTAGGAATGATACCAGTTGTTTTGGCATTACCCCTTCAAGCAGGACCGCTCTTGGTGGCGGCAGGCTCTCCGTTGCGTAATGTTCATGTCTGAAGTCACCCTGGCGCTAACCAAGATATCCAGAAGCAAGCGGCGGCAACAAAGTACCGGCACATCAACATCTTCAGTGACAGCCTTCATATGCGATAGAGGTTGCTTTTCGAACATTGGACTTCACAGTGACAGGAGAAGCCGTAACTTCAGGGACACAAAAATTATATAGTCTTCCGAGACTGCAATGCCGATATATATTCCTGATCTATTCATATAGTTTTGCGTCCCCCATCCCTACACAATCGGCTAGTGACACCGACCATCTACCTCTCGCTTTGTAAAGCTAATCGATGACAGTGTCTCTTGATAAAAGATCCCGTGCATTTCATTAAATTCCCATATAAATATTTAAGTTGTTCTTGTCTACAGTTAAGAAATACGAGACAGTGTTTATTAGAAGAACACAAATAATGTCTCCCCGTTTAATTTGGATCTTCGCACTCTTCTAATATTCTGTTTCGTTTAATATTATTTCTTTTCTTCGCGTAGCATCGTGTTTGTTTACAGAACACCCAAAGATTTGTAATCACGTTTTTCAGTCATTTTCTTCATTGACATTGGTAGAATTTTCTGAAGTTATTGTGATTATTGTGTAAGGGGGTGTATCAGTGTTTCATCTTCTCTGATAGGTTCCGCCTAGTTAGGGGGTATGATGTTGAAAGACCCGAAAATCTCCAGTGACCCAAGTAAAACACCATTGAAGACGCCCTCCAAATGTAGTAAGGAGCGAATATCTGCAGATTAACATTTTAGTTAATTTTTTTCTTCAATTTCCTATTTTATACGTGTACGTAAATTTGTGGTCTTTTCTTGGTTCATTTTCACTGGAAAATAAATTGTCTAAAGTCTGAGTGACAACAAGTCTCCTCGGGTCTACAGGACTTTTCTGAATATTCTAGCCGATTTTGCTAGAACGTGACAACACGCATATTTGTATGTTTTAGGGGGTGCGGTTAATGGCATATCAACACTGTGGGTTATTTAATGCCAAAAGTGTAATTGTGAGAAAAAAGGTATATTTTTTGTAGATAAGAATTCTCATTGAAATATTTATTTCTTGTCGGAGCAAAAGCTCCACACTCCATGATGAAATCATGAGAACACCTGCGCTTATTCGGGAGGTGAGCGTTTGGTGGTGGAAGTAACATTATATAGTAATCATATCACATAAAGATTTAATTTTCCTTCATATGTTACAATAAAATAAATTGTTCCATTAGCAGGCAGGTTTTACTCGGGTAAAATAAAAAAAACAACAACATGTAAATGTCTTTTTTTAAATTCTGGTGGCTCAAATGTGGATACTCTACAGACTGCGTAAAAACCAGCTCATTTGTCTGAAAACCACCTGTTAAAAACTCAAAATTAATATTCCCATCGTCTTTTGACCGCTTCCTATTAATCAAAACACCCACACGTGCGCTAGGGTTGACAGCACAGCAGATGAGATTTTAGTGGTGGGGGAAACATTACGGAGCACTTATATGAGTAAGTGTTACATAATTCATAGGCAGCTTATGAATTATGTACGTATCTGTAGTAAGAATATTTTGAATAAGAATTGTTAGATTTAAAATCGGAGGGAGAAATGGAAATTTACATAACGGTTAGTGTTATGAGTGAGGATGACCCCGTCTTGATACCTCTGGAAGGCGCCGTTACTGGCGTGAGAATTAATTTTAGTTTAGTTCAGATGGGACAAAGAATCTAGAATGAGTTGTTGCATAGGCCACTTGCTCTGAGCGTCGCTTCTTGATCCGCTGCGGAATATGGGCTGGGGTTGTTGAAATAAAACTTTATAAGAAAAACAACAAGTCTTGTTGATTAAGTTATTTAAACAAGACATGACCAGCCGAACATATAAAGAAGAACCAACCCTTAACAGAACACCTGAATAGAAATAAACACAAGAGAAGATGGTGACAGGGTTAAAAGAAACAAGTAAATAGAAGGTAACAAGAACCCTCATCTCATTCTCTCATCTATCTGTCTCCCTCTCTCTCTCTCTCTCTCTCTCTCGCATTATATACCCAAGATGTGGGTATACAACATAGGTATCACAAGTAAAAAAAAAATAATTCATGGATCAATTATACTGATGTCTCACTTTTATGGTAGTTTATTCCATGTATTCACCGCTCTGTTACTAAAATAAATTTGTCTTGCATTTGCTTTACAAAATTTTTTTAAGAAGTTTTTATTCATGACCCCTGGCATTTATATTTTGAGCAATGTTTAGTAGATCAAAGTTTGTTGAATAAAATCCATGGGTATATTTGTAGACTTCAATGATATCCCCTCTTGTATGTCTATAAACCAAACTTGGTAAAATTATCATACATAAACTGGCTAGTTTATCTCAGTAGGTAGAACATCAGCCTAGGAACCACAAGGTTCCTGGTTTGATATCAGCCCTCGACAACTCAGCGTATGAGTAGCACAGGGATCTGTGCGGTAAAGTGAGGAGCTGATGGTAGGTGTGTCGCTCCATCTCAGACGCTAAAACGATCTTTGTTTAGCGCTAATTAAAAGGGGATAGACTCACTCGCTGTCTGGCTGATACCGACATTAGACCACCCTGACGACTTCTTAAACAATTTTTTTTTACATTTTTATTATACATAAAAAGTAAAAGACAATGTAAATGAATATTTCAGCTACATTGTATAACAGATAAAGAAGAACCAACCCTTAACTGAACACCTGAATAGAAATAAACCCGACAAGAAAAGATGGTGACAGGGTTAAAAGGAACCAGTAAGCAGAGAGTAACAAGAACCCTCACCTCATTATCTCATCTATCTGTCTGCTCTCTCTCTCTCTCTCTCTCTCTCTCTCTCTTCTCTCTCTCTCTCTCTCTCTCTCGAATTATATACCCAAGATGTGGGTATACAACATAAGTATCGCAAATAAAAAAATAATTCATGGATCAATTATACTGATGTCTCACTTTTATGCTGGATATCTATAAAGAAATATTTGAAAGAATATCAATAAAATTACAAACTGAATTTCAATTTGGGTACGGGGTGGGGTAAAGAGTATCGATTTTCTCTTGTGGAGAAACGAATGAATATATGAAGAAGTAAATAAGTCACAATTACCATGTAATGGCCACGTTTTAAAGCAGCAAAAGTGCTAACATTGCAAAGAAATAATTTCTTGAATATGTGGAAGTATTTAAAAATATTCTTTATGACAGCAGCACGGCTTAAAAAAGAATAAATGAATCAAATCGCGCAGTAAAAATGGACAAATTTTGATAGAAATATTGTGATGTAATCGCCATTTTGACATGTCACGTACATATTCCCAATCGTCGAATTTGCCGACTCCATTAATTTTGCCATTCAAATAGATTTACGTACATTATGAAATATTACGAAAGAAGGAAAAGAGTGGGAAAAAAAAAATCAAAGTTTCGTTAAAAGTGTAAAGAAAAAAATAATTTCTATATAGATAAATGAAAAAAAAAGAACGAAAATAAAAGAAGAAGAAATAAAATATATCAGATAAATAAAGAAGCAGATTGCTAAATAAGACATGATTTTCATTCATATGTCAAAATAAAAATAAAGTGTTCCATTAGGAGGCAGATTTTACTCGGGTAAAATAAACAATCATGTGAATGTCTTTTATTTTTTTTATATTCTTTTCAAAATCGAGTAAAACATTTTTTTTAAATGAGAAAAATCTGCTGTTAGCAAAAAAAATCGTTTTTCATACCATAAATTAGAAAGAGTATTTATTCTTTACACTCGCATAATATGCACGCGTTCTGTCCCCCATATATATATATATATATATATATATATATATATATATATACAAAATACCAACCTTGTTGGTAAACCCTTGCGGTAAGAAAAAAACCGGCAAATAGTTTGATTGTAAAATATACTACCAAACATCACCTGGAAAAAAAAATTCAAAAAAGAAAAGACCAAGATAGTCGTAACAACCAAAAATAATCGTTTGATACTATAATACTTGGCCCCCAAAAAACAAAAAACAAAAAACCAATTTATATATATTATATATATATATATATATATATATAATATATATATATATGTGTGTGTGTGAAAAAATATATATAAACCGCCAGGTTATTCTAAAGCTGAAAAGTAAACATTGCTCAATACCTAAATAGAGCAAATAATAATTCTTCTTTTTCTCTCTCTCTCGAAGAGCACGTTAAATATTTATAAATTCAGTGTATAATTCAATGTAGCGTAGACATGGAGTCAGCGACGGTTGGTTACTGACATTTACACTTAAGACAAAATGGGGGCTGAAGATAGCATAGGCGAGAAACTGTCAGTCACCAGGCACCGTTGACTCCATTTCCACACTAACTTAATACAAATTTAAATACTCTATCAATGATATTGAGCATTGTATACTTAAAAATATAACAGCTATAATATCAACATATATATATATATATATATATATATATATATATATATATATATATATATATGTATATATATATATATATATATATATATATATATATATTGAGAGGAAATTGACCCACCGAGACTAATTATATCCTAAACGAGGCTGTTTATCTTTCACATAGCGCTAAGAATCTTGGGAATCGTAGGGCAGGCTGCACTCCTCAACCTTGATTAGGCAAGTATTATAGGATAATGGAGACTCTGAATTAAAACTTGTTAAACTTCGTCACATCCTGTTCTTGAAGATGTGTTTATATATATATATATATATATATATATATATATATATATATATATATATATATATATATATATATATATATATATATATATATATTTCTCTGTGTGTGTGTGTGTGTGTGCATGGTGGAGGTGTGAGGAACACAAGAACAAAACTAACAAGGGTATATTTTCACAAGAGCTTTTAGCTCAGCATCATCAGTTGTTTAATGAATTATCAGGTTATCATACAAGTGTTTTATAGAAGGAGTAGCGTGGTGGGAGGAGGTGATAATTCATTAAAACGACTGATGATGCCAAACTCAAAGCTCTAGCAAAATATACCCTACACACTTTTGTCTGAGCTTTGTTCTTTTTTTCCTCACATCTCCACCACATTATGTCGGATTCATTCCAATCCTCTTTCCATATATATATATATATATATATATATATATATATATATATATATATATATATATTAGTATAGGTTTATTTGTATGTTTATCACGTGCTTGTTTACGTGCTATGTATAAAGTCGGATGTGCGTTTTCTGTTTGTACGTGTGCGTATGTTGGCATGCACGCACACAAAAATGCACGTAAAAAGCGCGACGTCATTATGACATCTACGCGTGTATGTGCGTATGATTTTTTTGTGCTTGATGGTCATATTTGCTGACGTATAAGGTTTTGTATTATTATTAGAGTATGTGTGTGTGTCTGTATGTGTGTATATCTGTGTCTGTGTATCTGTGTATGTGTGCCTCTCTCTGTGTGTGTGTGTGTGTGTGTGTGTATAATAATACGTGGCAGGTGATGATGATGATGATGAGCCACTTTGATTTCCTTTGATGGTCCTGTTAAAACAATGTTTGCTTATGATTATTGTTATTTCCCTCCATGAGAGAATTGAACACAAGCATTAGGAGAAGTAGGAATGTGATCCACAGAGGAACAGCTTTATTTTGATGTATGATGCATGTTCCTGTGTTGGGAATGATAACTGTCGTAAACAAAATGGCATTACATTTTGACTCACACTCGCACATATCTATAATATGCTTCACTGTCTGTCTTCTCCAGTTGCATCATCATCATCATCATCATCATCTCTCTCTCTCTCTCTCTCTCTCTCTCTCTCTCTCTCTCTCTCTCTCTCTCTGTGTGTGTGTGTGTGTGTGTAATCTCGTACTAACTTAGACATATATGCTCTATCGCCTATATTACACACTGGGTGTGGGAAAAAGTGCTGGAAGGAGCAAACATGCCCGCCATCATCTGCGAGAGAGACGCCTACGTTGGCTTGGTCACGTCACGAGGATGGACAAAGGCAACATCCCCAAAAACCTACTGCATGGCGCCTGCACTTTAAAGATGCCTGCAAAAGGAAAATAAAGACATGCCAAATTAGTACCAACACATGGGAGGCTTGTGCAGAGGACCGTGCTACCTGGCAATTCCTTGTCAAACAAGGAACGAAAAGGAGTGAAAAAGAGCAATTCCAGCAGGCATCACTGTTTGCTTGCAGTCACTGCACCAGAGATTGCCATTCAAGAATCTGACTGTTCAGCCACTCACTCAGCTGGAGATAAATTTTAAAAAGTTGACACTACGCCATCGCCTTTAGTAGACGGAAGGATGCCAACAACAACAAATTAACTATAACTCTGAATTGTCCTGTATCGCATCTAAAGTTTGAGTTAATTCAGTTCAAATCAAAACACATCTACAGGTTGCAGGTTCAATCCTTACTACAGGCGTACATATCGTAGAATACCTAACATAACGTAACACTTGATTTCCTGAACTCCCTCATTCAGGCTAACTCTTTTCATTCAGATGTATTGGTTCTAATTCATTGGGAAAATTGGTGTTGACGACAAGATTAGTAAATCTTATAATTACACCTCATCAAACCAAATCTAATATTACTCCGTAGATGATCTAAAATAATTGATTTAAAAAATCTGTAGTCTAACCTTAAGTATTAGTCAGAGCACAACAGTTATTAAGCTAATCTTGTCAGTTAACAAATATTTTTTGTCTGAGGCAAGAATGTGAATAGGTGTTTTTTACTAGTTTGGGTGTGCTGAATTCTAATTTATAAACAGTTTTGCTCTATCATCTCTAGTTTTCTGTCATTTAAATAGTCTCATTTTAGTATATACAGAGTATATACGTGCTTATTTCAACAGTTGCAGCAGCTTATTACAGATAAAACAGGATAGATAAAGAATATTGACGGAATAAATATACTTGGATGACACAATGTACACAATTCAGAAAGAATTGGCCTTGTTGAGGCATCCTCGATGTTTTGACGACCTTAAAACCATTGGAGAATATGAAAAAGAAAAAAAACCAGAGTAAAATTAAATCCTATGAAAGGCAATAAAATGTGCGTCGTTGGAAATTGTAATACAAATATATACCCAAAAGATTGTGTAACACAATTGTCGAGGGACACATTCCTCCTGCGCTGTGAGTGATGAAAACCTCCTGCGCTGACTGCCATGCACTACTGGCTGTTGATTGAGACGTGTTCGCTAAGCTTAACTGCCAAAATCCGTCTTGATATATAGCTATATATATATATAATGTAATGCTATCATTTACATTTATTGCATAATAACTAAAAAAGAGGACATAAGTCACACAATATTAGAAATTAACCCTGAATGCATATACGTCTTTATGTACAGTATGTTCACAAAATTTACAGTATGCATATCTAAAAAAACTAGAGGTAATGAGTAAAAACGAATTTAAAATCTGAATTCAGCACCCCCAAATTAGGTTAAAACAGCTATTTTTGTGCTTGCCTCCATTTCTTTGTAAACCAGTGTAATCGAGTGTTGTATGTGACTTAGATCCCTGGTTGCAAAATTAAATTTGTTTTGTTTGACTAAGCTAAACCTTGTGTATATCTATTTATGTGTGTGTGTGTGTGTGTGTGTGTGTGTGTGTGTGTGTATTACCAGACAAAACGTGCGGTAGAAATGCATTCACATTACAATATGCAACCAAAACCGAAAGAAAAGTACAGAGAAATCAAGTTCAAATGATACATTCAAAAACTAAATGTCTTTTCTTATATTTGTTCTTTCATGCTGTCAGACTTAAAGTGAAGACAAAGAATTTAATAAATACTATGTCCATTCTTGCATACTGTATAAATTTCATATGAGGCAGCAATGAAATATAACGATTATCCTTACACAGCAGTGACGGGCAGCAGCCAGAAAAAAAAACAAATGAATAAACAAGGGATAAAAAAAAACAAAAAAGAC
>CM042152.1:40596872-40629372 GCA_023376005.1 Doryteuthis pealeii | reverse complement strand
CTTCCGAAATATAGAATAAAATAAAATGAAACATATTATGGATATGTTATAGCCATGTATATATAATAGACATATATACAGATATAATATGTGAACTAGTCTCACCATACATATATATATATATATGCTCCCACTTTGGTCGAGCACTTTAAATAGGGATTTAATTGCGTATTCACCGAAAACTGGCGTGTAGCTAAACCTCGCTTTGTTTACAAATGTTTGAGGCCTCTAGTGAATTCATTTCCGCTTAGAAATGTAGCGATTAAATATTCTTCTATATTTGACAGCTGCCTCTGGTCGTACGGGTAAGAGGATTGGCGAACGAAAGTTCATTCGGGTCTCAAACCCGGCCAGGGGTAGCTGTTAAACGGTATAACCACACTGATGAGAAGTGATACTTCGAAACACGTGTCTGTGGATTACTATATATATATATATATATATATATATATATATATATATATATAAAGATAATCTAATGTCAGACGAACCTACTATTAATTTCGCATAAAGCTCTTCAGGGCTAAAATCCGACTCGGATTTTAGCCCTGAAGAGCTTTATGCGAAACTAATAGTAGGTTCGTCTGACTCATTAAATTATCTTTATTTTTGGCTCTACTTAGGTATAGAGCACTTTTTACTTATTAGCTTTCTCCTAGCGGTTATATGAATATGTATATATATCTTATATACATATATATACATATAAATTGTTTTTTCTTTTGGCCAAATACTGTACCAATAGATTATTTTTTGTTGGTACGAATATCTTGGTCCTTTCTTTTTTTCAAATTTTTTTTTCTTTCTGGTTGATGTTTGGTAGTATATTTTTACAATCAAACTTTCTGCCGGTTTTTTTTCTCTCCGCAAGGATCTACCAACACGCTTGGTATATTAAATTATATATATATTGCAATGATCAGACGGTCAAAATGTTAAGATTTAAAAAACAGTGGCTTGTTTACACACACACACACACACACACACACACACACACACACATATATATATATATATATATTATATATATGTGTGTGTGTGTGTGTGTGTGTGTGTGTATGTGTGTGTGTAAAAATATCCAGTTGACCGGTAAGTAGGGGATGATTTTATTTGGAATCATCAAAATCCCACTGTATATCCAACCTGTATGTTAATCTACGTGCAAACTTATAGATTTATACAAGGATTTGTATAAATCCCAAGGAATCTTTTGTAAATACTATCTAATAAGACTAGTCTCATATTGAGGCTCTGGTCGAAATAAATTTATTATAGAAAATGACGGTTTGTTAAGATATTCATTATTTAAAATTCAGGCTTTTTAACCAGTGGACGATCATCAGCCACTTGCAGACGAAGGGTAGAATTTAACTGATAAATATATACATACGTATAAATGTTACACCTGCTAGAGAGCTAATATTCATTGTATAGGAGGGTCTTTCTTTTTCATATATATATATATATATATATATATATATATATATATATACTATTAAAATATACTATTAAAATCGAATGGTTTAAAAACTACCGACTTAAGTTTCTCGCAGTAGCGCGAATCTTCAAAGTATATACACATATACATATGGGTTGAAATAAATTTATAACCATTAATATAGCCAGTACTTAGTGATTTTCCTTACTATATATATATATATATATATATATATATATATATATATATATATATATATATATATATATATATATATATATATATATATAATATATATATATATATATTTATACTATATATATATATATAATCACAATTTCACACACACATATTCAACACACGCACACACACACAGACACACACACACACACACACACATATATATATATATATATATATATATATATATATATATAATCGATATGTGTGTGTGTCCGTTTGTGTATGCGATTTCGGTTATTTGATATTTCTCTAGTGAATTCGATTCCTTTATCGAAAATCTCATATATCCACACACTTTATGAAATCCAGTTGGATACACAAATACAAAAGTCCCTATATTAGTTCTGTAAATACATTATTACTTTATAGGCATTTTAAACAGACATACCCATCCCACGCACACATACGCAGGATTGTAAACGAAGGCTAATATTGCTAATGTCTTTTGGCAATATATGTGAGGTTTCATTGATACGGAAAATCTCTAAATTAGTCTTTTCACTAGTGGAGATATTTGAAAACTAGCAGTACCTGTTGATATAGCACTGTATGCCAATTCAATTGTTACAACGTTTGATTTGTTTACATAAGTGTTTTTTCGAAATTGTTTGATATGTAAAAATATAATAATCTTCATTTAACTCTCTCTCTCTCTCTCTCTCTCTCTCTCCCTCTCTCTCTCTCTCTCTCTCTCTCTCTATATATATATATATATATATATATCTTTCTCTCTCTCTCTATCTATCTATCTCTTTTTCTCTCTCTCTTTATCTATCTATCTATATATCTCTTTCTCTCTCTCTCTCTCTCTATCTATCTCTCTCCTTTTCTCTTCTCTCTCTCTCTCTCTTTCTGTCTCTGTCTCTCTCTCTCTGTCTCTCTCTGTTTCTCTCTTGCTCGCTCTTTTTTCTTGTTGTCCTTCTTTTCATTATGTTCGATTGTAACAGATTAGCGGTATCACCCTCTCTATATATCTTTCTCCTACTCTCTTTCTTTCTTTCTTTTCTTTCTTTCTTTATCTATTTATTTATTTCTGTGGAGCATGTCCTTTTTCTTACTTTTCTTTCTTCATAATAAAAACGGAATGGTCCATTATTTAGCTGAGGTGACGACATCATAACAAATAAGAATTCGGCATATAAGCAACACAAGATAATCAGGATTTACAATTTTGCATTTCATCGTGGATATTTTAGACTGTCTCCTTTTTAACCAGAGGCTGCTGCAAGATGATAACGGCCGTACAATTAAGAAACATAAGTATTAATATATAGATTTTCTTTTCCAATTTCTGCTTAACTTTGAAATAATTTTCAGATGATGCATTTTAACATCACAATGGACGTAGTAAAATAAACGAAGAGTTTAACGAAGCTTATTATATTATATAATATGTATAGATAAATACATCATCTATCCCAGTAAATCATTAGCAGTAATCGACTAAACAGAAATAAAAATATATTCTAATAGAAGCCCTATCACCTGGGGTTTTAGAATACATCGACTGCACCTCTGCAGAAGGGTAAAACCCACCCTCAAATGAACCCACCTGCTAGCCATGGATGGTGACCCGTGATGCTTAAGGACGCAACCCTGGTGGATGAGCAGTCTATGACATGCAACACTTCACTTAGGCCCTTACTTAGGCTAGACGGACGGTCGGAGAGGCCCCATCCGATCAATCGGCTGGTCATGTCAAGTCCAACACCTGTATGTTTGCCCCAACCCTATTTCCCATTGGGAAAGGCCCAACCCTTTTTATCATATATGTGCTAGGAGGCGGTGGCTGAGGGTCTTCACGTCCTGGGAATGACATTAAACTCTATCTGATGGTGAGGTTCATGTTTTTGAAATAGTATTAGATTACAGAAACTCCCGAAATACCATTACTGGAGCGTCTCAAAGACTTCGGTATTTCCGTGAAATGTAATACATTTTTATTATAATCTAATGATTACATTTCTTACGCTATTCTGAATTAGAACGGATTTTATTTTTATATTTGATATTAAAATAAATAAATTAACGTGATTATTTTATAAAATGTGCTAACATAGAAATAAAACTGAATAAAAAAGAAAGAAAGATTGTTCTGAGGTTCATAAGAGTGTTTTAAAATGTAAACAAACTTTACTTAGATTCTCGAACGGCCGACGAAGAACATTTTTAAGTAGAATTTATTCAATTAATATCATATTGCAAAGTTAAAAAAAACGTTCAACACACACACACACACACACACACACACACACACACACACACACACACACACACACACACATTTATATATATATATATATATATATATGTGTGTGTGTGTGTGTGTGTGTATGTGTAATTGCATTAAAATAAAACAACTATGTTTAAATTTAAAATAATTCGTAATTTTTTTTTGTATTATGTAAACTTTAGTAAATAAATAAGCAGAGACGATTCCACAAATATCAAAATAATTGTATATTATTTTTTAAATTAAAAATGCATAGACTTAAACCACTTTGAAAAGAAAATCAATTTCTTCTATTTAGAATATTAAATGCAAAAATAAATTGAAACTTATTTTATTAGGCACAGCCAAAAATATAGATTTGAAAGTTTAAAGTTAACACGCTTATCAATGTAAAAAAATTGTAAATATTAAAATAAAAGGATAGTAAAGAAAAATAAATTCATTTAGGACATTTTGAGTTTTTCCAAAGTTAAATAGTTTAATATTTTAGTATTAAAAGTGGTGTAGTTTAATTTTAATGTAAAAAAGAATATATATGCTTTAAAAAATTTTTATCTCGATTTTTCCAAAAACCCTTTTACGTAAGGCTACAAAATTACATCCGGTTTTTTGTGCATGCTCCAAAAGTACATCCGGGATTATATGATGTTTTCTTGCTTTAAAAATATTTTTCGTAAAACTCTATACGTTAGATAATTTTGAATATATATAAAAATTAAACAAACTGTAATAAGTAATTGAGAGTTACTTCCCTTGTTTTATCATTGCCTCCCCTTTGTGTATATCTTTAGCTTTCTGAAAGTATATAAACTCCCAAGAAAACTGCTACTTTATTCTAAGTAGAATAAAGCTTTCTCAAGTCCGACCGTGTGTGTTCATTTATTATTACACAAACTATAAACAAATCAATCATACCAGACATGTATTTATTATAATTTGTTTTAAAACTACATGTGACCATCGTTTTTATCATACTACTCTCAGAGCTTATATAAATAACATGGCTTTTCATTATTTTGTTATAAGGATATTGACTATAAATTAACTACTCATTGATAAAGTTATTTAATTCCAGACATTATTATGATGAAGCTTCGTTTACTGACAACTAAAGACTGGCTCTCCATTATTTATTGATGTGTGTGTAGTTATTCAAAAGAAGTTCTTAACAAATACAGCCAGAACTCTGTCCATTTTAGAGAGTAATTTTCTCAGATCACATAATTAAATCAAATCAGGTAAGTCAAGTAAGGTCAAGTTGTCGACTTCAAAACAAATGTTTGTTATGTTATGCGAGTGTATTCGGTTTCCTGGGGCAGATGTGCGTGCTGCCTGGGCACGTCTTATACACAACCAAAACAATCATAACACGAATGAACATTACTTATACTAGCAAATATATGCACCCTCCGGGTGCAAGTATTTTAGTTAAATTTTATAATAAAATATCATACTAAATTAGAAAGGCTAATGAAACTGAATAAGAATGTAGATAAAAAGATTTTGAACAGAGGGGGTATGATTGAAAAATAGAACAACTTTGAAACTAACACTTCCATCATTTTCCCTTACTCCCGTCTTTCATTGGTAAATTTTCCTAATTTAAACAGTTTAGTTAAAATAGGAAGTAAAGAATAATATTACAGTTATTTCTTCTTGTTAAGGGATTTCTTTAAGATTTATTGAAGATATTTTTGCTCATATTCAATAAGATAAAACCAAACAATTAGAAATCAATAATACTAAGCATATATTTATTAAAATCAAATTTTTAAGATCAATATGCAAATTAGCCTTCCCATTCATACTGTAAACCTCTATTTTGTTGTATATATAAATACAATTGCATGTTATTAGTATGTAGATATGGTCAACAGTGTAAGTAATGTAAAACAATTTTATTAATAATTGAGGTTTAAATAAAAATAAAATCATGGAGAATATGATGTAAATAACTAAAGGAATTGTGACTTGTATAGTAATATAGTTTCGGTTACAGATAGACAAACCCACAATCTCCATTATAATAAGATATATTTACCAACCTCTCCGCACGAGCAGGATGCAACACAAGGTCAATTTCTTAAGCGGAGTACAACATGTTTGAATTCAGAGTTTTCCTTCTCCTAGACCGGTTGCCTAACCAAAGTTAAAGAGCCCAGTCTGCCCTACTATTTACCAATAGCTGTAGGGAGAGTAGTATTCATACCTTTCCCAAGGGTATTAGCGCTAAGTGAAATAATTGCCACGTCCAGGATTTGAACACGGGTCGACGAGTCCATTTCCCATGACTTTAACCAATACACCACGCGCTTCCTTACTTCCTGAACATTACTTATATTAGAAAAAATAGGAACTCTCCGCCGTGCGCAAGTATTTAAGTTTTAATGTAATAAAATAAAATAAAATATTATATCAAATCAAAAAGATTAATGAAGCTAAATAACGCAGATATACATATTGTTTTCTTTTACCAATTTCTAAAAGCAGCTTTAGTCTCTTCAAGGCCCAGTTTAAGATAATACCTCGGAATTGCGAGAACCACAATGTTAGTTGTGTCTTGGAGATTTTCCTATCAATGTAGTGTTAAAATGTCATCCAATCATTGTTGATGTGGTTTGCCTCTCGCGGGATAAAAAGCTCTTCTTTGTCAGGATAACGCAAAGTTTTCGATTTTGGTCAGTCGTTGACCGACTAACCCGGCGCCACGATGCGGCGTTCGGATGAAAATGGTAAGTGAGAGATCGATGAGAGACCCGGGCCGTCACCACCCAACACAAGACCTTCTTCAAGGATTCTTCTTCTTTCTTCTTCTATTCAAAAGAGACTGTCTGCGTTTTTGATTTCTCGTTCCCAGCTATCAACGCGAGACAAAGAGCGGAAAGAATATAGATATTTCGATGTCTAGTTAATATGTGTCAATCTTTTATAGCCCCCTCCACCCCTTATTCGGGATTTCTTTGTACGATTGCAATTCTTATCTTGTATTAATTTTTTTTTCTCTTTCATTATCTCTTTGTTGTTCTTCCCAAACAAGCAACAAAACATCTTGGCTTTTCTTGCTCAAGATTAATTAATCAAAGTCTTAATTAGTCTTCTAATAATTGCTCGTTAATATACAGAAAAGACACAAAACAAAAAATACACACACACACACACATATATATATGTATATATATATGTGTGTGTGTGTGTGTGTATGGGTCTGTGTTTATATATATATATATATATATATATATATATATATATATATAAATACTTCTATAAAAAGGATAGAGCACTCTGGCATGTATGGGGTTATACACACGTATGTGTGTGTGTGTGTGTGTGTGTGTATGAATGGGTCTGTGTTTATATATATATATATATATATATATATATATATATAAATACTTCTATAAAAAGGATAGAGCACTCTGGCATGTATGGGGTTATACACACGTAAATTTTTCTGAGTGTGCGCGTGCGTAGTTAGACACGCCAATATATGCGAGTGCAAGTTTAAGAATGGTTAGTCTAGAAGCTACTTTATTACTATATATATATATATATATATATATATATATATATATATATATATATATAAGGTATTCGGGATAAATTTGACATATTTATATTTGGTTATTTTTCTCCGTAGGTTGTATGTATTGACGCACATTACGCATCATTTAAAACCTTGGACACTTCTTCCTTCATATACGTGATGACAGAGTGGATGACTGGAACCCATCTGAATCATGGAAGAGAATAACTTGTATCATGATGATCTGTGCAGGCTATCAAAATAAGGAGATTATAGTTGCTGTCCAATGCTTCCTGAACACTGTAAAAACAATCAGGCATAAACTGGAGAATTGCAATGGAGACTACGAGGCTGGGGATAGAAGAAAGCAAGATAACAGATGATCTGATAGCGTTTGTACAGCAGAATCCCTCGAAAATCTGCAGAAAAAGTATCGGGGTCCTCTCAGATGCCTAGGTGGAGTTACTAAACACTGTAATCAAGCCCTGGATAACAAGGTTAGCCAATGTAGGCTATATGGATGGCAGCAGGATTCGGCCCCCTGCCACACCTCTGGAAAAAAATTAAAAGTGGTTGTCGGCGAAGTTTTATAACTACACCAGTCCCAGTGCTTGGAGTCCGAACTCCCCAGATATTAACCCCATGTATTATTATGCACGTGACGCTGTTGAGAAATACATCAATCGCCGTGCCAGTACTACACAGGCCCAGTTAATCGACAGAATTGAGGTTGTTTTTTAGACCCTTCCCATGGAAACTATAACGTCAGCTTGCTCCAGGTTCTAGAGCAGGATTGAGGTTATGATCGACTTTAATGGCGGTTATTCTGAGTGAAACTTATTGACAGTAGTGTGATTTCTGTGCCTGTTGAATTTTCTTACAATCCATTAAATTTTGTATTTATCAAGCACTTTTTCTTTTTCCTTATGAAACTGTCAAATTACTCCCAAACACACTATATATATATGAGGACTAACAGATTGAGTAAATCCGACGAAATGTCATTTAAAATAGAGGAAAATGCGGAAAACCCTAAACAATTAAGTTCAATTTATATTTCGCCTCGATATGTAACGAAGCTTTGTTAAATTTAATTTGAAGACAACTAAGATCCACAGTCTGCTTTTTGGCTAAAAAGGTAATTGTGAAGGTCAGAAGCGGAGGAGATGGCCTAATGCGTAGTAAGGTGAGAAGCAAAAGAAAAGGAAAAAGTGGAGGGCAGATGTGTGGTAATGAGTGACGAAAAAGGAAGAAACAGGAAGGTGTTTGTTTGTTAACAGGACATGGTATTGTTATGGGTTCATTTCATTGCCATAATAGTAAGTGATAGTCTGGAAGGAAGTTTGTGTGTGGTGCCTAACTGTCTGTATATGTTGTGAAACTGGAGGATTAGAAGTTTCTTTGTTTTGGCATATTTTAGAGATTTTGATATTTTTTAATTTAAAATTTTTTTAATTTAAAATTTTTAAAAATCCGTTTTCTATTTTAATTTTGTTTTTTTTGTATGACGGTTTTTCGCGATAACTGTTGTCAGTCTCTGTTTTATAATTCTTGAGTTCGCAATGAGCGCTTATGTGCATAGACAGTGAAAACTCTTACTAAGTATGGGTTTGATTAGCGATGCGTGGTTGAAATTGAATGTGTGATCGAAATTTGTTATGTTTGTGACGAAGGCATTTTGATTGTCAATGGTCTTTATCGACCTTTTGTGTTTATAGATACGTTTATAAAGGTTATATATATATATATATATATATATATATATATATATATATATATATATATATATATATATAACCTTTATAAACGTATCTATAAACACAAAAGATCGATAAAAACATTGATATATATATATATGTATATAAAAATATATATATATGTATATAAAAACCATATATATTATATATATATATATATATATATATATATATACTGTGAGTTTGTATATATTGCAAATGAAGACCCTCACGTTCCACAGAAAAAATGTTTTTTCTTCTCTGTGTGTCCATATATGTTCTGATTATGAAGAGAAGAAAAACAATTTTTCTGTGAAACATGAGGGTCTTCATTTGCAATATATACACACTTAGAGTAAATATTTTTTTCAAGCTGAAATGATATTCCTACAGGATTATATATATATATCTATATATATATATATATATATATATATATATATATAATCCAAAAGTCCAGAGAAGAAATCTTCCTTACGACATAGGTTTTTTTAAAAACAACTTGTCGCAATTTGAGAGCTCAATGTGTGCTCTTATTGTTAGAGTCACAGAGCAAATTTATATTTAAATAAATAACAAAACACTTAGAGATCCTGCATTATAGACTATTTCAGGGAGCTTAGACAAAAATGTCTAATTCTCCCGACTCATCATGAGTCGGGAGAATTAGACATTTTTGTCTAAGCTCCCTGAAATAGTCTATAATGCAGGATCTCTAAATCTTTTGTTATTTATTTAAATATATATATATATATATATATATATATATATATATATATATATATATATATAATGACAATACCTATCCCTCATCTAAAAGGGACACGACTGGGTTTATTGTTGCTGAGGTGAGGGTGCAGGTGATGCCTTCAAGAATTCCACGCCCTGGGGCCACACTAACTATTAAATATCTTAACGGTGTGGACACAGGACACAGGTCCCGAAGACTCAGTCAGCGCATCTGTATTATTGTATTATGTGTTCTGTAACGAAACAAAGATATTGCGTGTTGTCTTGAACAAATCCTGGAAGTAGCACACCACAAAAAGTAGCTGTACGACCACTTGCATCCGATCACACAAACTATTCAAATAAGAAGAACATGGCATGCTGTACGCTGCTGGAAAAGCAAGGACAAACTTATGTTATGTTTTGCTGGGGACATATACACACAGAGACACTAGTGTAGGCTGACCAGCAAAATTATCGTCAAACATATTTTCAGATGTAGTATTGTCAAATATCTATGGTGTATGCTATATCGACCATCGCCAATGGTCTATCCTACCTAAGAACCGTGACAACCAGGTGTTTCACTACTAATCACGTGAAACTTTCCTTTGGAAACCTCCGCAGGAGCAGACCACAAGGACAAAAGGCACAGGAGGAAGAACCGCGACACAGTGTCATCAAATCCTGACCTGACCCTCACCTGTGACCGTCCGCATTGACCATATCAGTCACAAACATACCTGTAATCAACGTATATCACCCCCTTAATCTTCGTTTACAAAGCCTAGCGATGATGATGATGATGATGATATTAGGTTTGTTTGTATGTAAGGTCATAAAATTTTTATATGGACGTAGTGACAGAGACACAATTTATCTAGTGCATCTTTGTAGATGGCAGATGAAAAAGAGAGTGAGTTTTCCCGGGCTGTAACTACTGCTAAACCGACCAGTTAATTATATCTTATTTCTAAATAATTATTTTTGTTTATAAAAATTAACTACAACCACAGTATCAAATTTAGAGTAGTTTAATGGGTTTAATAATACCATTGTGTGCCGACCACTAGTTTCTGTGGTCTATGAACCCTTACCGGAAAGGGGAAAGGGGAAGTCATATACAACCATTAGAGTTTTTATGCCACTGGTCGGATAGGTGACAACAGTATGCTTAACTGGATCTTTAGTATATGCTATTTTTCATATCTGCTATTCTGGATCGAAGTTACTGGTATCCTGCATCTGTTGTTGGTCTGGTAAGCTTCTCACTGTTCTTCAAGTTCTAGACCAACTTGGCTTCTCTTGGGATGTCTTGTCTTGTGCCGTTGTTATTTTTTTTTTAAATAACGAACATAAGACATTCTTGTTTATTTTCGATTTCTTTATCATTCCATATCCAAGTTACGATGAGTCTCCTCCAAAACCCACAGCCCGACAACTTAGTATGAGTCTCCACCAAAACCCACAACCCGACTCTCCTTTTCATCCTTCGCCTTGTTCACACTTTTTGACCAAACAGAAGCCAACAGGTCAGCCTTTAACACGTCATCCCAAATTATTTTTAATTTCCACTATTACATAACGTAGTGCTAAAATTGTGTTTTTTTTCCATATTTCCACATCTCATTACATTACACTGGGGATATAGGCAGTGAATACTAAGTCTCAATGATTTGGCGTATTTTTGTTTGGTTTGTTTATTATCACCCTGACAACTGTGTCAATTTACAAAAAAAAAAAAAAAAAAAAGAAGTCACGCTGGAAATAATAAATAACAATATCTCAGTACATTTTGAACTTAATTTTATAATCCTCGGAGAAATCTAAGGTACTTGTGAAAGTGCAATATATTCTTATCTTCAGAAACAAGCACACGCGAATAAACTATAACATTTTTATACATTCTTTAATACTCATAAAATATCTTGAATTATTTATGGACGTTTTTTATAACACACAAAGCTGCTTATCCTCATAATTGACTGTCTGCTTTATTGAAAATATTGCATATTTGATGACAATATCAACGAACATCTGACGAGAGCTCATAATACTATTTTAATTTCCTTTTTCGAATGCAGACATGACCTGTTGAAAGTCTTTAAGAACAGAGACACTACTGAAAACTGGCAGCTTCTTTTCTTAATAATAATAACCATTTATTCGTTTTCCTGTCAAATCTTCGGTGAGTGTCTGAAATGAACTCTTTTAAGTCCATTGATTGAAAGCAACATGCCCGACATAATATAAACGCATTCAAATACTTTTTTATATTACTCAGTCAATTGTTTAAATGACTGCTTAAATGTACTACATTTTTTAAACAAATCTGTTTTATACAGGCTGGCTGATATAAATTCTGATGTTGTATTTATTAAGCACGTCAAAAATATGTAATATCCTGGTACGTGCCAGTTTGTGGTATATCACGATGTGCTGTATATCATGCCATTATCTTGTGTATATTGTATAGTGTAATATATCTGGTGAGTCTAGTTATCTGTGGGAATACATCGTATTTTTTCATATGTTTATTATGTATACATTTCTATATGCTGAAAGGATAAATAAATAGAAGGAGAAAATATTGAATGGATAAAATGCTTTAAAGAAATGCCAAAACGTGTTTCGGCCGAGTGTTTGTCAATGTATATAGTGTATTCTATTAATTACTATTTAAAATGTGAAATAAAATAATAGTAATAGAAAAATATTATTTTTTTGAGTATACAAAAAAGATTCTTCAAGATGTTTTATTTGATATTTCCATCTTTCAACTTACATACATGTCAATAATATATATATATATATATATATATATATATATATATATATATATATATATATATATTGGGGGATTGTGTGAAGTATGGGCTGTAAAATGAAGAAGAAACTCAGTTGTAGTTTAAATGTTAAGTTACAATTTATTTCATTCTATATTTCGGAAGCTTGACCTTCCTTTGTTAAGATAATGTTGACTGACTGTTTTTTTTTAGTTTTCGACGCCTTTATAGCTGGTCATCTGTGTCTTTTTTGGCTGTGGTTGGTGTTGGGGGTGTCCCTCTGTCTGTAATCCAAACATGAATGACCTGCCGACATAGGAACACCAGTCAACCCCAACCAAGCCACAGATGACCAACAAGCATAGATATAAAAGCCCACTTTATTGACTTCGAACGGGTTTCTCTGATTTGTTGGGGAAGTCACATGTGAATGTTGATTAGAATTACTGAGAATCGAGCAGCCTAGTTGGCTAGACACACGTTTCGACTGTGTTGCTCTTCTCCCTATACGAGTTATGTGAAATATTTACATCTCAAGAATATGTATCCGTGTTCTTAATTAATAAGAACTAAGATGCGAGCAAAGAGAGTGTTGAAGGCCGTGGTGTAATGGTTAGAGTCATAGGAAATGGACCTCTCGATCTGAGTTCAAATCCTGGACGAAGCTAGTTCACTTATACCAAGAGGAAAGGTATGAATCAATCTACTCTAACTAGTAGGGCAGATGGGACCATTTAACCTTGGTTAGTCAACCAGTCTAGGAGAATGAACACTCTGAATTAAAACCTGTTAAACTCCGCTTGGGGTGGTCACTACTAGAATAGGCTAAGTCCTAGTTAGTGATATATTTCACTAATACTTATACCTGATACGAAGATAACCCCAACCTGAAGGAAACCGACGTCCCAGCAGAGAATAGGAGATAGAAAACATGGCAGCGGATAGAATAATAAGAACGAGTATACGACACGAATTCTGCGTTGATAAATATTACCCCACGAGTGTCTCAGGAATTCCAATATACTATTGTTAAATTGAAAACTATAAATTTATCACCAAATATGGCATTTACCATCGCCCTAATACACTTGGAAATGGCATGAACCAAACTAATCCCTCTTCATCTTGGGGTAAATAGCAGGGGAAAATGGACTCTTTAAATTTGGTACAACAACCCATTTAGGAGAAAGAGGACTGAATGTAAGGATTAAAGATATAGCACCGAATATAATAGTAAGAATGAGTATGGAACACCCATGCTTTGTAGATAACTAATGCGCATAGGTGTCTCATGAATTCCAGTATACTCTTGATAAAAAGAAAACCATGAATTTATTACTAACGCAATTATTATTTATTGGCACATTATTCAAAGGAATGTTTAATGCATTAATGGTTGTTCCCTGTTGCTATCATTAAACGACATTGATATTCTCTTGGAATGGGATTTGAGAATCACAGTCAGATTTGAGTTTAGACCGTGTAATTGAGTTACGATTATATCCTAGGAATTTTCTTCTTTTTTTTTAATTATTTAAGAAGCGGTTCATAATTATATTGGAAAGGATATCGTTAATTTGATGCGTGGAGGCGTAATGGTTAGAGTCGTAGAAAATGGACTCGTCGACCCGAGTTCAAATCCTGGACGAAAATGTTTGCATTTCACATGCTTTGTAGATAACTATTGCGCATATCTCATGAATTCCAGTATACTCTTGATGAAATGAAAACCATGAATTTATTACGCTAATACCCTTGGGAAAGGTATGAATCCAATTCCCCCTCCAGCTATGACGAATAAAAGCAAATAATTACTGAAAATATGACTTCTTAATTCTATTTTGATAACTTTGACGACTTTTGATTAAATGATAAATAATAAATCAAGATGATATTCATAATTCTTCCGATCCTGTAATAAAACCATACAATGAAATTTTGAAAAACAACAAGTTCATAAAACGAGTGATGTTTATTTCGCCAACGCTGCAGTGTTTCGATCTGTTTCAATAGATCTAAATAAACATCACTAGTTTTATGAACTTGTGTTTTTTTTCAATTTTTCACTATATTACATACTGTTGGATTCACTTCCATTTTCTCTTCACAACGAAATTTTATGTACCGTGGTTCTCCGAAAATAAGGGAGGGCTTATATTAATTTCCATTTCGAAATATAAAACTAGGGCTTATTTTCGGAGAGTTTCGAGTACTTGCGTCGCATGAGATGATTGTGAAGAATGCCGCTCACAACTAGGGTTTATTTTAAGTGGAGGACATATTCAAACCATCATGAAAAATCACGCTAGTCTTATTTTCGAGGAAACACGATATGCACTTTTACAACCCCGTTCGCCACGTGTAGGATGTCGAAAGTATTGGACATCCAGAAAGGATCGAACAAGCTATTCAAGAGTAATGATATGAGACGAGCTTTCTAACCATTACAACACGATGTCTACTTAGGTGTTAGATCAAACCCATTCACTACGGATAGGATGTGATACAAGGTAGAAATCAGTGGGTATCAAATAAGTATGGAATTCGCTATACATATAGTAATAGGTCTGCACCACAGGCTTGCTAACCAATATACCATGATGTGTCGATCTTTGTTGTTTACCCAAATCCGTTCAGGATGGTTAGTATGTGACACAAGGTAAAAACTATGTGGTATCAATTAAGGATCGAACTCGCTGTTGAGTTGTAACGGATACACGAACTTAGTTTGATAACCAATGGGACGGACTTAGGTATATACACTACACATTTGCTTCGTGGGATGTGACACAATAGGACATCTAGCGAAGATCGAACCCGCTAATTCAGTAGTAATGGATCTTCTTTTGTTTCTCAGGTAGATAATGGAACTGTAATTGAGAGATACCTACCCTACTTTATGATTACTTTCACTTTGGAGAACTCTCTAGGGAATAATAGACTATATAAACTCTCAATAAGTGTACCAATTATTCTAAGTAGAATAAAGCTTTCCAAAGTCTATCGGTGTTATCGTTTGTCATTACAGGACCATAATAAAGAAAGATAGAAAAAGGACATGTCACACAGAAAAAAAAATTAATAAGAAAGAAAGAAAGAAAGAGGGTAAAGAAAGGTTCTGTTGTGATGTTAGTTCAACAGTAAAAAAAGAAGTCAAGTCGAGGTAGGGTAAAAAGAGACAAGTGTATTTACAATAAGGTACAAGAACGGCTAGCTTGCCGCTAAACAGTAACAGTACGGTAACAGTACGGTAACAGTACGGTAACAGTACAACCTTTTCACTCGGTGTCTCACTATTTATAGTGAGAACCGGTGTATATTCTCCACTGTAGGAACGGCCGGTACAACAGGTTCATAGATGGGGTGAGGACACTGATGCGATAACCCTAATCCGTTTCAATCGAACATAATGAAAAAAATGAAAAAAAGAAATGGAAGAAAAAAGAGTGAGAGAGAGAGTGAAATCAAGATAATTATACTTTTTACATATTGAACTAATTGAAATAGCTCTAAAATAAACATATCAAACGTTGTAATAATAAAATTATCATACCGTGGTATATCCATAGGTCCTGCTAGTTATAATTAAAGCTCAAGTTTTTTTTTTATGAAGTATAAACCAAGGAATCCATTTTGCCTTGATGATAATGATATACAAACAGGAATGTAGATACAAAAACGCTAAGATCCATTATTGTGAAGGGGAATATTGCAAGAGAAATACGTGAAAGTATACTACTTGGGTTAACTCAGTCGGTAGAGCATTCGGCTAGAAACCACAAGGTTCCTAGTTCGATACCCACCCTCGCCAACTCAGCGTATGAGTAGCACAGGGATCTGTGCGGTAAAGTAAGGAGCTGATGGTAGGTGTGGCGCTCCACCCCAGAGGCAAACATCATCTCCTTGGTCTAGCGCTAGTGAAAAGGGGATATACTCCCTCGCTAATTGGCTGATACCGACATTAGGCAACCCCGACGACTTTACTTACTATACTACTTCTCTGAATTTTTGAGATGAGGCTTGATAATTAGTATTATTTGGATTATTCGGACTATTGTCCTCATCTTTATTGTTATTAGAACAATGTTTCGGCCGATGTACACCCCGACCTCTTTAGGTATTTCTTGTCGGATTCGTGTGTCTTCTCGAACTCGGGAACCTTCTTGTCGTCATCAGGAGCCTAGAAAGTTCCCGAGTAAGAGAAGGCTCCCAATTCCGACAAGAAATACCCGAAGAAGGTCGGAGGGCACATCGGTCGAAAAGTTGTACAGATAACAACAAAAATGAGTACAATAGTCCGAATAATCCAAATAACACATGAAAGTATTTTTGTAATAGGAATGAAATATAATTCATGACTTACTCGGGAATGTGTCTATTACGTAAACGTAAAAGATTTATCAAATCTTTGTGTTTCTGTGCAGCTGGCGCAGATATGTTGGGCTTCTTTATAGACGGATGAAACGGATGTAGTTCTCCTCAGGCATGTCGAGAGAAAAACAAAAAATGGTTATTTTCCTTGTTGCCATGACAACTATAAATCGCGGCTTCTAACGACCGTTTTGCCTGTTTTATGTTTTCAAAGATTCGTTGGTTTCTTTGTTTAATGGCATATACAAATTTCTTATGTAATTTAATGTTAAAGTCAATCTTGTGGAAGAACAGTATATGGTATTATTTAACTCATATCTCAGGGATGAGGGGTTCATTCCTTCCCAATGCAAAACTAATAGCGTGACTGCTGTTCAAACTCGCTTGCTAAGATTTCGAAGTCCAGCATGTTAACCACTACGCCACAGTTATTTTTAAACGACATATCAATTCCTTATAGATGATTTAATGCTAAATTTTGATTACCGTATTTGACGGCATATAAGACGCACGGGCATATAAGACGCACCCCCATTTCAGCAGGTCAGATGCAGGAAAAAAAGTTTTTAGTGTATTTAAGCATATATTGTTGAAAATAGTCTAGCTGTGCTTGATCATAACAATACCAGCAATAAAATAAGGATGCATGGAGTTTAGGGTAGGTAAAGGTACTAAGCGTAAGCTGGCTTAGTGAGCATCATAGAGAAGATTAGCCTAGGCCTACGGGAGGTCTCAAACTTCACCTATGATGTATAAGACGCAGGGCAATTTTTTGAGCCGAAGTTTTTGAAAAAAAGTGCGTCCTATATGCCGTCAAATACGGTAATTTAGACGGTCAAAATGCTGCTTTTGTATAAATACAACATTTCAGCCGCTGTACTCTACGGTCTTCCTCAGGTGCGCTTATGTGCTTTCTATTTTATTTACGTAAATATACCTCGACAAAAGAATGCTATATATATATATATATATATATATATATATATAGAGAGAGAGAGAGAGAGAGAGAAAGAATAAGAAAGAGGGGGAGATATAGCAATAGCATAATCTTTATAGATCACTGCCGTCCCTTACAATCCTATAACTTTACTACTAGAACCTTTCCTCTCATGAGCCCTGAAATGACTCATTAAACCCGCTGCAGATCCACAATGCAAATATAACATAGGATGGACGTCCTTCCCGCCGTATTAGATGGATCAGATGATACAATTTTATGCTTATGCACCATCATATGTCTCTTACAACCCAAAGCTGACTTACAGATTGCACACGACACATTGTTTGTTCCTGGAGTTTGCATGAATTATCCCAGATGAGATTTCCTATGATTGACTTATCCAGCCTTATAAAGCAGAATTCGACCACATGCTTGACATTTCCAGCCCTCCATGTTCTCTCCAATATGACAGGTGTATCCCTTTCGAAGTTGACCTTTGAGGTTTCCATGCTCAATTATTTAACTCTCAAACTTGTACAGCAATCATCCACATGAATTCTCAATCAGTTCTCTTCAATGCCAGCTTTTCCTAGTTAATAGGGCTTATTATATATATATATATAATGGACTGCTCCATATGTGACTCGATACCTTTCAAACCAAACGAAAAATCTGGCAAGTCCAGCTGGTGTAATGGTTAGAGTCCCCGCCTGTCAGCTTGGCAGTCGAGGTTTCGAGTCACACACGGAGCAGTCTCCCATGTCTATTACATTGCTGATGAGACCTAATAGGTTGAAATGTACATACAGGGATTGATATTTTCTTGATTTGTTTAGCCTTACATTTGAACTTATATGCCCGCCTAAATTCATTAATTATTAAGTAATTAATTTTCAAAATTAGGTATGACTTCAATTAAGCACATATCCTCCAAATATATATATATATATATATATATATATATATATATATATATATTATAAAAAAAGAAGGTCCGCAAAATGTATTATGTTCTCAGAAAAATTTTTTTTATTATTCTTATCTTACATATGCGACACGTGTTTCAGATCTGTTGTCTTCAGGCATAGATTAATCATTTTGGCAGAACATGTCCGATATTTGATAGGTTATGTGTGTTTCTGCAACTTTTCTATTATAATGGCTGTGTAATAATGGTTGAACGCTACGTTATTTTTTTCAATCCTTGCGTGCGATTTGATTTGATTTGCGAAAAGATTGTGGAACATTACACGCACAAATTTCACGCAAGGATTGAAAAAAAAAATAACGTATCGTTCAACCGTCATTACCCAGCAATTATAATAGAAAAGTTGCAGAAACACACACAACCTATTAAATATCGGACTTATTCTGCCAAAATAATAACTCAATGCCTGAAGAAGACAACAGATCAGAAACACGTGTCGCATATGTTAGATAAAAAGAATAAAAAATGCTTTTCTGAGAACATAATACATTTTGCGGACCTTCATTTTTTTTAAATAAAATATTGAATTTTCTCCCGTTGGAACCAGAACAACATTTATATATATATATATATATATATATATATATATATATATATATATATATATGGAGTAAATATGAAAAATAAATCCGACAATATAAAGAAAATTTGAGAGAACAAGTATTCAAATTCATCCCATTTTCGGAACACTTGTTTTTTCAAATTTACTTTATATATATATATATATATATATATATAGGGTCATCCACAGACACGTGTTTCGACTTATCAAGTCTCCTCAGTGTGGCTAGACATTTTGTAAGCTACCTACAGCCGGAATTGAAATCCGATCGGTTGGGTGTCAGTCCGGCACCGTAACCATTAGCTGTCTTCACTTACAGAATGGGAAGGGGATTTTAACTGTTTTAATACACACATCACTTTGCGTGTAAAGGCCGTCACAAAGTGCTCCATTCCTTAGAAGAGCGTTGCGTTACGCTTGAGTTGGCGGCCGTCAGCAAGATCCCCCAGAGTGCTCAACCCTAGGGGATGGGAGCATATAGGGTCATCCACAGACACGTATTTCGACTTTCAAGTCTCCTCAGTGTGGCTAGACATTTTGTAAGCTACCTACAGCCGGAATTGAAATCCGATCGGTTGGTGTCATTCCGGCACCGTAACCATTAGGCTGTCTTCACTTACAGAATGGAAGGGATTTTAACTGTTTTAATACACACATCGCTTTGCGTGTAAAGGCCATCACAAAGTGCTCCATTCCTCAGAAGAGCGTTGCTATAATATATATATATATATATATATATATATATATATATATATATAATATATATATATATATTATCCGCTTTAACTTTTCCATTGCAGTGGGATTAGTGATGTATCCAAAAGTGCTCGATATATCATAAGCATAGAGTAATAACAAAAGTAGTAATAGTAACAGTGGAAAATAATATGGATTGAAATATTATTACGATCAAGTCATGTTGAAAGCACCGGTTCCCGCTAGATCATCGAAGTTAAGCAGGTACTGTAAGTTGGCAGGTACTGTAAACAACCTGGGACCTTTGTTTATCAAAATGATTTGATTAGGCATTAAATAATCCAAAAATGTTTTATACAACGTAAAACAGCAACCAACCAATCAACCAAAGCCTGATAGACCCATAACTCTTTTCCACTATTCAATTACTACTATTACACACACACACACACACACACACACACACACACATCCTGTCGGCTAGAGCGTAAGAATACACCGACTGCACCTCTGCAGATAGACTCCAAATGGGAACAACTGTTGGCGATGGCTGGCGCCCCGTGATGCTTAAGGATGGAACCCAGGTGACTGAGCAGTCCATGACATGCAACCCTCCACTCTCTTACTTAGGCTAGACGGGCGGTCGGAAAGGCCCCATCCGATCAATCGGCTGGTCATGTCAAATTCGAGCACCTATCTGATTGTCCCAAACCTATTGCCCTTATGGCAACCTCCAACCCGTTTTATCATAAATGTGCTAGAAGGCGGTGGCTGTTGGGGGGGTCCTTATGTCCTGGGTATGACGTTAAACTCTAACTGATGGTGAGGTCCCAGTTCTGGAGGTCTGGGGAATGCGGAGCACTCCTTCAACACCATTAGTCCCATGCCCACTGATCGGGAGTAGTAGTATCTGTTAGGGTCCAATCTATGGGTTTAATAGAAAACTGTGTTTAGGAAAAAAATTGAGTATCCAATAGGATGAATTTATTTCAAAACTTTGTCGGCATTAAATGACCCACTGAAATTGATATGCCGTAAAACAAAAAGCAAACCAAACCAAACAGACAGACAGACAGACAGACAGACAGACACACACAACACACACGTATATATATATATATATATTATATATATTATATATATATATATATATATATATATAATAGATAGATAGATAGATATAGATAGATAGATAGACAGATAGACGGATATGAATATAATGATGAAATATATTTAAGACTGCGACACAATTACTGATTGATTTATCGATTTTGCAAATGTTATGATAATTGAAATGAATATTTCATATGAGAAATCAATGTGGCTGAATATATTAATCGCATTTATGTTATACTTCCCTTAATGGCCTTTTTTTATTTCTTCCAAACAATGTCTTTTTTGTTTATGTCTTAATCAGATCTATTCAATTTTGTTATTTACCTATTTCCAGTCTTAGCCTCAATTCAAGCAAATACTAACCGGCCAATCTTGACATTTTGCCTCCTTCACGAGACTCGAATGTGGAGAGAGTCGATAGGACACGTTAGAGAAGCTGATGTCCGCTCAAGTGGAATCGTCTTTCATTGATTGAATTGGCGCTGATTATTCCAACGAAATTAGCGAATTTGGGAAGGGGAAATGAGAAAAGAAACACAGAATGATGAAACATAGAACGTTAATCAGATAAAGAAGAAATAATCTTTGCTGGCCATATTGGTTGCGTTAGGAATCATGCCGATTTTATTGTATGAGAGATTGGAACGAAAGTCTTGTCCGATACAAAGTTACATTTAACCAATAAAGACAACATGTACATTGACAAATACGAGGGTATGTAAAAAGTAATGCCGTTTGTTTAGAACAGATATAATTACCTACGCAGGAACATATATCATATATTGAAATGAAGCTGGTCCTCAGTGGATCACATACCTACTTCTCCACATAGTCAGCGTTTCTCTCAATAGCAATTCTATTGACTGTTCTTTAAGCCACTTCTTCACTACAGATTTCACTTCCTCGTCACTGGAATATTGTTTGCCTCTCAAACCCTCTTTCAGGGGACCGAAGAGAGGCACTCATTATTCCAGTGACGAGGAAGTGAAATCTGTAGCGAAGAAGTGGCTCAAAGAACATTCCACAAAATGTTATGGGGCAAGGATACATGCTCTCATTCAAAGGTAGAACATTGCTATTGAGAAACGATGACTATGTGAAGGAGTATGGGATGCAAACCGCAGAGAAACAGCTTCATTTTGATGTATGATACATGTTCATGTGTTGGTAAGTATACCTGTACTAAAAAAGGTATTACTTTTTGACTAACCCTCGTATATAATCAAAGCATCATTGTCTTTAAAATGATTCGATGTTTTATTACATACTTTGTTTAAATGCTTAATCAATTTATAAATGTTATATTATTTTGTATCAGACAAGACTTTCGTTCCAATCATATATATATATATATATATATATATACAACCCATCCACATAAGTAAGATATGACAGAAGGTCAATTTGTAAAGTGGATATCAACAGGTTTGAATTCAGAGTTTATCTTCTCATGGACTTTTTTGCATGCTGTTAGTACATAGATAAGAGCAACAGTATTATTAATGTAAAACAACTTTATTAATAATTAAGGTTTAAATGAAAAATAAAATTATGGCGAATGTAACGTAAATAACTAAGGGAATTGAGACTTGAGTAGTGACATAGTTTTGGTTCCCAATAGACAAACACACAATCTTCATTATAATAAGATATTTTATGAAAATGTTGTCATTGTTTGCTTTGACAGATTGTATTCTGTAATTCACACCAAATTGTTTCAAAATTAAAATCCCACCACCAAATCAAAGCGAAAATTTAAAAATCTAATAATTGCTAAAGAGTATTGCTTTCTTTTAAGCAGGGAAAAACAATAACATCTGTATTGGATATAATTGTATTTTTATTGTAAAATGAAATTAAAATCTAATCATATTTTTATGCATTTTTCTCTCGCTTGATTGTCAATTTCTCTTCCTCTTAATTCACATTACTTCTGGTAAAATAATTCAGTCGTGGTAGTGATTAAAATTCACATTCTTAATTAGCTGAAGATATTTTTTCTAAAGAATTCCACCTTAAAAACTGAATAATCACTTTTCATATTTCGCATGAAATAAAGAAAATTCTTTTGAAAATGTCTCTTGGCGCTAAATGTGATTTGTCACGAATCGTTTTCTGTGCATTTTTTTATTTTATTCTTAATTAAACTATTAACTGTCTTCAAAGATGATTTTGTCTCGTGATAGAAACATAGAACTTAAATTATTCAAGTAGATTTTTAGCCCTAGTTTTTATCATTTGTCATAAAAATATTATACAATTTTCAATTGAGTATATTCATAAATTTCTATTCAAATTTGAGTTATGTTAGAAAATAAACTCCATTTTAATTGGTTCTAATTAGTTGTAATTTGCAATTAACTCAAAAATAGTCTCTCACTTCACTTTCTGCCTATCACTTACCCCTCCCTTTGTATATCTTGATTAACCCCTCGTTACATATGTTAGTTTCTCAATGAGCGTGATATATATATATATATATATATATATATATATATATATGTGTGTGTGTGTGTGTGTTGTGTGTGTGTGTATATATATATATATATATATATATTATATATAGAGAGAGAGAGAGAGAGAGAGAGAGGGAGAGGGGAGGGAGAGAGATAATTGATAGTTTGAAATGGATTTATTATTAAGTTCCACAGGATGCCATCCCGGCCACCATCTTGGCTATTGATGAATTTCAATTCCGTCAATTTTTTAGAAATCTTCCAAAATGATTCTAATGTTTTCTTTTGTTTTGTTTTCGATTCTCCAGTGGTAATAATTCTTTTTTTTTAAATTATTCATCTTGAATTCTCTTTCAAAAGAGATAGTAAGTTAAATGCTGTATATATTTAAATGTATATCTTTTAAGTATATATTTATATATGCAAAAATAAAGAAAATTAAACGAAAGTAAGGTGTATTGATAACTCAAAAACTGATTTTTTGGAACCAATACTTCTCATATTCCTTAAAACAAAATCTATTAGTATTTAATACATGTAATTCAAAAACTATTTTTCAAAAGAAAAAAACCTATTTAGAATAAATAAATCATTTTAATTCGAATTAATACACGAAATTTCCCACCTACAAAAAGGACTCAGGTTTATTTCTTAACAACTTTTTCCTAAATATAATTTAGCATGAAAAAAAAATGATTTGACGAATATATTGTTATCAATTAGACGTAACAAGTATTTAGGAACTGGTCATATGTACAAAAAGGTTTTTAGAAAAAATGAAATTATTGTGATGCACTGCACGAGAAGACGATACGAAGAAGGGAAATGTTACAATAACGTTAGTACGTCATGCACACAGATCACTGCGCTCGGGGTACGTTCTCAAACGTATACAGGGAGGCTTCTCTCAGCACAGGACGCAACGAGGTTCGTTTGTTTACTCCAAAAATCCTTCCTCTTTTTGCTGTGGAAACGGTCAATGAAGAATATAGCGCTACTATATTCTGGATGTGGGAGATTTCAAAGCGATTTCATGTTTTTGCATTTAACTAGATGTTTGCGGAAGGAAGATACCTGTGTATGTAATTGTTCTTTGCCCCTCCTCATTTGTTGAGCTATTGTACTAAGAGCTATTGTCTTGGTGAATTTTACACCACCGATTTTGTAATAGCTTTTGTTTCAGGGAAATATTTGAAACAGTTTGGATTTTGTTTGTCTTATCCAACAAAACGTCCTTTCCACTACGAGCATCTTATTTTTTTTTGTTTTGTTTTACACTTAACAAAAACAAGTCATACCAAAACTGTGTATATTAATTAAGTTTTGGTTTTGAACCAGTGAAACTTTCAAAGGGATTTTCCCCGAAAAAATCTTAAACAGCGGTTCTTCTATCCGCCTATGAAAATTGCTTAAACCCACAAGTTCTTGGGCAGTTTAAATTTAATAAACAAACACCTCATCACTGAGATTTTTCTAACAGGAATTATGTTCCTTAAACACCTTTAAAAAATGTAGGGTGCAATGTAAGCTAAAAAGAATTTCTTCCTGTAGACTATGGCCAAAATGTACAACAACACAAGTCATAAACAATCGAGGGGGTCTTTATCGGTCAGTTTTTTGTTTTCAGTTCTACTTCTATCTGTGCATGACTTAACTCTCCGCCGTACTAACCCCGACCAAACTAATTAAACTAACCGACTCTCACTAACCCAATCTCTCGTGGGCCCTGATCCCTTTCTCACTGACTAACTGTCATTCTCTCACTGCCCTTCCTTAAGTAATCTCAATTACGATTTTCTAGAAAATTCTAAAACTTGTTCGACTTTGATTGGCCGTCGCCAGCGTCATGTCGCTGACTAGACCGTTTTTTCAATTAAAATTCTTCCCGTCTCTACCTTAAGGTTTTGGTCGATTTTCATGTTTTAAACAGAAACAAAGTCCTGCCCGTTTCTGTCGCTATAATATCTGGATATTTGACAAAATTGTTTATTAAAAGGATCCTAACATATTGTCTTTTTCGTTTGTTCATTTCAATATAAAATGAGGAAAAAATTATCGATTGTTATTTTAAATCAACCTTTTTCCTTAACATATTTCATTCGCCCTCACTTCAGGTCACTTAAAATATTAAACACCTACTCTGATTTAAAACTAAACATTGTTTTTCCATTAACGTATTTCCTTTGCCGTTACTGAATATGTTTCAAAATACTTATGATATTAGAGTTATTTTCAAAAAATAGTATTTTAGATGTAAATAAAAAAATCCTCAAGTAAACGATGAGTTCACCCTCTCTTACCCTTATCTTTTTTACACCCTGATTGGGTACTTCTGCTAGTGACAATATATATATATACCAACCACTCCATCCGAGTTGGATGAGACGCCAGCTCAATTTCTTATGTTTAACAGGTTTGAATTCAAACTTTTCCTTCTAGTAGACTGTCTGCCTAACCAAGGTTAAAGAGCCCAATCTACTCTACTATTTACTCAGAGTTGAAGTGAGAATAGATGGATGCATATATGTAACGAGATAATGAAGGTCCTGACTTTTGTGAGCTAGAACTACTATATTGGAAAAGGAGGAAGAAGAAATAAAAGATGATAAATGTTTAAAAAATACTGATGAGCAAAACAGGATGAACGATGGTTTGACTGTAGCGTGACCCCGAACGGAGAATGAGTGTCAACCGGAAGTTTCGGGTGTTGACCGGAAGTCACGTGGTGACGTGGAACGACGAAGAAAATGACGAGCCTCTTTTTGCTTTCGGACGCCTAGGGGAACGGACGGGCCTTTGATGCCTAGTATGGGGTCACAGTAATCTCAAGTAGTGTTTTCTCTCTCTTTCTCTCTGCCTTTCCTCCTCTCCGATACAGCCCACGGGACGAACCTACCCTGGAAATAAAGGCTATCAGTTGTGACTACATATTTCTCGCGTTGTAATTTTTATCAACACCATTTTAGCACTGTGGATTTGGAGGCACGTGGATGAGACCCGCTATACAATATACACCGCCGCCGCCACGTTACAGATATCGTTTTAGTGCCCGGAAAAAAGGCAGAACGTTGCATATATTTACCAAGGGTATTAGCGCTATACAAAAAGGTTCGTTTTTGATTTGAACTCGTCTCTTCGTGTCCGTATCCTACAAATGGTAATAATTTCACCACGCAGCCTCTTTTACATTAGAAAACCATTTGTTGAAATCATAATTAAATTAGACCTCTCAATTTCTCTTAATTTTTTAGATAAGGCTCAATAATTTGGATTATTTTAACTATTTGGGCTATTGTCCTCCACTTTATTGTTATCTACACAACGTTTCGCCCGATGTGTGTTCTTCGGCCTTCTTTAGGTATTTCTTGTTGGACTCGGGAACCTTCTCAAACTCGGGAGCCTTCATGTCATAATCGGAAGCCTCCATGAATTGTTTTTCTTTTTTCTTCAGAAATTCCTTGTCCATAAGCTCGAGGTGATATTATATATCAGTGGTTCTAAACCCCCCTTTTTTACCTATGGCCCCTCTCAGATTTCTATTATACTTGGTGGACCCCCTAGATATTCAATGTCTTCAAGTCATATTGTATTTTCATGATTGAATATTTTTATATTTGTCTGGACCCTCAAAATATTATATGTTCCCTGGGAGGCATATGGCCTCTGGTTGAGAACCACTGTTATAAACGATGCTTGGTTGGTAGGTTGGTTTGTTGATGTTTAATGGCATATCAACCCTAGTGGGTTATTTAATGCCGAATCTTATTTTTTATATATACATTTGACACGGCCATCGATATCAATTTATTTTAACTAATTTCACAGGAGGAATCCTCGACATTTCAATCAACTTAGTTTCAGTGACAACCGTCAATTTGTAAAAAAGTAAAGTCGTCGGGGGTGGCCTAAAGTCGGAATCAGTCAGGGAATCTATCCCCTTTTCACTAGCGCTAGAAGAAGGAGATTGTTTTGTGTTGATGTGGAACCCCACACCTACCATCAGCTCCTTACTTTACCGCACAAATCCCTGTGCTACTCATATACTGAGTAGGCGAGGGTTGCTATCGAAGTAGGAACCTTGAGGTTCCCAGCCGAACGCTCTACCGACTGAGCTAACCCGGAAATTCCATTTTTATTTTCATTTTCTACACCAGAAATACTTTTATATCTATTTTATTTTCTACACCAGAAATACCAGATTCAAACAATTGAAAATAGTTACTTTTGCTGAATAGGTTTATCAACTCTTTACCTACCAAATTTCCTCCACGGCTGTACCAAATTTTCTTGGTATTGGTTCCCTGTATCGCGGAGTATTCCCTATCTATTCAAATAAAGTCCTATTATCAGTATTATTATAAACTGAGTCCTTCCGCTCAATTATAATGAACTATATGTCGGATTTTGCCTGTGGCGTACCGGAGGATCATATAGGAGCGAGAGCCGTTGTGAGCGGTTTAAAGTAGACAAATAGTTAATAATATTAGTCCCTTTCCATCGAAAATGGGTCTTTCACCAAAATTTTCCGGTTGCAGTCTTGCACAATAAAAATGACTTAACGAATTCAACAGAAGCACATTAAAACCCATGTAGAGCTGCAATGAAAACATGTTAAAAATAACAATAAAAAACGCGTTTCTTTAATGACGAAGCAGTTGTTTTAGTGAACCTAACTGTCAGTTTCGATTTCGAAATATCTTTCACAAGCAAAACAATCACTCGGAATTTGCACTGGAAATAAATATAGGAATAATGCTGGCATGCTTCGGAAATATCGAGAAAAATATTACAACTGTGCATTGCCTTATCAATTAACCTGGCAAAGATTCAATTTTACAATTAAAGCAATCTTACTGCATCGGAATTTCTTACAGTAAGACTCGCTTCTCAAGGACAATTATAGAGACTGCACTGATTATACGTGATTTCGCTATATTTGCCTCATATTATCGTGTGTGCAAATTAAGAAGCCAGAAACCAGCTATTTATTCGCACGCCGTTTAACGTGTTAACTAAAGAAATAAAATAAAAACCTTATGTAGAAAATATAAATATAAATGTGCAAGTGAGAAAGAAAGGGGGAAATCTGAATGATATCACGTAGATTGAGTCAATGTTCTGTAAATAGGTATATTTGTATAGTTTATCTATCAGTAATCAGAAAGGAAAGCAAGTTTCAAGAATACCTATATTAATATGAACATAGATATATAGATAGATGGATATATATATAGATAGAAACCCTGGACTCTAATATTCACTTTGCCAATACAAGTGTTAGCTAGTATTCAACACACCAATTATTCGAATGTTAAACCTAGCAGAAAAAATAGAATAACTCTTATATTCACACGCCGTTTAACGTGTTAAATAAATGAATCAAAATACACACATACAAACGCATACACACACACACATATATATGCACCAACACACAACACACACACACACACACACACACACACATATATATATATATATATATATAAATATAAGGTGTGCTATAAAAGTATCGAGAATGAAGCTGTCGTTACCAATATAGAAATGAACAATGAATGGAACGTTATCTTTTTTTTTCAGAATATAAGGTGGGTCATAAAAATCTCGAGGTTGAAGCTGTATTTACCACGATAGAATTAAAAAATGAATGGAACCTTAATTTTTTCAGAATACAAGTTGTGTCAAAAAGTACAAAATATTGATTCTTTTTTGACACACCTTGTATATATACGTGTGTGTCCGTACGTGCGTGTGTATGTGTGTGTGGGTGTGTGTGTGCTGGCGTGCGTGCTGGCATGTGTGTGTGTGTTAGCATACATGTGTGTGTGCGCGTGTGTGGCGGGGGTGTATGCGTGCTGACGTGTGTGTGTGTGTTTGCATGCGTGTGTGTTGTGTACATGCGTGCGTGTGTGTGTGTGCGCGTGTGTGCGTGCATGTTTCTGTGTGTGTGTGGGTGGGTGGGTGTATGTGTGTGTGTGTGCGTGCGTGTGTGTTTGTGTGTGTGTGTGGATGTGGGTGTGTGTGTGCCCGCGTGTGTGTGTGAAAGAATGCAAGGAAAGCTTAATGATATTCCTTTAGATTTCATTATATTTTTTGGTTTCATGGCATTTAATGGTGGATTATTTAATGCCAAAGCCACCATCGTAGAAGAATAGGAGTGACACTATTTAACCCATAGCTGGGGTTAAAGAGACATAATATCTTTCCAAATTCGAAATATGCCGAAAGTAAACTGAATAGAACGACTAGAGTTCGAACTCGCTTACTCCCAGTGGCAGACCAGCACGATAGCCACTACGTAACGGGGATGCCCCTCCTGTGGATTGAGAGAATGTTTTGTATATATAAGGTGTGCCGTAAAAGTATCGAGATTGAAATGAACTGTGAATGGAACTTTAATTTTTTTTTCAGAATACAAGGTGTGTCATAAATTACCCAGCTTGATGCAGTATTTACTAAGATAGAAATAAAAAATGAATGGAACGCTAAATTTTAAAGATTTTTTTTTAGAATACAAGGTGTGACATAAAATATCGAAATTGAAGCTGTATTTACCAAGATAGAAATGAAAAATGAATGTTCCATTCATTTTTTTTCAGAATACAACGTATGTCATAAAGTGCTGAGTTTGAAGTATTATTTACTAAGATAGAAATGAAGAATGAATGGAACGTTATTTTTTTTTAAGAATACAAGGTGTGTCATGAAAGGGCAGAGTTTGAAACTGTATATTCCAAGATAGAAATGAACAATGAATGAAACGTTAATGTTTTTAGAATACAAGGTGTCATGAAAGTATCGAGATTGAAACTGTATTTACCAAGATAGAAATGAACAATGAATGGAACGTTAATTTTTAACTGAATACAAGGTGGGTTATAAAAGTGCCGAATTTGAAGTTGTATTTATAAAGATAGAAATGAACAATGAATGGAACGTAATATTTTTTTCAGGATACAAGGTGTGTCAAAAAGTACAAAAAATCTCGATACTTTTTGAATACACCTTGTATATTTTGGCACTTAATCGTTAAAGTATTCGGAAATCAAGAATAAACAGAATCACTTCAAAACGAAAAGATTGCATCAATTTCGATAGCTGAAAAGAAAAGTTGAAAGCATTTTTTTTCTCATTTTTCTTCGCTCAAAGAATGAAATGAATACTTAGCATGAACAATGTGCACTAAAATTTTAATTAACTATATATCCTAATTATAAAGAAACGTATTCATTTGCTTTAAATGGTTGAAAAGTTCTTTTTAACCCCAAGTTATTGAATACCCGTCATAGTTCGCAGGAATTATACAAACATAATATATATATTATATTATATATATATATATATATATGTAATTTAAATTAAGAATTTTTTATCACATTGATGCAGTGGCCGGCAGCCAGTGCTTTTGTTAATGTAACAGGTGTTACATGATATGAGACTGAAACTCATATATATATATATATAATATATAATATATATATAAAGTATTATATATTATAATTATATTGTGTGTGTGTGTGTGTGTGTGTGTGCTTGTGTTGTGTGTGTATATATATTGCTATATATATAATATATATATAATATACTATGCATTATATATTCGTTTTGTTTGTAAAAAGGCTTCGTTTCTCATTTTTATTGGTTTTATTTATCGCCACGAGAAAGTGAAGATAGCGCAATAGGATTTAACATCCATTATAGTCGCCGGATACTTTTTTTACTATCCTGCTCTCAATGTGCAAATACTGTCCGCAAGGGCATAGCATTTCATTTTTGGACATGAACATTTGGATCGGTTTTGGAAAAAAAAAAAATTCTTTTCTATGGATTCATTAAAACGCTTGATGTGTTCTGTAGTAATTCCGGTTTAATTAATATTGAATTTCCACTTTTTACAGCGAATCGCTGTTGGTGTTTCTTTACCTTACGGGTCACTTATTGCATTAAAAGTATTTAATATCTATGTATCTATATATCTATCCAGTCTATTCTATTTATCTGTGTTGTTTGTCAGTCTGTCTATCGGTCTATCTATATTCCTCTATCTATCCATTAATCTCCCTCTACCCCCCTCTCTCTCTCTCTCTCTCTCTCTGTCTGTCTGTCTGTCTGTCTGTCTGTCTATTGTTCTCTCTCCTCTCCTCTCTCTCTCCTCTATATATATATATAATATATATATCATATATATATAATCCAAAAGTCCAGAGAAGAAAAATATTCCTACGACACAAGAGTTTTATTCCAAAAAACCTTGTCGCAGTTTGAGAGCTCAATGTTTCGCTCTTAATGTTAGAGTCACAGAGCAAATATATAAGTAAAGAAAAACAAAAAAGACTTAGAGATTTTAGCTTATAGTCATATTTCAGGAGCTTAGACAAAGTAGTGAGTACAGCGAGAGTAGACACTTTGCCTCAAGCTCACTAAATAGACTATAACGCTAAAATCTAAAGTCTTCTTTACTTATATAATACATACTATATATATTATATATATATATATATATTATACTACTATGTAGATAGTATTAGAATAGATAGATAGATAGTGGGATATACTAGATAACATCTATAGGACAAACAGGTGTATCTGATAACAAAGGTTTGCCCAAAAAGTTATCTAAATTTTTTGTAGTTTTTGACATACATTTGTGTCTGAATAAAACCGTTCCATTCATCTCTCTCTT
>CM042152.1:40556294-40596772 GCA_023376005.1 Doryteuthis pealeii | reverse complement strand
CCCGAAGTTTAAAAGCTGGTATTTACCTAACGTAGTAAATTGGACACAAACTTTGAGTGGAAATACAGTATTTTTTTCGGAATAACAAGGTGTGTAAAATAAAGTCCACTTTAAAATTTCTTGATACCGTGTTTATTCTACCACACACTTGTCTTATCATGTGTAGACTTTTCTTTTTAAAATATTATTTGAAGGTTATTCTTGACAAAGCATCTATAGCACACAACCCCGCCTGTGGTTAAAATGATAGACGTTAGTGAATGAAAGATCATTCAACTTATTTACATGCCTCATAGTCATGTAGTGTAGTATATTCCTTATGCAAATAATATTCGAAATTTGACTGAATCTAGTAAATGGATATATCTCCGAACTGGGTCACCCTATGTAGATTTAAAAGTGGTGCTTTGGCAGTATTTAAAAATAGGGTGACATAATTTAAAATATATAGAGATAAATATACCAGTGCAGAAGTCGACCTCAGAATATTACACTTGTTCTAGTCATAAAATTCTTAAGATATATCACAACTCTGGGTTAATTTATCAAATTCAACATTGAGAAACTGTATTTTTTCAGCAAACTCTAATTTTTTCCCCGATAGGTTGGATTCTAACCGGGCATTTTTATTAGAAATATGGTTCATTAGTTTAAGATATGTTCACAAACTACTTTTAAACAGGTATGGAAGTTACTGATATTTTGAGTAAGATCGTAATAATATTAAATCAAAAATTATAAAACAGTATATTAGTTGATAACATTTTTCGATGTTCTTCTACAGAGATAGTTAATGTACTCAGTAATGATACTCATTAACTATATATGTACATACCTTTCAATAAGCCTCTATATCTAGGTCAGGCAATTATAGGAACTAAATTCAGTTGAAAGGTAATGCTCAAGTTACCCCGAGATGATGTTAAATTATTTTGTTAGAGCATTACTCACAACCCAGAAAGATAGAAATCATTGTCATTATTTTCACATGTTCTTCTGCTTCTCACCATTCCTTTTTCTAATTATCCATTCATTTGCTCTTTTTTTTTAATGTATTTGTTTATATATTTATATATGTTTACTTTGTAAGGTTCTGATATTTTCAGTTGATACTCATTCTTTCTAATGTATCTTTAATTATTTCTCATTTCTTCATTTGGTAATCCCTGTGTTTCTTGTTCCTTATCTTCTTTACATGATATTCATCTTCAAAATCAATTGACGACCATTTGTTCGTACTCTTACCGCGCTCAGCTATTTGCGCTTCCTCTACACAAAAATCATATGACAGTCCAATCTCTCCTCTCCCCTGTTATAAACGGGATGACAGAGGTCCGCACAAATTTTGCATTTGTTCTGTTGTAAATTATCATCTCACAACAGACAGACTTACACTATTTCCCAAGAGATAGTGAGGCAATACAATTGAGTAACAAACAGCTAACAATTTACGCAGAAACATATGTTTTGTGAAGCAGACATTTTAGGTTAGAGCAACAACGGCATGAACAGTGCTAACATTTGTTTAAATAACACCATTTTATCTATCTGAGGCCAGCATGAATCGAACTAATGTCTGATAAATATCTAGAAGAACAATGATGAAGTAGAATATATAAATGTTAAAAGTCAAGCTATAGAATGTAAGAGTATTCTCCATTTGGCATACGAATTAAAGAAAAACATTAAAGTAAAATATGAAATAATTATTAGCAGTAAATAGCAACGCGAAATAAAAAGGAATAACTATATGGATAAATTTGATCTTAGCTTTAGTGTTCACGTTGGTTTGTGATGACATCAAGACCCATTGAAAGCTGATAATTTATAAGATTATATAGTAAAAGTGGCCTTTTGTCGGGGTATCTTTGCAGTATTCACGCTCAGAGACTATTAAACATGTTACGCATGTATTATATTTGTCTTAAACTATCCAATGTGCTGAGAACATATGTCAGGGGATATACCGGTATCGCAACCAGGAGAACCTTTGCGATAACCTTGACGAGTGCAACTAATGGACTGGAGCTAAAGCGGACACTCTTACAATTAATATTTTTGTCTTATATCGGTGGGGAAATACCGAAAATGAGATCCCTAATTACTGGACTGTGTTTAGACATATTTATTATTTTAAAGAGGTTTCATATTAAATTAAGCAATGTATATTTTTAAATCATATATTAATATTTTGCAGAACCGACCTAATAAACGACCAACTATTAACAGTCAGGTAGACAGAATCAAGTCATACCTAGTCATTTGGGATAGAGAAAAAAGAATCAAACATGTTCATCTAATGAGCCATTTTGTTGATCGTCGCCAAAGACCGACCAACGGAGTGAAAAATGACCATGAGAAGCGATAAGATAGAACAAATATTCTTCGACCTCTGGCACATCAGATAACTGACCGCCGTGCAAACCTCTGCGTGGAACAGGTTGTAGGATGAAGTGTTCAGTTACAGAAATGTGGTAATTTGGGTCGCAACTTGGAGGTCCACCCGCAATGTCCTGAGATTGAATTTTATGCTTGTGGGCAATTAGGATCAGGGGAATTAATCAGCAAGAACTCATTTTCAAACTTAACATTGCGACTGTTATGAGTCGTTGTTCCTTAGTTTACTACACTAATAGAAGAAGAAGAGTCCTTGCATGGATCCTTCAGAAAGAGACTTGCTGTCCTCACAAAGCAGTTTCTAAACACTGACCTTCTTCAGGGAACTCACTCAGCTACGATAGGTGTGCCAAAAAACTTGAATATATGATAATGATCTGGAGGATTGGACAAAGTCGAGATGCCCATCCAAGACAACAGCGTTGTTATGATCAGCCCCTTCATATATACAAATTAAGTTATCTATCAGTGGGAAAACCTTGAAAGGAGGCTTGTTGCCTATCTGTCAGCCTCACCAGTTGTAGCGGACTCTAATCAACTTCTTCTTTACTTAACGCAGGCAATTAGGTGTTGTTTGGGGCAAACTCTCATACGATAATAATAAATAATAAATAATCAATAATAAAATAAAATAATAATAATATATTAATAATAATAATAAATGTTTTGACACAAGGCATATGAATCAAAAAACCCATAGGTTCAGATGTATTATCATATCGAAGACTGGAGTCGACGACCATTTTTTATTGTCCCTACTATTATTTACTACCTAACCCATATGATTATAGAGAGGTTTAAGGAAGTGACGGTCCATTACACCGTTAGGTGTATTAGTGTTTTCTTCTACGTACAATAAGATCCTTGTATTTAGTATTTATATTCTCATTGCCCGTCTTATTCCACCGGAGCTATTAGTCCCCATCTTCGTTTTACCTCGTACAACGTTTCGGCCAATACCGGTACGATATCTCTTTGCTATTCTGAAGACCAAGGATTACGCATTTGTGAGGGCAATCGGCCGGAAAATCGTTGTATATGTTAGCGCATATCAACTAAATGAAAGAATATGATAGACAAATAGTCTCGAATAACGCAGATATTTTATATCCCTAGCTAATCATCAAATGTCTCAGTGGCAGTCAAACGTTATGATACTGTTAGGAAGTATTACAGATTTTCCGGACTAATAGACGGACCCTAGGTACGGTGACATTATGTTCAAAATTCTGGACGAGGCGCTTATTAGCATTTCACATACCACTATTTTCCCTGAGAAAGGTGGGCATTCCATAGTTATATAAATTACTACTCTCTAATCCTCTCGGCTAGCTAGCTACGGGAACCTAGTAGACGCAGTTGTTCTTTAGTATGCAAATCTTACTTTCTTTAATGTCTAACCACTCAAATAGGCAGTCTGGCATAAATACATAGCCGACAGCTGCTCATCTATTTCAATCATCAATACATCATAAGGAATCATCAAATGCTAATCAATTAGCATTCATGCGGATTAGTTCATTTTCTATCATGTCGCCGCCTACTACCAGTATATATACATTTGAACATCAGGTCTCGACATTTACCCATTTACCATAATTCATATCATAATGCCCATACCTAGGGAAGTCAATCTATCATCAACAGTCCTCCAGCTCTGTCCTTGAGTGAAGCAGACTGTTTCAGTTAGCCTTAGAAAGTCTTTGCACGCGCCAACCCCGCACACTCTTCCAGTGGGACTACGTTCACCATGTGCTGCATTTCCCGCTTGCGAACAACGCAGCAGACAGAAGATGATGGATTTCGATACTTGTTTCGCTAAAGCTTGAAACAGTTCTACAATCATCCTGCAGCCTTTCTTCCCCCTCAAACACGCAGTTAATGCGCGTTTCCATCGGATATTTCTCTATTGTACGGTCGTGACATCATTTTAGGCGCCGTGCATTTAGGCGTCGATATTACCCGGCACGCTCATATTGGTTAGAGACTCGTACAGCTCTTTTTACTTCAATAATCGCGGTTAGGAGGTACGTCAACAGCTTCATTTTACCTTGCTTGCAGTGTTTTTACTAAAGTGTCAACTGTGGGTTTGTTTTAAAAAAAAATCGCTCAGCAAAATTCTTTGTTGCAGCCATCTTCCATCCTCTATCTGATGCCTACACCTTAAGCTATAGGAGCATGTTACATAATTTATGAGCAGTTCAATCCGAGACTTATTGTAGACGTACCTGATACTGTTCTTAGATAATTATATTGGACGATTCAGTTGGTGCCGTTACCCTCTTAAAACATTGAGCACTGGGAGTAAATTCGGGCCAAGAGCCGATATAATTTGTAGACATTATTAATGGTAATGAAATCTTTACCACAACTGCCCTTACCGGTAGGGACTAGCAATATGGTATACAGCGTGAGAATAAGTTTAGGTTTAGTTACAGCTTCGATGGCAACAGACTGGATCCCTCGGCCGTAAGCGAAGGTGTGTGGAACACCCTTCTCGGTTCAATTTATTATGTAGTGAGCATACTGTATTCGTTTTCCTGTTCGTCTTAATCTCAACTGCTTTACGCGCCGTGCGAGAATCAGGAAGGGGTAGAGGGGCCTAAAAGGCTACTGACAATAAGCTGAATACACCTACGAAAACAACCGAAGATTTATACACAATTATATTCCGCACATAGTATATTGTGTTTTAATTCATAGATATAAAGATTCTACTATTATGCAACTATTCCGAGAAGCCAACTACCAGATCACTCCTCACCTACCCCACAACTGCAGATCCTGACAAGATTAATAATCTACTCGTAAGAAGAACCAAGCATTTAAAAAAAAGCCCACTTGAAGAAAGCATGGCCATCCCAATCATCGGCCGTTACAGACGAGTAGACGAATTAGCAGAAGTGCGGGAAACGTTGAGAAAGGATTCAATTTATTATTATACATGCTTGCTCTTCCTCTTCCCTAATCGTCATCTCCACTCCACACGTCTATCCACGACTTCTCGGTCGGGTCCTAATCCTATCTCACCAGTCCATCGAATTCTCTTACTCCCTTGTCTTCTCTCTCCATTGTATATTATTACTAGCTCCAGACTAGAGGATAGTAGTACATATACTTTGCTATCCAACAGTTATGGGATATCTTACCATTATGTTGAATTCTACCGCACGTTTCAAAGATTTGGGACTTCGGTAGGAATCATTTTTCGACTCTACCACCACACACCTTAAGTAAGACAAGGCTGCTAATATAGGGCACCTATTTGGGAGATCCCCAAAAATATTCAAAAAATGCCTTTTCAAGTGGGTGTAATGAAACTGAAACTAGTGATAATCGTAAACTTTACCAAATAGCCTCTGTCCCAGGATTTGACCTCGGGTCCCTGTTCTTTTTAGTGTTGCATTCAGTGCCCTGTTATTAAGGTGGTCACCACTCTGGCACTCGGATTTACTGAACAACTCATCGGTTCTAACTTCAGTAACGGTTGTTTCTAAAGTGATTTTGGTGCAATCCTTAAAAAAGAAGCGTGTATGGGTAACACAGTGAGGATGAAACTCACTTTCGTTCTGGGTCCCAAGTTAGTGGTCATAAGAGAATCTGGCGCGAGTCCATGACAGTAATGCGGACACTAACGATATGACACAGAAAAAAAGAATACCTACTTTGTACCCTAGGTTGCAGAGTCGAACCACCTTCTTCTCATCGTTGGTCCCTGACGCGCCCATACCCCATGTACTAGCAAAAGCAACTAACTATATTGTCAAGGTAAAGGTTGTTGATAATCTATTGTTCATATAATAGCATATCGTAAATACACGATATACTTCAGGAAAGGGTACTGATTCAGAATGTATTATAAATCAAAGAATAGGTGATGTAGAAGAAAGTCAAATTAAGAGTGATGAGTAAGCAGATGTACTTTGCTAGTAAAAGGTTTTTTTTTCAAACCAAAAGCACTGGATTGAGCCTGTCACCGAGAGAGATGACAGGAAGATGCCAATTACTAGAGCGACAGACCATGCCCATGCATATTGGAAGAGGATGTTGAATTTGGAAGATAGACAGATATGGAGAATTGGACAAAGTATAATTAAATCACAGAGTAAGAACAAGAATGGATGAGAGACGTGATGATCCGGAGACAAAGAGAGATGAGAATTGAACAGGTAGCTGTACGATATATGGAAAGTTGTGGAGTCATTACGAGCGTGGCCAGACTTCGTTGGTCGGATATCGGAGGGAGGCTTAACCAGTCGGTGGTGCGTAGGCCCGGGTGTTTCCGCGTTTCTAATTACTGAATGATGCTGGTGAGGAATTTGGTACTTCTGTTTTTGGGCCTAGACACAAATAGGCAAGTTAGCCCAGGTTTTTTAGCATATGATCTTCTTCATACATTCGTTTTCTTCCTCTCTTGTTGATCGGTGCTCGTTCCACGGGTTTCACGGTTACACACTAGTCTTCCTAGAGCACGAGAGTGGCTCGGGGTGGCTTAAGCCACTATTGTACGGACGTAAACAACCACCACTCAGGATTTTTTTATATCGTCCTCATGGTTAGTTGGGTAGTGTCTGCCAGTGATCAGGCTCGAAGGTTTACCCATTTAATCACACTGGTTGGCCGGTACGTAATTTAATTCGAAACCTGATGCCCTGTGATGTACTTTTGTAAAGCCTGCCTTAGTGATACTCCTATCTCTCCGGTTGTTCTTTTACTTTTCTTGTTAGGCTTGTTCATTCTATTAAAAGAATAATCGACTGTTGATTTCTCGTTTCGTTCATAGAACGTCGGATTCTACTATTATCTTTATGGGCAGAATACTCTCGTTTTATATTTATCTCGGTGTACGCACATAATTTAAGGTTCAGATGATTAATGCGATTACAGATCACTTGATTGGTTGGTGTCGTGCATCGATCCGATTCCTTAGTGTTGGGGAGTCTAAGCAATCCTCTTTTTGTTTGTTATACCTCACCTTATCAGGGTTTCCTCCAGCAGTGTGGTGCGAAGATAAGAATCCTATTGGTTTTTGGTATTTTTTCGTTCCGTATTTAACGTTTGGATTTCCCTCATCTACGTGTTTGGAGATACCAATTGAATCCTCTGCTTATGGTTTTAATGCCCCACTATACACAATTTAGATGGTATTTCCTCTCAATCTTTTCCTCAGTGTTGCATACGCCTTTGCAAGAGTAAATCCCTATATGGTATGTTCGCTCTTATTCAACGCCCATGGATTTCCTACTTAGTGTTGGGTTATGCCTAGTGTTCACGAGAATGTCCTTCTTGGTTTTGACCTCATTTGTTTGAACCCAGAACTTGTTCTGATATAACCAATTTCATATTTACCGAATCGGTATTACCATACATGTATAGCTTTGGGTAGTAGAATCCTTTTGGAATTTTAACACCCCAGCTCGGATGTGAATCCTTGGTGCCAGTAAACATGGGTATGGGTATTGGAAAGGTTCTTTGGTTTTACAGACTCTGGCGCTTCCACCACTTCATGATTTGCAATATAATCTCCTCGGATTCTTTGGTCCTCTAGCAGTTGTTGGTAAATCCTTTGTTTTAACATCGTATTACCTAAGGTGTTGGAAAGAGAATACTGCTGGTTGTTCCCGTCGTCGGTTCCTTAGTGTTGGGGGTAGAATCCATTGGTTTACCTTCCCTGATTTTCAACGGTATTCCCTTACAGTGTTGCAGAGAATCCTTTAGCGTAGGGTGTTGGGGCGTTCCGTGGTTCCCCTATAGCTGCTCTGTGTAGATCCATTTGGTTTTAACACGAACCATTTTTATTTTAAACAATAACTATTACGGTATTCTACAGTGTTTTGGCATTTATAAAGTTAGAGGAATCCTTTGGTTTGTTCGTTCGTGGTTCCTTAGGTGTTGGTGGTAGAATCCATTGGTTTTTACCCAATACGGTATTCCTCAGTGTTGGGTAGAAAAGAGAATCCCTTTGGTTTTTTAACCTCGTATTACTTTCCTCTGCCATTACCACAGTGATTCTGGCGTAGAGATCCTTTGGTTGTTCGTAGGCAACTATACGAGTGGTTATGCCGCCATAGTGTTGGGCCTACCGATAGTAATACTTCCATGATTGCGTTTTACGCCAAAAGTTAGTGTTATTCAGGTCGGGTACTCTATATACCCTTCTTAGTGTTGGGTTGAATAGAATCCTTTGGTTTTACACAATCGGTATTTCCTTAACCCCAGTGTATGCAAGAGAATTCCTTTAGAGTTGTGTCGACTCGTGGTCCTCCTTAGTGTTGGGGTGTAAGAACTCATCAGTTACATTGATTGTTTTATAACACAAACATGCGGCCGGTGTTTCCATCACAAGTGTTTAGGGTAGAGAAATCACTTTGGGATTGTATAGTTAATTTTACAAACCTCAGGTAAATTTTCTTGTGACGTCTCTCATCAGTGCCGGTTGTTGCAAGGGAGAATCTTCTTGATGTGTGTCTGTATTAGTCAGTAGATTAGCCGTGGTTCCTTAGTGGTTCCGGGGTATGTAAATAGATTACCTTCCTTATAGGTTTTACCATCGAGTGTCTTCGCTCAGTATCCGTGGTAGTTGGACAGTTAAAGATCCCTATAGGTTGTTGTACACGTTCGTTGGTTCTCTGTTGTATTTGAGGATAGCAATACACTGTGTTTACGTGAAAAAAATATTTTTGGTCGGGTCATCCTTGTAGGGGCTGGTTGCATTTGCACAAAAACCTCGACATTCACTTTACAGTGGTAAATTCTTTGTTGTTTCGTCAGTGAAGAATCATTTGCGTGTTTTTTCTTCTTCACTTTGGTGGTTCCTTAAATTAGAATTTGTTGGGTAGAAAATTCTTTGGTTGAACAGGGTCCTTGGTCACACAGATGCAGTTCGTCCGTGTCAAATACTTGAATGAACGCTCTCACAGATTAGGCTATTAAAAAATAGTTAACTAACGCACGATTTTATCGAAGCATATGTTGATTTAGCTGGCTCTTAATCCTCGTGCCACACTGAGTCTATAATTTAAGTGGCTTGATTTCCAAATCCAGCAAAACATCGAAATTAATTAACAAAATATTCCAACTTCTTGTGTCAAAATATCTGTATTCTCTCGCAGTGGACGAGTATGTTTTGTTTTTTTATGTTTTTTTTACGGGCAGTAACAACCTCTTTTTTGGGTTTGTTTTTAATATTTGCCAATCAAGTCATTCGCGTTTGCTATTACCTGTTTTGGAGATGAATTACTGCGCTGAATTTTAAAGCTAAAATTAATAAGGAATAAAACCATCAAAATCTATTCTGTGAAGTTGAAAATAATGTTTGTAGAAAATCTTACTTTATTGTGAATGGGATAATAGATTTACATTATACTCACTGATTCTTCTCATTACCTGTTGAATCATTATGTTGTCAAACAGCTTTATTTTATATTTCAGCTCTGGAATGGAAGGTTAGAGTCGCTGTCTAGGTACGATTTGACCAAATTTGAAGACCGGATGAAGATAACGAATAAGAGGGAGAAGGAGAAGAGAAGATAGGTGAGGTTTGATGAGCAGTTAAAGAAAGTGGGAGTTTTGGAGTATTTGACGATGAATATACAGGTGTCTCGGAATGCACACCAAATTAAATTTATAAATTTATTGACTGCTGCGTGGGGCGCCTTGTGCCGGATTAAGCCAGCCAATGAACAGGCGTCGGAATACGTGGTTGAGGTTGGATTAACTATTTAATTGCCGATCTTGAAAAGCCCGTTCATTATTGCAAGTATTTCGCCACGTTTGAACAGATCTCTAACTCTACGCTCCTGCTCAACCAAATCCGATATCTGCCGCATACACTAAAGGAACACCGGAACAACAATGAAAGGATCAACCACACTAAGGGACAACCGAAGAACAACCAATGATTCTCCCAAGCACTACGAGAACACCGAGTAAAAACCAAAAACAAATGATTCTAACCAAACACTAGGGAACACCGCCGAGAAACAACAATGATTCTAAACCTCCACACTACGGGACACCCGGAAGAAAAATCCAAGCTTACCAAAGACTCTCATACTCTTCAAACTACTAAGGGCACCGAGAGATAGAACCAAATGAATTCTACCCCAACACTAAGGAACATCGAAGAACCCACCAATAGAGTATTTCAATAACCCCAACACTAAGGGACAACCGTAGGAAAAACCAATTAATTTGAACTTCTATCCAGTTAGCAACACAAGGACCCGTAGGTTAAAGCAACCAAATGATCTCTCAGACCCTATTCCCTTAACAGATCCAAGTTTGAACATCCGCCAAGCAACCTCAACCTAACCACCGGATTCATTTAATTATCCCCAACCACTAAGGGAACAATCACCTCGAAGGTTAAGAACCAACATGAGTTCTACCCCCCCCAAACTAAGGAACAACGGGAACACAACCAAAGGGATTCTAACCTCAATCACTGAAGGGGACATTCCTTCGAGGAACAGAACCTTATTACCGGTTTCTTTCTTACACTATACAAAGGATTTCTCGCATTACTGTCTTAACACATCATGCGCGGAGCCTCTTCATTTCCTCACTATCATTCCGCGCACCTTAACTATTCCTCTCTCCTCGTCTTCATCTCCATCTTTTTTCTGAAGCCCCTAACACACATGGTTCTCGCAAAAGATCGTTAAAACAGAGAGAGAGGGGGAGAGGAAGAACCGCAGCTCAGAGAGAGCTCGGGGTGGCCTTCAGCCTCGCGAGGAGACGCACGCAGATGAAAGAGAAGTGGATTATGGAATCGTCGTCCAGGATTTGTTACCCGTAGGGAGGAACAATGACATCTGCCCCTTGGTTACTTCTAAGAAGGTTGTAAAAATTGAAAAAAATAGAAGATTTCCAGCACCAAAATGTAGCCATTCTTTGATGTTATATGTGCAGCGGCCTCAGGAGATTCGGCCCTTTTGTAGGTAGATGTGGCTCAGCATTTTGGGTGATTTGGACAAAAACACTCACAAGTATATAGATTATTTTTTTTTCTCCAACAAACCGACATCAGGAGGTCTTATCTTTCTAGAAAGTACTTTATTGGGAAATGGGATAGAGAAAAACAATCGTGTGACACAGTCGCTCTATAAGAGAGTACACAATATAGTGGTACATATCAGGTGGGCAGGTAGTATTGGACTCTTGAATGACACATATACCACACTCTCGATGTTCAAAGGAAGGCCATTTCTAAACAGGACCACTGGGTAAAAGGAACAGTCTTTAAATTCATACTGCTGTACTATCTTTGAAGAAGGTGCTCATTTCACGCTTCTGTCTTGGTGTTGCTTATGGAATTCGTAATACCTTTAAAGCGCAATAAAAATGCGTTACTTTAGACTGTGCGGTAGTATCCTTAATAGGATTTTCAGCCGCATAAACTTCTTCCAGAGATTGTTCATATTTTTTCAACCCGTTTCTTTTTCATTGGCCGTATTTTTCAGAGGATACCACAGATGATCCATGGTTTCTTAAAAATCAACTATGTTCTTCTAGCGCGTTTAGTATAGGAGGGTGATTGAAGACCGATCCACATGGCCAGGCATTCTCATATGTTATTGTGCGTTGGTTAGTTGTTGCTTCTCAGGGTTAATTCAGATATATCAAGGCCACCATCAAAGGCAGGTCAACACCTCGAGTGTAATATGTTATTCTCTTCAAGATTTATACTAAGCCTTTTATCCATAGACAGTATTTCACTGGGTATATTTATGAAATAAATAAGGTATTTCTAAGTATAGGTTGACATTACCATACATATACCTACTATATATATGAACTATATATATATATATAATATGAATATAGGTGAATATATATAATGTGAGTATTACAGCTTTTAGGGAGATCCATGCAGAGATATTATAAGTGATTGTGAGTATAACTATGATGTAATATATATTTTATATGGAGCGTATTATTAGTATAGGTAAGAATATGAATAATATATAATATAGCGTCCCTAATACATTATATATATATATATATACCACTGGTGCCCCACATAATGGTGCGGGGCGGCAAAGCTTAAGTGACCATCATCATGCTGGTTGGGAATCAACCAAATTAAATGGTATCTCCAGCCTTGAACCACCAGAGCATGTAAATGTATATATAATAATATATAAAAGTATATATAATATAGTTAAACTATTATATATACCATATACCTATTTAAGCTATATTTGTATATATAGCATACCCGTGAGATTAATAATCTACTCATGTATTAATATAATCACGTAGGTAATAAATCATAAATATAATATAACTATGTATATATATGTATATATAGGTATATATATATATAATATATATATAAGTATATATATAGATTAAGATAGATATGATAGAATTTAGAAAATAAAGTTTTGTACTTAGATCAGATAGATAGATAGATAGATTAGATAGATATGATACAAAAACAAGATATTTATTAATTAATGTTAAGGCACAAAACGACTGAGTGAAGGAATGGACTCAGAGCCAAAAAGAAAAAAAAAAAGAAAGAATCGATGAAAAAAAAAATATTGGGGGAATTGTGTCATTTGCGATACAATAAGCAAAGTCTGTTGGATATACCTACAGCAATGATAATGGGCCTTGGTGGTAAGCTTCAGTCGGTAAGACCCAGCGTTGCGGTCTATGGAAATTCCACAAGGTATACTAGTTCGATAGCCATGCCTCGCCAACTCAGCGTATAAGTATAGGCACAGGGATCTGTTGCGGTGAACGTAAGGAGGCTGATAGTAGGTGCGGTGCTCCATCTCAGATGCTAAAATAACTCCTTGGTCTAGCGCTAATTGAAAATGAGGTAGGACCTTCCTCACTACTTGATCTGGCGGCTATATCACTACGACTCTTTTATAAGGGTTATGCCCCGCTATGATTTCACTTTGTCTTCCGACTCCCATTTATCATTTACTTATAATTTCGGATAATTATCCATTATCAATTTTCCACTATATCGTATATAAAGCCCATCCATCATACGCCCCGTCTTAGCCAATATAGTGCCATAACCTAATATGATTAAAAAAGTATTGTAATTTTGATTTAAAACTATTCTACTCTACTATCTTTAAATTATTAAACATTAAAGAACAGCATATAATTTAATGATAAATAAATTGAGAATGTGGGGTTTTGCCACAGGACTTCCCGCACACATACCACGGACGTCAGCGCGATACACCACCCATCACACCACACAAATTCTATATATAGGTGTACTGGGTAAGATTAAGCGTAGACTTATAAGTTATTATATATCGTAATATTTCGATCGGTTATTTAGTGGTCCAATCTTTAACATTATAACAGGCCCGTTTAAAGGTAAAGGCCAAAGTTAGTGTGATTTCCAATACTTTTTATAGTATGTGAGGTTCCGATGGACGGTTGTTATATATAGTCACATATCTTGTGATTGTCTGCTAGATTCGCCACAAGGAGAATCAGATAAGAAAGAATTACGCCACAGAGTGTGATATAGAATAGGCCACACATCTTACCAATTTCGACGGGCCCCTAGATGACTTAGTATGATCTACTCTCCCTCCCAAGGTCAATAGTCACAAATACGATCACAAGAGAGAGAGCACGAGAAGAGCACGAGCCACTTAAAAGCATTGGGGATGACTAAGGGACCACAACCGAGTCCATAGTACCAGAGAAAAGAGAAAAAGACAGAGGATCTACGCAGTGAGACTGACGAGTAGAGAGATAGAGAGAGCCTATAGTTGTCACAAATCCACCAGTTACGGTCAGAGATGTGAGAAAGTAAGTATAGTTTCAAGAATTTCACTGCGCCCAATAAAAATAAGGATATCCGCGTGTTCGAATAGTAACACACGGATGTGTTTAAAAGTCAGTTTTTCTATCTATTAGTGAGAAGAGATGGCGGTTAAAAAGGTAGTATCGCGCAAGAGTAGAAGAGAGTGGATTGATACAGAGCATGATAACATTTCCGTGATATTAACGGTGAGAGGTAGAGTTGCTGACGGAGTTTTAGCATCAGTCTCGATAGGTTGAAGAGCAGCCGTAACTAGAATTGAGATAAGTTCTAGTTATCGATGAGCGGGAGACCACCCCAGCACTTATGATGAGGGCATGAAGTGATTATAAAAGGGAATACTTTAATTCTGAATCTGTAGGCGCTAAGAAATAAAGATTAGGAGCTATAGGCAAAAAAGCACGATCCTCTCAGGAGGTCGGGGCGACTAAGCGAGAGAGCGGAGTAGAGAACTCCCCTCGGTTGGTCGGGGTGAAGCGAGCACAGTGAGCATGAGAGAGAACGCAGAGGAGAGACCAGCTGCACGGCTGAGACGCCATTGAGACGATGATGTTATGTTGAGAGTGACGTAGACGCACGAGTATTCATAATCAACCAACTTATCAATACAGTAGAATTAAAGGAGAAAAGCAACTAAGGGAGACGGAGGTTTTATATCATTATTTATTACCAGAAAGCGCGAGTAGAGCTACCGAGGAGAGGCTGAGTTACACCCTTTCTTATTCACATTTCCCATGTATGAACAATTACGATATTCGGACGCAGATAGATCCAGCAAGGAAGGACGAAATCTAAATAGTGTAAAAGGTACAAAGATGGAGAGTAAACGATCGCATAGACACTTAGAAGGAGTAGAGAGAGTAGAGTCAGAGAATGACGAAGAGCAGAATTGTATAAATGACAAGCACACCCGATCGCACGAAGAGCGCATGACGCAGCATTTAATATGCACAACGCTGCGGTGGTAGGAGACCAATCACTTGTCAAAGGGGGGATGATAATACGTCATCCCATTTCTACTTGAAACCCGCTGGGTTATGACATTTTGTTACGATTGTGGTCGACGGGATCGAACATCAATGGTGTATGAGATATCGTACCTCTGACGAGGGTGTGAAATTAACAACCCCTCCCCGACCTCCTATTACCGCTGCGGCTCCACTTTGGGGGCTTAGAATATGCGGGGAGTGGACGACGAGAGAGCTACAGAGACGCCCACTAGCACGCTATGCACCATATAATATACAGAGAGAAAGATGCAACAAAAAGAGGTATAATACAAGAAGGAAGAAAGAGAGCGATTAGAGATTAACCAGACAGACGGAAAGAAGAAGACGAAAGAGAGAAAGAGAAACAGAGAGTGTGTAAAGAAAAGAAGGAGAGTAGAAACAAGAGCAGAGAAAGAGAGAGATAGAGAGAGGAGAGAGAGAGAGAGAAGAGAAGAGGGGTAGAAGGAGAGAGAAGAGTATGAATATAATAGTACAGAGAGGAAAGATGCAACAAAAAGAGGTTATAATACATACAAGAAGGAAGAAAGAGAGCGATAGAGGAGTTTTACACCCAGAAACAGCGTGGAAAGAAGAGAGAACGAAAAGAGAGAAAGAGACAGGAGAGAGATAAAAGGAGCAAGAAAGAGATAGAGAGCAGTGAGAGAGAGAGAGAGAGAGAGAGAGAGGAGAGAGGAGAGAGAGAGAGGAGAAGAGAGAGACCCGAGTTGGACCCAAGAATAATAGGTCGATAAATCTACGCGCACAGAACCGAAATGCAATTCTTAGAATATACTTCGACAAAATGCCTATGCATAAATATTTCTGCAACTATCTGGAGGGCGTTTATGTTTCGAATTTAATTACAATAATATAATTTAAATATATTTTGCCTTTTTTTTTCCCAACACTTTTTGAAAACTCAATGAAGTATTTGCAACCATTTCAGCAGTTCATATTGTCTGTTCATATGATTCGTAATACAGACTGTTGTTAAAATTTGGAATTCCTATTGGAATATAATTCCGAAGTGAGCAAAAAAAAAAAAAAAAATGACCTATCCCGAGGAATAAAATCTTTCAATTTCTTTGAAGGATTTTTACATTCCTGGAGATCAAATGAGATCAATTTCTTCTCCGGGAGTTAAACGGAACTGCTTTATCACCAACATTCCTTCCTGGCATAAAGGAACAATGCTCGATTACAAGTTTAAGAGTTAACTTTATTTATTATATAAAAATATATATATATAATATAAAAATTTGTCCTGAAGATAATTGGCTAATACGGCGCTGCTTTAAAAACCAATAGTAATAAATGCGTTTTTATTGCATAATATATATATATTATATATATTATATATATATATATAATATATATATATATATATTATAATATATAAAGTGAGTCAAAAAGTGTCGAAATTTTCGGTAAATTTTGACACACCTAATATTCTGACAAATTAACCTTCCATTCATTCTTCATTTCTATCTTGGAAAATACAGCTTTAAAATCTGTACTTTTTTGACACACATTATTGCTCCTATTTGATTATTTTTTATATATATTATATATATATATATATATATATATATATATATATATATATATGTGTGTGTGTATGTGTCTGTCTGTCTGCCTGTCTGTCTGTGTCACTCGAATTGATGTTGCCAACAATTTATCTACCAATTTATATCAGTGCATTTATATATTTAATGAAAAAACTAATTTGAAATCCTGGATTGTTTATGTTCATAATCATGTTAATGTATGAATACATCCTCCTCCCAATCTATGGGTAAATAGTAGGACATACTGGATTATTAAAACCCTTGGTTAGCCAGTTATTGGAACAGAAAGAAAACTCTGAATTCTACCAACTTTATTCTGCTTAAAAAATGAACTTGTCCCACCTTCTCATGCAGTATACTGCTTTTTAAATTCTTTGCATCGGGTTGCACACTGCAAATGTACTTGAGAAAGAACGACGAACACCTGTATAAATATATATCTTATATATACGAGGGTGGGTCAAGGAGTAATGTCATTTTGTTGAGAACAGCTATAATTACCAACACAGGAACATGATCATACATCAAAATGAAGCTGGTCAGCTGTCGTTCACATCCTACTGTCTTCACATAGTCACCGTTTTCTCTCTCAATAGCAATTTACTACCTTCGAATGAGAGCATGTATCTTCTGCCCCGTAAAAATCTGTTGACTGTTCTTTGAGCCCACTTCTTCATTACAGGTTTCAATTCCTAGTCACTGGAATAATATTTGTCTCTCTTCGGCCCCATATAGAGGTTTGAGATGTGGCATCCCGTTGGTGTGGGTGGCGACCCTGATGCTTAAGGGTGGAACTCTGGGGCTGAGTATCCATGATATGCAACAGTCCAATCGCAAGAAAATTGAAATTTATTACAAATTTATAAAATGATTTACTAGTAGGACCTGTGAATATATATGCAGTATGATAATTTAATTATTACAAACGTGGTGAAATCTTTGTGTGGAGAAACACTACAAGAAGGATCTTAACATCTCCACACAAGATTTCTCCACGTGTTCTGAAGAAGGTTGCAGAAACTGAAACGTTATAGTGTCAACGTTTCCATCGATAATAAATATACATCCTTCAGAGCGCGTTTCACAAGCAAATATATGATTTTCCTGACTCTATTGCCCTTATGGCAAGCCCCAGCCCTATTATATATGTACTAGAAGGTGGTGGCTGAGGGTATTAGTATCCTGAGTAAGGCTTTAAACTCTATCCGATGGTGAAGTTTAAATCCTGGATCTCTGGGATTGTGTTTAAAAAATTGAGTTTAAAAAAATTGAATACTCATCATGCATAAATAGAACAAATAACTTTGGCATAGAATTAACCTATAAGAGTCGACATGCGTAAAATCCACCAAACCAAACAACAGTGTAGGAGAAAGAAAAAATATGATTTAAAATCATCTGTCTGCCTAGAGATGTACCTTGTGTCGCAATCCTACCAAAAACAATGTTAATTACTAAACCTACAAGCATGTTTCATTAGTTTAGCTAGTTAATCATTAAATTTGTAAGATTCTCCTCCCATAAAAATTCGTATCTTATTGCACGGGAAATATTTGTATCTTCCATGCAAAATCACGTGAAATAGCAGGACTTGCGCATATGCCACAGTAGGATAATCTGATTATTACAACGTTTTAATTAAGAGATATTACATAATAGTTTATATGTTATATACTCCTATATACCACTCAGTATCTCGGGTATATAAGGGAAGAGAGTGAGATAGACAGGTAGATTAGTATGTTACATATACTCTAATGCATAGATTATTGTCAATCCTCTGTATTTCTGAGGGGATGACCCCTTTTCATATCACGGGCGGGACTTTCCATGGAATATTACAGAAAGCCCGCGAAATACGTGAAGTCACGTGGGACCTGGTTGGGTCTTCAATTTCAGCTTGGACGTCAGGCAGATAAGGTCTTTCTGCCTTAGCTGAAGCTCCCAGCATACGCGCGTTATGTTAGTTATATGAAATGTTTAGTTAGGTAAATAAAAGCTTACATAAATAATATGGTTCTGTGGTTGATGAATGTCTTGGCAACAAGACTGATCTAGAAGAAGAAATGAATTAAGTGCGACCGACGACCAAGACGAAGTCCAGACTCTAGCAGATGAACGTAAGATACCAAAGATGAGCAGAAGAGTAATAGAAGTAAGAAAGAAAAGAAAGAGTATACAACACTGCTAAGTCGCTGCTTACTTCGTCTAACGTAACCACCATCTTCTCGTGTTGATCTGCTGGGCTTCTTGTTGAGGCTTGTTTTTTCTTTGTTGGTTTGTTGGGCTGGTTTCTTCTTGTTTTAATTACTTAACAAGACTTGTTTATTTTATGATAAAGCTTTTATTTCGCAAACAATCCCATATTCATCAGCCGCGGATCGAAACCGGCTCAGAGCGGCTACCTACAGGTCCACTCGCTCTGGATTCTCTGCCGCATCTAACCTGAAACTATCTCACGAGTCCAATCCCGTCTACCGTCATTTCAATCAACCACAAGGCTATGAAAAATTTTCCACCTCCAATTTTTGATATAACGAACTTTATTTAAATATTCTAACTACAGGTACGTACATAAATCATAAGCTGATTATGTTACATACATGCAAAAATTATAATATTCCCCTCTTTCTTTTTTCTTTCTTTCCTTCTTTTCATATTTTCATAATGTTCAATTGAAACATATTAGCGTTATCGCTTCCAAGCACTCACCCCCTCTCTCACTCACCCCCTCTCTTCATCTTTGCCCTACTTTCTTTCTTTTTTTCTCATATTTTTTCTGTGATGCAGGTCCTTTTTCTTCCTTTCTTTCTTTATCATACAAAGAAATGGTCCATGATTAAGTTAAGGTGACACAACTCATGAGAAATAAGAATTCGGTGGATAAGCGAAACTAGATAATCAGGATTTTACACTTTTTAATTCCAACTTGGATGATTTTGGACGGTCTCATTTTTTAACAGGAGGCGTTGCAAGATGATAACAGTCGTACTTTAAAGGAACACGATTATTGATATATAGATATGTGTGACTTGGACATGTTTATTCTGTGCTGAAATGTCCAAACGTATGAGTGTTATTTTCTTTTTATTTACATTTCCCAAATTCCCCATCTTGAATTTTTAAAAGTACCATTAAGCATTATGAAATTCCTTAAAAAATGTCACATCAAGAACAAAAGGTTCTTTTTTTTTTTCTTATCTTTTTTTTTTAGACAATGTTTAGCATTATCCCAAGACACTCTGTCGTTTAAAAGTCTTCAGGATACTAAAAAAAAAAAAAAAACGAAATAATGAATTATTCCTCAGGGGAAAAATTCTCGGTTTTCTAATGTTCATATATTCATGCAGATTGTTTAAATTGTAAGCATCTTCCTCATAAAAGCGATTCTGAAATAAAATACGTCCAAAACGAAACGCATTTTATGTACCTACCAAACAATCTACACAAGAGGATGGAAGCGCGTGGTGTAATGGTTAAACGTCATGGGAAATGGACTCGTCGCCCCGAGTTCAAATCCTGGATGTGGAAAATTGCTTTTCACTAAGCGCGGTTACCCTCGGGAATGTATAAATCTTACTCTCCTCCAGATATGGGTAAATAGCAGGACACACTGGTTCTTTAACCTTGTGAGGCAAGGAACACTCTGAAATTCAAATGTTTAACTTCGATTAAATAAATTGACTTGTGTCATATCCTGCTCGTATGCGGAGGAGTTGGTAAATATATAACACGAGAAGGATGTGACACAAGACCAATTCTTATAGCGGTTTGTTAACAGTTTTGAATTCAAGGATTTCTTGGTGTCCATACGTTTTTTTTGGGTGGAGTTTGTCGTGTAATTGTTATCGTCATAAGACATGGACACGGTGACCCGAGTTGAAATCCTGAATTGCATTTCACATATTGCTGATACACCTGGGACAGTTACGAATCCAATCATTCTCTCTCTAGCTATGGGTAAATATTAGCGAAGACTGGGCTCTTTGACCTTGAAAACCAGTTTACGTGTAGAAAAATTCCGAATTAAAATCTTTTAAACTCCGCTTAAGAAATTGACTTTGTGTCACATCCATCTAGGATGTGAGGGGAATAGTATATTAGGGTAGGTCGATTTTCATATCAAAACTCGTTTTAACCGGATAAAGTTGCAAATTAACATAAAAGATAACTGTACAAAATATTTTCTCTAAAACTTTATCAATTTTAAGCAAATGCATTTAAATAGCAATATAACCGAATGTTTTGAATTTCGCACGGTGTTAACCGAAAAGATAAGTAGGTCAGATTAAATCCGAGGATGTAAAGAAAAAAAAATTAAAAGAATTGGCTTAAAAGATGATATTTATTCAAGACCTCCAATCTTGTTAAGTAAATAAAAGTGGTAAATACATTTTAAAAAAAGTTGCATTTTGGCGTATTTTTATATCGCAATCAATTTATATTCGTAGCCAACATTTTTTTATTGATTATTTCTATTGGAATATGAAGGAAATGTGCGAGGCAGGGGTCTTCTTCTTATCTGATTCTAGACTAAACTAGTACTACCTTTTCCATGGTGGTCTGCTGGCAACTAAACTGGCACCCCATCAGGCATGAATCGGCTTGTCTGGTGAGCTGGGTGTGTGGACCCCCAGCATCACAAAATAAAGAGCTGTCAAAACAATGGATGGGTCGAGGGGAGCCAACGGCCATCCACATCGACCGATAGTAGTAGATTGGGGTACTTTACTACTCCAAAAATCCTAACACAGCCCTGGTCCTTGGGGCTTCCGGGGAGGCTTGCCTCTCAGGAAGTGACTCAAACAAACCTGAGACATCACCCTGCAGCAGCTTCGGCAGCCTAGTTGTCTCGGACTTACTGCCTGCACTGGACCACTGCGGGCTACCAAATATAGTGGACTGGGGTCTGTGCAGCTTCTTTCCGCTTAAAATATCTTTCGCACAATTTCCCTTTAACTTTCACGTAGAAGGAAGTATGACAACAAAGCATAACATGGGCAGCATATTCAATAGACTAATTTAATACAACATTTTTGCGCGCGAAAAGAAATCGCCATAGAAGAAAACGGACATTTTTCAGATTCGCGTCAAATTCTTTTTTATTTTTGTTGGTAATCAAAGGAATATAACTGAGAGACCGAACAAATAATCACATCAGGATACCCCATTCTCCACTGTTTAAATGATTTCCTCGGATCATGAAAATAAGCTTTGAGCTCAGTTGATAGAGCGTCCGGTTAGAAACCACAAGGTTCCTAGTTCGATAACGGCCCTCGCCAGCTCAGCGAATGAGTAGCACAGGGATCTGTGCTGTAAAGTAAGGAGCTGATAGTAGGTGTGGCGCTCCACCTCAGAGGTTAAAAACAATCTCCTTAGTGTGGCACTCCACCTCAAACGCAAAGACCATTTCCTTGGTCTAGCGCTAGTGAAAAGGGGATAGACTCCCTCGCTGATTGGCTGATACCGACTTAGGCCACCTCGACGACTATAGATCTGTCGACTGGGACTGTAGAATACGTTTACTGCACCTCTGAAGAGCGGTAAGACCCCAATACTTGAGCTTATTTTTACTAGTTTGCATAATAATTTTATGAAAACTGGGTGTAATAAAAAATCATTTGGTGTTTCTGATTTTTATAATGTTATTCTCCAAACATATTAAATCAATCCTATAAATAATTTATGTAGAAATCAATTAACATAAGATTAACATTAGTGTTACACTTTTTTATATTAGTTCTTATATAGTTTCAATTGCAGGAAACGCGTGGTGTAATGGTAAAGTCATGGGAAATGGACTCGTCGACCCAAGTTCAAACCTGAATGTGTAATTGCATTTCACTTAGCGCCAATACCCTTGGAAAGCTATGAATCCTACTATCTCTCAAGCTAGGGTAAATAGCAGGCACTGGGTCTTTAACCATGGCTAGGTAACCAGTCTAGGAGAAGGAAAAACTCTGAATTCAAACCTGTTGAACTCCGCTTAAGAAATTGACCTTGTGTTGTATCCTGCTGTGTGGAGTAGTTGGTAAATATATATATAGTTTCGTTAGCCTTTCTTATTTCATATAATATTTTATTACATTAAAACTTAAATGCGCCCAGGGAGTGCATATTTGCTAGTACGATGAAATTGATAAAATTAAACTCGTAAGCCAAGTTATTCCCTGTGTTTGTTTATGCAAATATGTTATTTGATCTTGAAAGTTTCCTGTTTTGTTTTTTTGTTTTTTTTGTTTTTTGTTCTATCGTTTTTATTTTCTTTTTTCCCCATCGCCATTATGGGTTTCGTAAATATTTTTATTTGCAGAAACTCCTAATTTAAGGCTATTTTCATCATTTTTTTTTTCTTCTTTTTCTTTCTTTTTTCTTTCTTTTTCATTCTTTTTCTTTTTTTTCTTTTTTTTTTTGAGTTGACTATTTCGTGATTCGGGTGTTTGGTAATTTTGGAACGCTGTATCATGCAATAGATCAGGCTAAAATTATATTCTATATCGATCCCAATCATTTCTAGTTCTTCCTCCAAGTTATATTTTTTTTTTTTGGTCTGAGCTGTGATTTTTTTTGTTCTCTGTTATATAAATATTATTTCTTCACAAAATATTTCTCCTCATTTTCTCTTTGTATCCTTTATGTGTTTTCTTGCGGGTTGTTACTTCTTTCTTTTAATAGTCCGAATTCCTTCTCATGTTAATTAGATGTTACGTTATGCATTTCAGTTCTTCTCGCTCTCTCTCTCTCTCTCTCTCTCTTTCTCTCTCTCTCTCTCTCTTCTCTCTCTCTCTCTATTTCACCCTCTCTCGCTCTCTATCTATCTCTCTCTCTATATTCACCCCTCTCTCTCTATCTATTTATTTCTCTATCTATCTATTTATCTCTGTTATAACTGGATCATACAGTTTCCAGTATATTAGTTCATTCAACTACACGTGCACCAGACATAGAGTAACTCGCAACATAGTGCTAAAACCTCGAGGTCGACGGTTCGCGTAATGATTCCGTAATCCTTACAGCCTCAGGTTTATTTGCCTCTCATCCCACTTATGAGGGCTGGACACAAGGACATTTTTATATGGGCCCACCCACAAGCCGAAGCTCATGGGTGGTAGGCCCAAAATGCGTTGATCCCGTCGGTATTACCCTTCAAAGTGGCGTCGCAGGCACTGGGCAATAAACCCAGACCTGCCCCTTAAATCAAGGGGCCGAGGCACTCTGGGACAGGCTCCGATGGGCCTTTACAGTCTCTGTAATTACTCCGATGTTCTCAGACAGCCGTGTATAAATACTCCTGGACCAGCGTATTCACTCTCTACGCAAGGTACGCTAGTCGACAACACTGACCCATGGCAGGAGTGGGTCGCTAAGAAGTATATTAACATGGGGTTTTATGAAAAAATCTCTATGCCCAAGTGCTATAGACTGGATCATACAGTATTCAGTATATTGTTTCATTCAACTAAATGTACACCAGACATATAGTAACTCGCAACATAGTGCTAAAACCTCGAGGTAGACGGTTCGCGTAATGGATCCGTAATCCTTGAAGTCTCAGTAATCACTAATCCTGGACCAGCGCATTCACTCTCTACGCAACGTACACCTGGCTAGTCCACAACACACACACACACACACACACACACACACACTCTCTCTCTCTCTCTCTCTCTCTCTCTTCTCTCTCTCTCTCTCTCTATCTATCTATCTATCTATCTATCTTACTCGATGTCTTCCTTTTATAACATTCAGACGTCTTTTATGTCCATCATGGGAAATATATTTCACAATCAGCCTTTTTTTATTTTTCTATATAATTCCTTTCTTTCCAAACCAAGGAGTGATTGTCACCGACCCATTTTATTATATATTTGCTAGAAGGTGGTGATTGAGGGTCTTAGTGTTCTGGTTATGACTTTATACTGCATCTAATGGTGAAATTCCAATTCTGGAGCTCTAGGGAGTGTGGAGTATCCCTTCTTCAACATTAAACCCAAGTCCACCCTGATTCGTAGAGGTAGTACCTATTGGACTCCCATCTATGGGTTAAATGGAGAAAAAAAACATGAATTTAAAAAATGTGATTTTATTTTCTTAAATTGAGTATAAAAAATTGAATACCTGTCAAAAGTGAACACAAATAAAATAACATAAGTGTTGAAATGCCATGAAAACCAACCAACCAACCAACCAACCAACCAACCAAATCTAGCAATGTTTCCCCATTTGTTTTCTCTTTATTCAGGCTTGCTTGGTTCTACCTTTTCTATGATATTTATTTCGTTTTATTTTTCGTATTTAGTCTTTTAACGTTCTTCTTGTTCTTGTTCTTATTATTGCGACTATTTCATATAAGCTCTAACGTGTCTTTTTTTATTGGGGTGTAAGTAACAGCAAGTCTCCTCAAATCTCGAGGGCTCTTTTTAGTATTTTAGGCGATTTCAACATCGCTGTGGTCTGGATAGTCTCTATTCTTTCTATAATATACAGGCCTATAGAAATTGTTCTAAGGTAACCAACTATAATTTGTGTATATTATTATTATTATTATTATTATTATTATTATTATTATTATTATTATTCATTCATTCATTCATTCTTCTTCTTCTTCTACTTCTTCTTCTTTTTCTTCCCTGAGTAGCAGCACATTCTTCTACTTCTCTAAGTAGCAGCACATTTCTTCGGGTCTTCAGGACTCTTCTAAGCATTCTAACCGACTCCCAGATACCTGGATAGTGTATATTCCTTTGATAATTCCCAGGCCTATAGCGATTGTTCTAAGGACCTCAGGTAAAATTTGTGTCACTCCTACCTTGTCCTTGATGTTGTTCCTCTTCTTGTTGAGAGTTTTTCTCATCAACACTAACTATTAATTTTCCCAGAAGTATGACAGCAAGACTCCTTAGGTCTCCTGAAATCATCCAAAAAATTATTTTGAATATATATATATATATATATATATATATATATATATATATATATATATATATATCCACATACAGTACTCTTTCGGTTTATATATCAATCTTCTTCGGGACAATATGAAACAAATAAAGGAAATAAGATAGTTGTTGTTAAAATGGTGATGGATATTTTGAAGTTGAGTTTGGAAATATGTAGAAAAGGTTCATTAATCTTTTTTCCCTTAATAGTTTTATGGCATGAAGAAGATTTCTCTATAAACTGAAATGAAAGATCGCAACTACGACCAAAAATAAAATTACATCCATTGTAGCAACCCGTGATTGTCTACATTTCTCTACATACTGTCGGATTCATTTCCTTATTTTACTCCATATATATATATTATATATATATATATATATATATATATATATATATATATTATATATATGCTGTTCGGGATAAATTTGACAGTTTCATAAGGAAAAAGCAAAAAAGTGCTTGGTAACAAGAAAATTTAATGGTTTCTAAGGAAATTCAACATGCCCGGACATTACACTACTGTCAACAAGTTTCACTCAAAATAACTGCTATTAGTGTCGATCACAACCTCAACCCTGCACCGGAGCCGGGAGCAAGCTGATGTTACAGTTTCCCTGAGAATAGTCTCAAAAACTACCTTAATTCTGTCGATTGACTGGGTCTTTGTAATACTGGCACGGCGATTGATGTCTTTCTCAACAGCGCAACATACATTATAATCCATGGGGTTAAGATCCGAGTTCCGAGGCCAAACATCAGGGACAGGTGTAGTCGTAAAAAATTGGCGACAACCATCTTTGACTTTTCCCAGAGGTGTGGCAGGGGGCTGAAACCTGCTGCCATACATATGACCTATCATTGGCTACCCTTGTTATCCAGGGCTTGACTACAGTCTTTAGCAAATCCACGTAGGCATCTGAATTCAACTTGATACTCTCTCTGAAAAAATGCGGAGGCATCACACCACACACAGAGGAAACACATCCGAAAACCAACACAGTTTGGGGAAATTTTAGTCTGCATGACACAAGGAGTTTTCTTTTGGACTGTATGCATGCCATTTGTTATTCTGCAAAATTGTGCTTTTGGTTTAGCCAAATGTTTTTCTCATAGGAATATAACCAGATTGTTTGTGGTTCAGCAGGATATTTCAATTTGCTCAGAAGTTTCTTCGCCTTTGTCAGACGATTTTTACGGCCCTTTTCTGGGAGCAGTTGACCTCTGCGACGCTTGTATGAGTAGCAGCGAAGGTCTTCATTGAGTGCAGGTTTCATGATAGAGGCTAAAACATTCAATTCACGTGACAAAGCCCGAATTCCAATGTCTGGGTCCTCCAAAAAAATTCTGCAGATTTTCGAGAAATGCTACTGTACGAACGCAATCAGATAATCTCCATTTCAATTCTCCACTTCATGCCTGATTTTTTTACAGTGTCCAGGGAGCATTGGGCAGCAACCATAATCTCCTTATTTTGCTGGCCGGTGTTGGTAATCATGATACAAGTTATTCTCTGCCAGGATTCAGGTGGGTTCCGGTCATCTATTCTATTTGTCATCATGTATATGAATAAAGAAGGGTCCAAGCTTTTAAATGATGCGTCGTTAGCGTCAATACCTCCAACATACGGAGAAAAATAACCAAATATATATGTCAATTTTTTTCCGAACACCCTAAATATATATATATATATATATATATATAATGTGTATATATGTGTGTGTGGAAAAAAGTGACTTACCGGTGAATATGGTCACAGTGTTTAGTTGATTCTTGTTTCACAATGATAAGGCATCGATATAACAAATATAAAGTGCTCAATACGTTAGTAGAGCAAATTTATTAACATAAAGGTACACGGTAATATATAATATATATATATATATATATATATATATATATATATATATATGTACGTGTGTGTATTTGTATGTGATTTATATATTTATATGATTTATAAGTATATATATATAAGTATTTGTGTGGGCCGCCCAGCAAGGCCCTACATTGACCAACTAAGCAAAGATGCAGGTTGCTGCGCAGAGGGACCTCCCTGGGAAAATGAATGATAGGAAAGGTTGGCGAGAGATTGTCATGGATATCCGTGCTAATAGCGCGACATGATGATGATGATGATGATAAATAATATATATATATATATATATATATATATATATATAACGTATGATTCTATGTGTGTATATGTACATAAACGTAATTAATTTTTAAAATTCATTAATCTTGATCGGTTTCGGCTGTAAGCTACTTACTTCCCGGAAGTACTTATTCATAGAGTGTTTACATTACAAACACGCACGCACCCACGCTCGCACGCACGCGCAAGTTTTATCGGAGACGATTTCGTTGCGGCTTCTCTTTCCAGCAAGCTATCTAAACAGTCTATTCTTCGGACTACATGATTAACAATTAATTGCTTGGATAGTGTATTGCCAAGGAAGGAGCTTATGTTTAGAAATAAACATTTGTTGTAAACAAAACCTAATCATTTTCGTCAAACTGCAATAAAATATGCGTTAATGCATATCGCAAATCTCATTAATCACCCTTTATCAGAAATAAGACAAATGCGTTACGTGTATTAGTTTGTCGAAACTGAAGCTTGTTAATAAATGAGATGAGAACTCAACGTGTTATAAAGAAGTTGCTACTGTAATATCTTGACCGTTTCATACACAATACCACTTCTGTTGTATATCCTTCTTTACTTACTTCTATTCTTATTCTGGCGTCTTTGACATCTTACGTTCTTCTAGGGTCTCTTCGTCTTGGTGGTCGGTCGCACTTAACTCATTTCTTCTTCTAGATCAGTCTTGTTACCAAGACATTCATTAATTACAAAACCGTGTTATTTTCTTAAGCTTTTATTTACTTAACTAAACACCTGACTAACGTAGCGCGCGTATGCAGTGAGTTCCAGTTAAGGCAGGACATCTTTTCTGCCCGAAGTCTAAACTGAAACTGAGGACCCAACCAGGTCCCACGTGACTTCAAGTATTTTGCGGGCTTTCTGTAATATTCCATGGAAAGTCCCGCCCGTGATATGAAAAGGGCCATCCCTTTAGAAATACAGGGGAATGACAATAATATTATGCAACCGCATAGATTATGTAACACTTCTACTCCATTACATCCATTTCCGCGTGGTAACTGTTAGGGTCCCATCTGTGGGTTAAATAAAAAGGTTTTTAAACAAATTGGGTTAAAAGAATTGAATACCCAACAAGAATGAATCAAAGAAAATGTATTCGGCTTTCAATAACGCAACAAGCGTTAACATGACGTTATATCCAACCAACCAAACAACCAGCCACGCCAAATCTCATAGGAAAATGTACAAAAAAATAACTGCAGCCTTTTAGCCACAGCTTGTTTTGCATTGAGAAGAAAATATACAGGATGTGCTATGGACATGTGACGAGACATAGCATGGCAAAAACCATCCTACAAGAAATATTTGGTTTGTTTGGTTTGTTTGGGTTTACGGCATATCAACCTCGGTGGGTCATTTAATGCCGATAAAGTTTTGAAATAAATCAATTCTTAATGGATAATACAATTTTTTATAAATACATTTTTCTATTTAACCCATAGATGGAACCCTAACAGGTATTACCACTCCGGGTCAGAGTGGACCAGGGAGCAATGGTGATGAAGGGGTGCTCCACATTCCCCAAACCTCCAAAACTGGAACCTCACCATCAGATAGAGTTTAACGTCATTCCCAGGACATGCAGACCCGCAGCCACCGCCTTCTAGCACCCATATGATAAAAAGGGGTTGGGGCTTGCCATAAGGGCAATATGGTTTGGAAAATCCTATAAGTGCTAGGGCTTGACGTGACCAGCCGATTGATTGGAGGGGGCCTCTTCGACCGCCCGTCTAGTCCAAGATAGGGCCAAAGTGGAGTATTGCATGTCATGAACAACAAGAAAGAGTGCCGGGAAGAAGACGATGAAGCAGACTGAAGAAAATGGGGGGGGGTAAAATCCCCCCAATTAAGTTGCATGATCGAAGTTTAACAGCGATTAGACTCTACCGTAGGAAAATGGGAAATCACTTAGCAACAGCAGGTAGTTGAAACAACCTTGAGGCGTGTGTAACAATTTAATAGACAATTAATCCTATGTAAAAAAAATATATGTAAAAATGTTAATGCATCTCATTTTATGTTCATTTCTATCTAGATAATAACCAAATCAATTAGCAGATCAAAAATATAAGAGATTTTAAAATTTAAAGGTGAGATATTGCTTTTGAAAATGTAATAAAAATCAAAAAGAAACTGTTGAATTAATGTCGGCTTTTAGTAGGTTCAGAGGATTGATAATATCAGGAAAAAATATCTATGTTACCAATTCCAGTAATTAGAATAAAAAAATAAAAAAAATAAATACCAATATATAGTGAAACTTCCGAGACTTGGAAATAATGGATACGTCATTTATCTGCTTTTAGCGTCTGATTTCCATTAAAAATGGAAGGAATTCACTTGTACGAGGGTGAGTCAGAAAGTAATGCCATTTTGTTTATGACAGCTATAATTACCAACAGGAACATGTATCATACATAAAATTAAACTGGTCCTCTGTGGATCACATGCCTACTTCTCTACAGTCACTGTTTCTCTCAATAACAACGTTCCACCATCGAATGAGAGCATATATCCCTGCCCCGTAACATTCTGTGGACTGTTCTTTGAGCCACTTCTTCACTACAGATTACTTACTAGATGTAGTGCCTTCAGACTATAATCTCTTTGGCCCCATGAAAGAGGGTTTCAGAGGCTAATATTATTCCAGTGACGAGGAGGTGAAATCTGTAGTGAAGAAGTGGCTCAAAGAACATTCAAGTGAATTTTGTTGCGCAGGGATATATGCTCTCATTCGAAGGTGGAACGTTGCTATTGAGAGAAACAGTGACTATGTGGAGAAGTAGGGATATGATCCACAGAGGACCAGCTTTATTTTGATATATGATGCATGTTCCTGTGTTGGTAATTATACCTGTCATAAACAAGATGTCATTACTTTTTGACTCATACTCGTATATGTGTTTGTTTCCACGTGCATACTAACATCGACAGATACTTTTTATATAGCAATAAATACAAAGAGGTACAACAGCCATTTAACATCGTTAAAATCTAATCCAAGAAAACGCCCTGTCGGCCGGGGCTGTAGAATATACCGACTGCATCTCTGCAGAGGGGTAAAATCTCCTCACCCCCATTAGAACCACCTATTGGGCATGGGCGGCAACCGTGATGATTAAGGACGGAATCCTGGTGGTTGAGTAGTCCATTACATGTACAACCCCACTTTGGCTCTAATTTAGACTAGACCAGTGGTCGGAGAGGGCTCCTCAGATCAATCGGCTGGTCAGGTCAAGTCCTGAGATCTTTATGATTATCCCACGCCTGTTGCCCCTATTATCATATATGCTTGGGGGCGGTGTCTGAGGGTCGTGGTGATTTTTTTTTAATTCTGAAAGGCGAGTGTGGAGTACCCCTTTATCGATATTACTCCCCAGTCCACCCTGAACCGGAGTAGTAGTGCCTGTTAGGCTACCATCTAAGAATTAAACATATAAAAGAAAGTGAGTATTGAAAATGTGTTGAAAAATCATATTGAAAAATAATGAATACCCAACAAGAATTTTTAAAAAATGTGTTCGGCATAAAATAACCCATCAAGTGTTGACATGCTGTAAAATCTAAACAACTAACCTTAACCAAAAAAGCAAATAATTATTTCCTTTGATTATGTTTGTTTTTATTGGTTGGTTCCTTGATTAGTTGTTTTATCAACACATAAGGTTTATTTAATTCCAATTTTTGTTTATATATGATTCAGTTAAAATATATGATTTTTATTAACTTCATGTGGATTAGAGACCGCTTTAGTTCAGTAAGTAGAGCATCAGGTGCTCTATATCAGAACCCAAAAATAATATCCCTGGCCAAGAGATAGTGAAAAGGTCATAGAGTCTCTCTCTCTCTCTCTCTCTCTCTCTCTCTCTCTCTCTCTCTCTCTCTCTCTCTCTCTCCAGCCGATAGTGACAATAGGCCGCTCCTACTTACTCCTGTGTATTAATAAATAGGCTGCTCCTACTTACTCATGTGTATTAATAAATACTGGTGGGTGGCCCTCAGCCACTGCGTTCTAACACCGATACGTTTAAAATGGGTGGGTATTTGCCAAAAGAATGATTTGAAAATTACGGTCGAGACATATAGTTCTTGGAGATTGATATGACCGATAGATAGGTTACAGCCTCTCCGACCGCCCGTCTAGCCTGAATAAGGCCCGAAGTGAATTGTTGTATGTCACGAGATAGCTTAGTACCCGTGTCACAGAACGATTTGTCACCAGAATCCTGTCCTGAGACATCACAAGTCGCAAATACGATCAACAAGTGTTTCCATTAAAGTGGGCTTGTTTGACTGAATGACATATCAAAACTTGTGTGACATTTAATGCGATTGTTTTATATAACATATGATTTGTTTAGGAAATAATTTTAATTAACTTAATGTGTACTAATAAATACTTGTGGTTGATCCTCAGCCACAGCCTTCTTGCATCTATATGATAAAAAGGGATGGGTGTGTCCAATAAGAGCAATTTGAACAATATGGTCGGGACAATCATATAGTTGCCAGGGTTTGACATGGCCAGCCGATTGCCACCCATGTCCAACTAGCGTCCCCATTTGGGTTGAGTTATATCGCTGCAAATACGCATTCGGCGTATTCTACTGTAAGGCAGGTTGATTTTTCACTTTTTAAAAATATCAAATTACATGAGGCACCCAAAGTTGTGTATTGGTCTAGTAAGTTCTGATATTCAAAATAAGATCTTGCACTACACAAATCTTTGAGAAAATGGCATCAAACATCGCAGACAAGAATGTACTGATAAATACTCGGTTTTGCAGCATTTGGTTAAATATTGATCAGAAAATCTACCAATTTCAATATTTAAAGCAGGAAATGGGGTCCTTTTATTTCATCAAAATGAAATGAAGAAATTATAACTAAAATTCAAATGAAAAATGTGCCCTCAATTTTCAATGACGGCTCCAAAATACTGATTTATCAGTGCATTTCTGTCTACGATAGTTGATGCTCTTACCTCAAACATTGGTAAAACTGCAATATCTAATTTTTAGTATCAGAACTTACTAGACCAATACGCAACTTTGGGTACCGCATCGAATTTGATATTAAAAGAGAGAGAGAGAGAGAGAGAGAGAGAGAGAGAGAGAGAGAGAGAGAGAGAGAGAGAGAGGAGGGAGGGAGGGAGGGGGGTCTGCTAGATAAGCTTTCTAACCATTAGGCCATAATAGTACTCCCTAACACTACTGGAAAATTTATTGTAAATAAACAAAAACATTTTTACACACAATAGGTATTTACCAACCGTTCATCACGAGTACGATGTTTTGCAAGGTCGCATTTATTGGGTTTTCAGCGAGGATCAAACTTGCTATTGCAGAGGTAATATATTTGAAAGACTAGCATTCTAACCATAACATCCCGAAAGGACACCCCAGATGTGTTAAAAAAACGTTATTGAATAAATATTTTCACACAGTAAAGAAAATCTCTAGCTACCACACTCTCATGGAAAAAACTGGCTTAGAGATTTTAATGCATGCATTAATATTTAAAGCTTTAAAAAAATCGACATTATCTCTTAATGTTTAAATTTCTCATCGACCCTCTCGCTTGAAAGTTATTAAACATTAGAAATAACAACAACAAAAATGAAATTATACTTTTCTTGTACAGATACCAAATCATATTTTAATTTAAATACTTTAACGAATAACATGTTGTTTTTCTGCAATAACATTCGTCGACTAATCGTGACATTCTGCAAAACATGATTATCAAGAATGAAAAATACCGACACGCATAGTAAAATGATAATGAAACCGACTGATAGAAAAACTGCCTCTGATGAGGAAGCATTGCAAAAAGATGTATTTCCTTTGAAAATACACGCGATTCATCGATAAAATGATTGCGTGTACTTCCTCGGTATAAGGTCCGTATAACGATCCCTTAAAACACACACACACACATACACACGCACATACACACACACACACACATATATATATATATATAGAGAGAGAGAGAGAGGGAGAGAGAGAGATAGAGAGAGAGAGAGGGAGAGGGAGAGAGAGAGAGAGAGGTTCTTCACGGAACAAATGGACATGCTACTACTAACACACTCGTCTACCCGGATTTTAATAGCATGTCAAACCCTCAAAAACACTTCAATTTTTATAGTTCTTCTATAATGCTCCCTTTCAAAAAAATCTATAAACAATTTCTTCAAATAAGAAATTTTCTCCTGACGATGACCTAAGGTCGAAACTAGTTGAGAATAAACAACATACAAGAAATATTCCTGATTGTCTTATTACTTTTCGTTCATACTATATATATATATATATATCTATATATATATATATATATATATATATGCACTTCAATGAGGCAGAAAAACACAACAAACTATTATATGGCTATTATAAATTTTTTAGGCCGGTAACGCAATAAATGAGCCTAGTTTCATTAAATAGCCCCGCCTCTCTCTCTCTCTCTCTCTCTCTCTCTCTCTCTCTCTCTATATATATATATATATATATATATATATATATAATATATATATATACGCATTCATTTCCACCAGGCCGGATGAACATAAGGTCTTTTTTTACGTGGGGATTATTATAGGGCATCCAACGAGGATCCAACTCGCGATTCAGTAATAATGTACTGGGTGACTACCTTTTTTAAAACCCGCCTCTACCGAGGCGACGCCAGGTAGCCACTTCTATTTTTTTTAAATAGTATAGAAAACAAAGAATGAAAAGAATAACAGTAAACCCCTTTTCTTTATTTTTGAAAATTAGTAGACTTTTGTTCATTCAAAAAAAAATACTCACAAGCCTGATATATTATGATAATAACAAAAAAAATTAAAACAGTCAAATACATAAGACAAATTCAAAATAGATAAATTAAGATATAAATTCGAAGTTAAGATCTGAATTTGAATTCAGTGTCACAAGCAGGAAATGTGTAATAACATTGCTCAGTATATAATTAATGTATCAATTATCTTATATTGAACTGCCTTGGGGATTTGAAATAATCCTGCTATAAATCTATAGGTATGCATCTACATTGGGATGCATTGTAGGTATACGGAGTATATAGATGATCCCAAATTCGAATTATCCCCAACTTACTGGTCGATTGAATACTTTCATTTATTTATATATCTATACACATGTATATATATATATATATATATATATATATATATATATATATATATATATATATATATATATATATATTATATATATTATATATATATATATATATATATATAGTTATATATATATATATATATATATATATATTGGTGTTATTTATATATATATATATATATTAGTGTTATATGTATATATATATATATATATATATATATATATATATATATATATATGTATATATATTAGTGTACTATACAATTAAACGGCGTTTGGTAGTATTGGTTTGAAGGAAGCGTATTTATTGATCTTATTATCCAAATTAAAGAAAACAAGTATAGAGTATTCTTAGGTATCCCAGGTGTTCGAACTGACGATCGTTCTAGTTGATGGACTACTGATAACACAAATAGGTAGAATTTCAAAAATCACTTTGTTAACGTTAGTGATGTAAACGTGAACAGAAAGAATTCACGAATCTTTCTAACTGGTATTATGGTGCATTTCTACACAGCTACGTACTAAATATTTTCCCAATACAAACATTTGATAAGAAACAGCATTAGGATAACTGTTTGGTTTTGGCTATCATGGGCTCTCTTGTCGGCTTCGACGCGTGAGGGTTCCTCCAATGAACAACCTACTCAGTGTTTTGTTTATAGCGATAAAGGCTTGTTGGGACCATCTGCACTTTTTGGCACAGTTGATAAGAAAGAATTGGTGTAAATGGAATACCACGAACCCAATCAACGACTGACCTCAGTTTTTTTTTAATTCAGAGTTTTCTTTTTCCTAGACTGGTTATCTATCCAAGATTTAAGAGCCCAGTCTGCCCTACAATTTTATCCATATCTGGAGGGAGAATATATGTGTTCATACCTTTCCCAAGGGTATTAGCCCTATGGGGAATGCAAACAGCCTTGTCTAGGATTTGATCTCGGTTCTACGAGTACATTTTTAACGAGTCTAACCGTTATGCCACGCTCCTCCATATAGTTTTTGCTATAAAATTATAGAAATAGGTCAACTTATATTATTCTTGTCTTACGACGTGTGATGAAAGAATTAATATTTAAATTTTTAATTAAAATTTTTCCTATACTGGTTATCTATCCAAGGTTTAAGAGCCCAGTCAGCCCTACTATTTTATCCATATCTGGAGGGATAATATATGTGTTCATACCTTTCCCAAGGGTATTAGCCCTATGGGGAATGCAAACAGCCTTGTCTAGGATTTGATCTCGGTTCTACGAGTAGATTTTTAACGAGTCTAACCGTTATGCCACGCTCCTCCATATAGTTTTTGCTATAAAATTATAGAAATAGGTCAACTTATATTATTCTTGTCTTACGACGTGTGATGAAAGAATTAATATTTAAATTTTTAATTTAAATTTTTCCTATACTGGTTATCTATCCAAGGTTTAAGAGCCCAGTCAGCCCTACTATTTTATCCATATCTGGAGGGATAATATATGTGTTCATACCTTTCCCAAGGGTATTAGCCCTATGGGGAATGCAAACAGCCTTGTCTAGGATTTGATCTCGGTTCTACGAGTAGATTTTTAACGAGTCTAACCGTTATGCCACGCTCCTCCATATAGTTTTTGCTATAAAATTATAGAAATAGGTCAACTTATATTATTCTTGTCTTACGACGTGTGATGAAAGAATTAATATTTAAATTTTTAATTTAATTTTTCCTATACTGGTTATCTATCCAAGGTTTAAGAGCCCAGTCAGCCCTACTATTTTATCCATATCTGGAGGGATAATATATGTGTTCATACCTTTCCCAAGGGTATTAGCCCTATGGGGAATGCAAACAGCCTTGTCTAGGATTTGATCTCGGTTCTACGAGTAGATTTTTAACGAGTCTAACCGTTTATGCCACGCTCCTCCATATAGTTTTTGCTATAAAATTATAGAAATAGGTCAACTTATATTATTCTTGTCTTACGACGTGTGATGAAAGAATTAATATTTAAATTTTTAATTAAATTTTTCCTATACTGGTTATCTATCCAAGGTTTAAGAGCCCAGTCAGCCCTACTATTTTATCCATATCTGGAGGGATAATATATGTGTTCATACCTTTCCCAAGGGTATTAGCCCTATGGGGAATGCAAACAGCCTTGTCTAGGATTTGATCTCGGTTCTACGAGTAGATTTTTAACGAGTCTAACCGTTATGCCACGCTCCTCCATATAGTTTTTGCTATAAAATTATAGAAATAGGTCAACTTATATTATTCTTGTCTTACGACGTGTGATGAAAAGAATTAATATTTAAATTTTTAATTTAAATTTTTCCTATACTGGTTATCTATCCAAGGTTTAAGAGCCCAGTCAGCCCTACTATTTTATCCATATCTGGAGGGATAATATATGTGTTCATACCTTTCCCAAGGGTATTAGCCCTATGGGGAATGCAAACAGCCTTGTCTAGGATTTGATCTCGGTTCTACGAGTAGATTTTTTAACGAGTCTAACCGTTATGCCACGCTCCTCCATATAGTTTTTGCTATAAAATTATAGAAATAGGTCAACTTATATTATTCTTGTCTTACGACGTGTGATGAAAGAATTAATATTTAAATTTTTAATTAAAATTTTTCCTATACTGGTTATCTATCCAAGGTTTAAGAGCCCAGTCAGCCCTACTATTTTATCCATATCTGGAGGGAGAATATATGTGTTCATACCTTTCCCAAGGGTATTAGCCCTATGGGGAATGCAAACAGCCTTGTCTAGGATTTTGATCTCGGTTCTACGAGTAGATTTTTAACGAGTCTAACCGTTATGCCACGCTCCTCCATATAGTTTTTGCTATAAAATTATAGAAATAGGTCAACTTATATTATTCTTGTCTTACGACGTGTGATGAAAGAATTAATATTTAAATTTTTAATTTAAATTTTTCCTATACTGGTTATCTATCCAAGGTTAAGAGCCCAGTCAGCCCTACTATTTTATCCATATCTGGAGGGATAATATATGTGTTCATACCTTTCCCAAGGGTATTAGCCCTATGGGGAATGCAAACAGCCTTGTCTAGGATTTGATCTCGGTTCTACGAGTAGATTTTTAACGAGTCTAACCGTTATGCCACGCTCCTCCATATAGTTTTTGCTATAAAATTATAGAAATAGGTCAACTTATATTATTCTTGTCTTACGACGTGTGATGAAAGAATTAATATTTAAATTTTTAATTAAAATTTTTCCTATACTGGTTATCTATCCAAGGTTTAAGAGCCCAGTCAGCCCTACTATTTTATCCATATCTGGAGGGATAATATATGTGTTCATACCTTTCCCAAGGGTATTAGCCCTATGGGGAATGCAAACAGCCTTGTCTAGGATTTGATCTCGGTTCTACGAGTAGATTTTTAACGAGTCTAACCGTTATGCCACGCTCCTCCATATAGTTTTTGCTATAAAATTATAGAAATAGGTCAACTTATATTATTCTTGTCTTACGACGTGTGATGAAAGAATTAATATTTAAATTTTTAATTTAAATTTTTCCTATACTGGTTATCTATCCAAGGTTTAAGAGCCCAGTCAGCCCTACTATTTTATCCATATCTGGAGGGATAATATATGTGTTCATACATTTCCCAAGGGTATTAGCCCTATGGGGAATGCAAACAGCCTTGTCTAGGATTTGATCTCGGTTCTACGAGTACATTTTTAACGAGTCTAACCATTATGCCCCGCTCCTCCATATAGTTTTTGCTATAAAATTATAGAAATAGGTCAATTTACGACGTGTGATGAAATAATTAATATTTAAAATTCTATTGATTAAATACCTATTAAATAAAAAAGAAAGTCGACTTATTGTTTTGATTTACCTGAAATAAAGAAGAAAACTTGTTTACATAGTTTAGATCAGTTTTTGACAGTATTTCTTTTTATTGCCGTTAAGATCAATTATTAAAGTCAGTAAATCATTGCAAATCAGCGATGTTAATATTATTTATCTATTTTTTCTTTTTGACGTTTTGATTTATTCTTAATTTAAAAAAAAAATCCTAAATGTCTACAGCGTTTTTCGTAAATTTAAGACGGCGACGAAAGGGTGAAGGTAGACTGTATCATTAAAAAAAAAAATACACCCCCAACAAAAACAAAACAGAAAAAAAGGAATTCTGATGGATTTATTAGTGAGACAATAAATTATATTGAAAACTGATACGAATTAGTTGGCATTGTATCTTTGTAAGTGAGGCACCATCAATCATATAAATAATCTTGGTTGGTGATATTTTAAACTTTTGTATTTCTCTTGAAAGCTATCCACACACAGACACACAGACACATACATACATACATATATACATATATGAATATACACACACATACACATACACGCGCATACATACATAACGACGAGTTTTTTTTTTCATTTCTCATAGCGTTAATACACTTGGAAAATGTATGCATCCGACTACTTTCCCTCCAGCTAGGTGTAAGTAGTAGGACAGACTTGGCTCTTTACCCATGGTTAGGTAACCTCTATAGAGGAAGGAAAACTCTGAATTCAAACTTGTTAAACTCCGTTTAAGAAATTGACCTTGTGTCTTATCCTACTAGTGCGGAGGGTTTGGTTAATATATATATATATATATATATATATATATATATATATATATTATTAGGGAGAGAGAGTGAGAGATAGAGAGAGAGTGAGAGAGACGGAGAGACGGAGAGACGGAGAGAGAGACTGTGTGTTTGGAATAAATACTATGACGAGGGATTCCTACGTCTCTCTCTCTCCCTCCCCCCTCTCTCTCTCTCACACACACACACACACAGATGCACACGCGCGCGCACATATAAATATATGACAAAGTGACCTTATGTCTCATCCCACTAGTGTGGAGGATTTGGTTAATATATATATATATATATATATATATATATATATATATATATATATATATATATATAAAGAGAGAGAGACAGGCAGACAGAGACAGAGACAGACAGACAGAGTGTGTGTATTTGGAAGAAATACTATGACGAGGGATTCATACGTACACACACACACACACACACACAAACACACACACACACACACACACACACACACTCTCTCTCTCTCTCTCACTCTTTCTCTTCCCCCCTCTCTCTCTCTCTCTCTCTCTCTCTCCCTCTCTCTCTCACACACACACAAACACGCGTAGCGCACACATATAAATATATACGGTACGGCAGAAATACTTACGTGTTCCCATGAAGTAGTAGCTAATGTACTGATCAGCGAAATGATAGTAAGTAATGTCGAAAGCTACTCGTGATATTCCGTTTACTTTTGGATTACTACCATTAGAAAAAAGTTTGAGCTACCTCACCTACCCACCTATGGGTTAAATTATACCCCGATGATACTTAAAAAAGGGTGGCATTGGCATTAATCGCCCATAAGGTTTGATACTACATAATCGCCC
>CM042152.1:40546294-40551294 GCA_023376005.1 Doryteuthis pealeii | reverse complement strand
CATACGCACACACACACACGCATATACGTGTATAGATATAATACATACATTGAAAATTAGACTCATCAAGTATATAGCAACAAAAGCGCATACATGGACTCCACAAGGACAATATATATATATATATATATATATATATATATATAATATATATATATATATATATATATACAAGGTTTGTTTAGAATGGCTTTTTGCCGATAATTATTTGGACAATAAGTGCTTAATTGGAGTCGTACCTAATTTTGAAAATTAATCAATTAATAATGAATTAGGCGGGAATACCTACTCGATTTGTTTAGCCATACATTTAATAGGTATTCCCGCCTAATTCATTATTAATGATTAATTTTCAAAATTAGGTACGACTCCAATTAAGCACATATATATATATATATATATATATATATATATATATATTAATGTGTGACAAAAAGTATCGAGATTGAAGCTGTATTTACCCAGATAGAAAGGAAGAATGAATGGAACGTTATTTTTTCAGAATACAAGGTGTGTCAAAAAATAACAAGTTTAAAGTCCTATTTACACAAGGTGTGTCAAGAAGTAAATAATCTCGATACACCTTATACATACATAAATATATATATATATATATATATATACATATATGTGTGTGGGGGGGGAGAATATGTGCTTAATTAAAGTTATACCTAATTTTGTTAATTAATTAATTATAACTAAATGAACTAGGCGTGGATTTTGGTTTAAATGTAAAGCGTAAACAAATCGAGAAAACACACTGTTTGACTACTTCATACTGTCGTGCCATAAGTCACCCAAAAAGTACGATATACATACCAGTTTAAAAAATAAACGAGAAATTCTGGGCAAGCCAGCTAGTGTAGTGGTTAGAATGTCCGCCTGTCAGCCTGACAGGTAGGGTTCGAATCACGCACAAAGCACTGCCCTGTCTATAGCTCTGCTGATGAGGCCTAATGGGCTGAAATTTACATACAGAGATGTCTTTTTCTCGATTTGTTTACGCTTTACATTTAAAACGATGTGCACGCCTAGTTCATTTAGTTATAATTAATTAATTAACAAAATTAGGCATGACTTTAATTAAGTTAATATTCTCCCACAAATTGTCGGCCTTCGTCATTTTCAAAGACACTGTTTGACTACTTCCCATATATATATATATATATATATATATATATTGTCCTTGTGGAGTCCATGTATGCGCTTTTTGGTGGTATATACTTTATGAGTCTAATTTATATATATATATATATATATATAATATATATATATATATAACAGATATACAGATACAATATGTACATTGAAAATTAGACTTATCAAATATACCAACAAAGGAGCATGCGTGCACTCTACAACTACAAATTATATATATATATATATATATATATCTGATGATGCGTGGTATGTTGTTGATCAAGCGTCAATGTTTTGGTGTTAGTGTTTGTCTCCTTTCCAATCAATATTTGATTTCGTAAAGCTCTCAGCGAGAAATTAATTTGCCATACTTCAACGTTACATTTCGATTTCTCTGATTTTCGTGTCGTATTTCTACATGGATTTTTTTATTGATAGCTCTGCAATAAATCTGCTCATAAATCATTTGTCTATCTTTCAATCCTTTATGATTTCTTACGAAGGTTATATCGATTACAGATAACACCTCATCATTCCTATGCATCAAACGAATTCATAGACAGCGTCTTAAAAAGGATGATGTACACTGATATTAATAAATATACTCTTCTGATTTTGTTAATGAAGATGAAAACTTTAACTCATAGTTTCATCTAATGCAGGATTCACCAAACGTTTTTCATTGTGGGCCGGATAATAGAAAAAATAACGAGCGCGGGCCAGATAATTGAAAAAAAAAACAAACTAACGAGCGCGGGCTACATTACTATTGTGCTCAATACTTGCTAGACAGAACAAAAGCTCTGAGAAAAAGATGTAAAACAAAATTTATCTTTCCATGTTATATTCATGGATGAGTTGAGTAAGATGCACAAAGACAAATTTAACCAACATATTTATTTTCAATACATTATCAAAGAACGCAACAAGATGAGTGAGATTTGTGAAACTAAAGTTTGCCTTTCAAGATATTGTCAATGTTTGTTTTTGAATTGCTACATCCAATCAATAGAATTGCTTTCAAATGTTTATCAGTCAATTTCGTTCAATGGTTTGAATTCACATATTTCAATTTTGAAAAGGCTTGCTCGTATACATAAGTAATTAAAAAATATTGTAACCTATCTACAGTAGTCTAGTCCATTAAGATTTAGTAAGCTTAACATGATATTTGAATTTAAATTGTATCAGAACGTCTCGCATTCCATACATTTTAACAAAGAAATTCAAGTACCATCGGTGGGCCTGATAAAATGCCTTCGCGGGTCGGATCCGGCCCTTGGCCCGTGCTTTTCCATCATAAAGGCCAGGGAACACCAAACTTTTTTCACGGTGGGCCGGATAATAGAAAAAATAACGAGCGCGTGCCACATTATTATTGCGTTCAATGCTTGTTAACCAGAACGAAAGCTGAGAGAAAAAGATGTAAAAAAAAAAATCATCTTTCCATGTTATATTCATGGATGAGTGGCGTAAGGTGCACAAAAACAAATTTAACCAACATATTTATTTTCAATACATTATCAAAGAACGCAACATTAGCAGAAATGTTTAGTGACATTTGTGAAACTGAAGTTTGCCTTTCAAGGTATTGTCAATATCTGGTTTTGAATTATTACATCCGATCAAGAGAATTGCTTTTAAATGTTTATCAGTCAATTTCGTTTGATGGGTTGATTTCACATATTTCAATTTTGAAAAGGATTTGCTCGCATATATTAGTAATTAAGAAATGTTGTAAACTACCTCCAGTAGTCTAGTCCATTAAAATTAGTAAGCTTAACATGGTATTTGAATTTAAATGGTATCAGAACGTCTCGCGTTCCATACGTTTTTAATAAACAAATTCAAGTACCGTCGGCGAGCCGGACAAAATGCCCGCGGCCCGTAGTTTGGTGACCCCATTAACATTAGATTTCTAATGGTATAATATATTATTATTCAGCTCGAGTATTTTCATTGGTTGATAAATGCTGTTGAAATCAATCACTCAATCAACAAATCAATCAGTATATCTTAGCACATTCGATAGAGCATCCGCCTGGGAACCATAAGGTTCTGGATTTTATACCGGCCTATGATAAATCAGCACAGGAGAAGCACAGCTTGGATATGTACCGTATCTTTCCTTGGCGGAGCTTCATGACATCGCTCCTTAATATTTCCCTGATGAAGATTAATATATTCAACTCTTTTCCTACTTTAAGCCGCTCACACTGGCACTCCATGCAAGGAACTGTTTCAACGCATACCAAACCCAATCAAAGTAAAAGGCTGATTATTACTTCCCTATAATTAAACAGAAGGGTTCAGATCACAATAATAATTGTACTTTCTTTGAATTGAATGAATCATGAGGTGAATAGATTATAATCTTTGAAATACCCTATCAAAATGTTAAAAAATCACATTAAAAATTTGGTACAGCTATGAGGAAAATCGCTAAGCAAAGAGTTTATATATGTAAAGAAAACCTGAAACGCTCGAACTTTGGCATATCTATCCATTATCCATAAATGAATAAATTCTCTGAAAATTTGTTTTTCATATTTTTATACTTATATAAGTGAGAAAAATTGGTAGTGAATCCGACAAGTATGTTGAAAAGATGATTGGAAGAAAAATATATATAGTCTGGTATGAATGAAAATTATATATGCCCAACTAATGAAAAAGTATTCAATAATTAAATAACTCATACTTTTTTTTATAAAATATTGTTTATATATATCTTAACAAACCAGTGTGCACATCTTGTTTTTAGATTTTCTAACTATTATACATTTTCTCTATGCGATACGTTAATGCCAACAAACAATAAATGATCTTAGAATTAATTTTTCCAAAAATGAGAACCGAAAAATTGAAACTTGAATCAATTGTTTTCATGAAATAAAACAATTTGGCTCTTGTGGTATTATAGTCGTGTTATTTAAAATTTATTTATTAAGTGGTTATTTTATAATCTAAATTTTGTTGTGGCTCAAGGCCAATTTACTTAGTTTCACTTAAAGAACGAATTAAAATAAACGAAATCGATTATTTAAGGTCAACTTTTTGTTTAAGTAGAAATGTTGTAACATGATGTAATGTAGTGTAAAGTTGGAGGTCGAGGTGTAATGGTTAGAGTCGAGGGAAATGGACTCGTCGACCCGAGTTCAAATCCTGGACGAAGCTATAGTTCACATAGTGTTAATAACCTTGGGAAAGGTATGAATGAAACTACTTTCCCCCCAGCTATGGGTAAATAGTAGGAGAGACTGGGCTATTTAACCTTGGTTAGGCAACCAGTCTAGGAGAAGGCAAACTCTGAATTATAACCTGTTAAACTCCTGTAAAGGTGGTCACTACTAGAATTGTATCAGTTCTAATTAGTGATCTAGTTCACTAAATAATTTTTAAAAAAATAATTCAGAATTCGTTATTTAACATTTATCCTAAGTTATTTTGATGATGCCGCATGAACAGGTAGTTGATTGACTTGTTGTGAACTGATATATATATATATATATATATATATATATATATATATATATATATATATATATATGTCTGTTGTGTGTGTGTGTGTGTGTAATGGAAAAGGTGACTTATCGGTGAAAATGGTCACGACTTTTAGATGGTGCAGAATTCAGGGAGGTAAGTCAGCGATATAACAAATACAAAGTGCTCAATACGTTCGTAGAGCAAATTTATTACTTGTACCTATATTGTTATATATATATATATATATATATATATATATATATATATATATATATATAAAATAATAAAATTCGAAGGCAATACAATGCGTAAAAAATAAAGACAAAAAGATGTTTATATGTCTAATCGATTTCAAAGCGAAGCTTTATCGTCAG
>CM042152.1:40536824-40538694 GCA_023376005.1 Doryteuthis pealeii | reverse complement strand
CAGCTAAACGAAGCTACTAGTCTGCGGAACACAACTGGTGAGAGGACACCACTTTACGTAACTATAATATCAGCTTTCAATGTGTCATAAACCAACTACTAGATCAAATTTTCCATATAGTTTTCTTTTTATTTCGCTGTAGCTTAATTCATATTCAACTTTAATGTTTTTCGTAGCCAATATGAATTACTTTACATTCTTCTGCTTTAAATTTTAATTTCTTCATATGTTCTCAGTATTACAGATTACTTGATTCTATGCTCTCAAGATAAAATGGTTGTTATTAACATATGGTTGTTGCTCTAACTAAAATGTCTGCTCTCCATAAAATTGTTTCTGTAAAGTTGTAGCTGTTTTCTGTATGCCTCACTCTTCGGGAAATATGTAAGTCTTTCTGTTGAATGATTTTACAAACAGAACAATGAAAATTTATAACAGGAGAGGAGAGATTGTGTCATATATTTTAAAACGCAAGTAGCACGAACAAATGGGTCAATGATTTGAAGAAATACATTAAAAAAGAAAGAAAGACACAGATTACAAATGAAGAAATGAAATAAATACATTTAGAAAGAAAGAATGAAATATGAACTTCAAGAAATAAATAATAAAACAAATACATTAAAAAAAACAATGAATGGATATGTTTAGAAAAAGAATGGGAGAAAGAACATGTAAGTAATGACAATGATTCTATCTTTCTGTTGATAATGCTCTAACAAATAATTTAACATCATCCGTATATAGCATTATTTCTGATTTTATATAATTTGGTAAATAACTTATGAATATTACAAATAGTAATAATTACAGTACTAATCTCTAAAGAACATCGAAATGTTATAATCTGTTTTATTTTTTTTGTTTAAATAATTGTTACCAATATCGACTTCCATAGTTTTGTTGAAAACATATCTTAAACTATTTACAATTTTCTAAAATGCCCTAGAACATATCGGGAAAAATTACAGTTTCTCATTTGATTGATTTAAAGTTGAAATCTAATTTCTTACTAGCAGATATTAGTCACCTGACTGTATATTTTCCAATGAAAGGAAATATGTCAACCTATTTTAAACTGCCAATTAAACTCAGGTGACCTCAGCTAGATTTCCATTATGAGTTTCATCATTTGAAATTTTTGCAATATACTACACTACATGCAGAATAAGAGATTCAGCCATCTATCATTTAACACAGCGGGTGTCTAAGATGTGTAATCCTATCAATGTTTTTTTAAAAAGTCTCAATCAAATACAAGGTGTGTAAAAAAAGTATCAAGATTTTGTACTTTTTTTACACACCTTGTATTCCGAAAAAATACTGTTCATTCATTGTCCATTTCTATCTGGTAAATACAGCTTTAACTTGGTACTTTTTGACAAACCTTGTATTCGGAAAAATAACGTTATATTCATTCTTCATTTCTATCTGGTAGATAGAGCTTTAAACTTTTTTGACACACCTTGTATTCTGAAAAAATAATGTTTCATTCATTGTTCATGTCTTTGGTAAATACAGCTTTACTCTCGATACTTTTATGACACACCATGTATTCTGATAAAAATAACGTTCCATTCATTCTTCATTTCTATCTTGCTAAATACAGCTTCAATCGCGATACTTTTTTGACACGTTGTATTCTAAAGAAAATTATAGTTCCACTCATTGTTCATTTCTCTCTCTGGTAAATATAGCTTTAAAACTTGGTATTTTTTGACACACGTTCCACTGTGAAGAAATTAACGTTCCGTTCATTCTTCATTTCTCTCTTGGTACATATAGCTTCAATCTCGATACTTTTTGACACATCTTGTGTTCTGTTTATGAACTAGCATTCAGGTAATTCATTATTTATTTATCTTGATAA
>CM042152.1:40524324-40534324 GCA_023376005.1 Doryteuthis pealeii | reverse complement strand
ATAAATATTGCTCTGTATATAATCTAAAAGGTTATTATACATTGAGCTCTCTTCAGTGATTTAAAGATTCGCGTGTATTTATACATACTGGATCATCAATATTAGTACAGTGGATCTTAGAATCACATATGAGATCATCCCTTACTACCAAGTTTTGGATAAATCTCATATATATATATATATATATTATATAATATAATATATCGTATTATAATGGAGATTGTGTGTTTGTCTGTCTGTAACCGAAACTATATTACCATACAATCACAAGCCCCTTTGTTATTTACATCATATTCTCCATGATTTTATTTTTATTTAAACCTCAATTATTAATAAAATTGTTTTCATTACTTACACTGTTGACCATATCTACATACTAATAACAGCAATTGTATTTATATATACAACAAATAGCAGTTTACAGTATGAATGGAAGGCAATTTGCATATTGATTTAAAAAATGATTTTAATAAATATATGCTTAGTATTATTGATTTCTAATTGTTTGGTTTTATCTTATTGAATATGAAGCAAAGATCTCTTCAATAAATCAAGATGAAATCCCTTAACAGAAAAAATAACTAATATTATTCTTTACTTCCTATTGTAACTAATAGTTAAATTAGGAAAATTTACCAATGAAAGACGAGGTAATGGAAAATGATGGAAGAGTTAGTTCAAAGTTGTTCTATTTTTCAATCATACCCCCTCTGTTCAAAATCTTTTTATCTACATTCTTATTCAGTTTCATAGCCTTCTAATTTAATATAATATTTTTATTATAAATTTTAACTAAAATACTTGCACCCGGAGGGTGCATATATTGCTAATATATATATATATATATATATTATATATTATATATATATTATGATGGGATTTGTATAAAAGAGTGAAGAATTTCAAATTATATATTTCAGGTTTTCTGCTCTGTTTCTCACAGTTAGAAATTAAATCCGTAGATTAGTGGAATTCAGGCATTATGAATTAATACGGATTATCTCTTGTTTGGATTTATCCGTGTCTTTTTCCGACGATGTGGAAACCTTTTAATCTACATTCTGTTTTGATAGACAAAATATTCTTAATTTTTATCCATATTTTCCTTAGGCAATTAGTGTTTTATTGACTTTACTTCTGTTGCTTATCCTAACAGATTTAAACGGAATGTTTTGAAATTTTAAAAGATGTTTCCATGTATTGATTTGTTTTTTTACCATTTAAACAGCTTTATGCAATGTGTTTGCTTTATGAGCAGTGTGTTTGTCAAGCAATCGCAAATTTTGGTCTGTTGTCTTGCAAAATAACGAGATGAAGAAATGTGGAAAAAAACAAAATGTTGTTACTTTCACAATATACAATTATTAGATGATTAAGGGGGAGTCGTCAGCGATGTTGTATCCCTGGAAATTTCTGTCTTTCAACATCTTCCCCCAGGAGACCAATCGGAGCTGATCAAACCCGACTCTCCACCCTCAGCAACTGGTTTTCACTAACATCGCCTCCTGTTGACTATCGCTTTATATACTGGTCATGTGACCCCCAACCAAAGGCAATGGAGTTCTTCTTATATATCATTACTAAATGTATTAATCGAGTTTGGCCTCTCTACCAAGACGAACAGGCTGTGGTAAGATTGTTTTTTCTTTTTCTTTTTTCTTCCCCACTCTTTATCAATTTTAATTTTATCCAACTATCTATTTACAAGATATCTACAACTAGTTATACTTATGTAATAGTGGAAATTAACTTGAATTTGAGATGGCTTGTGAAAGGCTGACCAGTTGGCTTTGGATTGGTCGAAAAGGACCAACAGAATGAAGAGTGAAGGGGAGATAATCAAAGTTGAGAGTATCTGTTGAGTGTCTGAGGAGGACAGACAGAAATCAGTATGTCGTAGTAATCGATTTTACTTGAGTTAAAATTAAATATTTGAGCTCTGTAAAAACAACAAGAAAGCCTTGTGTTCGTTATTAAAGACTAACAATAAGAAAAGATATGACATCCCCAAGAGAACTCAAGTCATTCCAGAGCTCAAAGAACGGAGAGATCCCAGTCATACACAACATGTAGAATATCAGCAATTCCTATACAGAATAGCCGATATGAAGGAATGCGGATCACATATAATATGTATAGTGAACTATATGGTATAAACCACTTTTACCTGGGTGTAGTAGAATGGGGGAGGGTGAGTGTAATGGTTAGAGCCGTAGCAATGGACGCGCCGATCCAAATTCAAATACTGGCAACGAGTCTGTTTGCATTTCACATAGCTCAAGTACTCTCCCTCCAGCTATGGGTACATAGTAGGGCCAAACTGGGGTCTTTATATCTTGGCTAGGTAACCAGAGAAGGAAAGCTCTGAATTCAAACATGTTAAACTGGCGCTTAAGAAATTGACCTTGTGTCATATCTGCTCGTGCGAGGGGTTGGTATATATATATATATATATAATGATAATAGTATATGTATATTATAGTATATGCGGGGAGAAACAGTCAGACGTATGTTGATGATGATGAGTTCTTACTTGTTAATGCATATGCTTCTTAGCTCGGTCGCCATATTCTTCCAGGTTGACCTCACTTCGGGGATTCTTTAGGTGTTGGTTAATTCTTGTTGGTGCTGGTTCATTTACTTGTTTTTTAATCAATTAAAACACGACTTTTGTTATTTTTCTGATAAAGCTTATTTCACACCCAGCCGATGTTGACGGTCCGTGCCGGATCGAGAAACGACATCAGAGCGAACGACTTTTCAAGGTCCGCTCGCTCGAAATCTGCATTGCATCCTGACGCTGAAAACTATCTCATGCATAATCGCGTCTGAGCAGAAGGGAAGTCGGGTCATCATAATGCCAATCATAACCCTAACGGCTATGATATTTTCTCCGGCTCCGATTTTAAAATCTAAGGGACCCCGATTCATCAATATTCTAACTACAGGTACGTATACATGAATCATAAGTATTATGGTATATGCAACTACTACATACTTCTTCAAACAGGACGCTACATCATATATCGAAAAATTTAAAGACCCCTTTCATACATACAGGTGTATTTAGATCGGGCCACGTCACAAATTATAGTTTCATTAATAATGAGCTTTACAACTTATTACTCTTTAATTGGCCGGTTTTAGCTCAGGTGTAGAGCATTTCGGGCTAGAGCACCAAAGGTTTCTAGTTCAACTCAGTGTATGACTAGCACGAGAATCTGCGGTAAAGTAAGGAGCTGATGGTACGGCTGTGGTGCTCCACCAGACGCTAAAAAAATCTCCCGTCTAGGGCGCTAAATGAAAGGGGATAGACTCCTCGCTGTCAGGCTGTACGACATTAGGACGCCGAGGACTTTACTTACTCTTTAACATCGACGCCGTTAGGTAACAGTTTCTTAGTTTTTCTCTTTATTACATTGTTTATTACTTCTTGTAGTTTTGGATCTTTTTTTGTATTGGCATTGCAGTCCCTCGGAGACTATATAGTTTTTGCCTCTGAAGTTTCAGCGCCTCCTTGACTGGTATAGTCCAGTTTTGAAAAACGCTGACCAGAATGTTCATGGAAGGCTGCTCTGCACGATCATTGATGTGTCGCTGCTTCTTGGTGTCGTCGCCTCTCTTATGGACTCTCTGGGCTTTATGGTAGTGTTGGATTCATGGAGGGATTAAACGATGCTAATTTTAAAATTAATAACTTAAGTAAAGTTTATCATACTAACTAACTATGATAACCTGAAATGTTCGGTGAGTCACGCAACCCCGAGGAAAACAGATTTCTTCATCAATTCAGCATTAAAGCAAAGTTCTGAATCGGGGCACAATACAAAGCATATATCATATATAACTATATCATTTATATAGACTCCTTATATCCTAGTATATATATCTGTATAAGGTTTCCAGGTTCGAGACCGGCTTCCGCCCATCCGAACGCGTATGAAGAGCTCGGGGATCAGTGTGCTAAATCTGAGGAGCTGATGGTAGGTGTTGCGCTTCATCTCACGCGCCAAAACCATCTATATTTTATAAACAATTATATATATATATATATATATATATAATATATATCATTATATATATATATATAATTATATAAAAGTTAGCGCTGCGCGTGTGTAATAGTTAACCAGTCGCTAGCAATGGACACGGCCTGACAACTTCAAGTGCTGGCTGACTGTTTGCTTTTCTCATAGTCCTAAGTATTATTGGCGAACTGTATTACTCTACAAATTCTCTCCTCCAGTATGGAGGGACGGGGTAGACAGATCTTAACTTGACTTAGTAACAGTCAATAGGAGAAGAACCTTAAAACTGTTAAATTCATGTTAAAAATTGACATCGTCGTCACATCCTGCCATGCAGAGGAGTGGTAGATTGTATATCCAACAAAATCCCAAGCAACGTATGTTTCCAGCTTTTGTGCCACTTTTAGGCTTCAAGTAATCCAGCTTCTACAGTGGAGATCTCTTGTTTAAACAAGCGCATCTTATGGACACGTTTGGTTGTTCCCTTGGTGTCCCATTAGTGTTGGGAATTGATCCTTGGCTGTTACTGTACTGGGGCTATGACATGGTTGCCAATTTCACACCGTTTTTCATTTCTCGTTAAAATATAAACGCAAACTATACTAAGATTAGTTGACAGGCAACCAGTCCAGGAGATAGGAAAACTACTACTATGAACGTCCGCTTAAGAACATGACTTGTGTCACAGTCGCTGCCGTGCGGACGGTTGGTAAATATATATACCACAATTAAGTGATTCAGTTAAGAAAAACTATCTCGAGAACGAAACCTCTCAGAACTATGGTGTAAAAGTAGGAAAGACGAATAAGGAGGCTTTGAATCCAATGGATTCTTAAAACAAGTCGTAGAAACAATACCAGACAAGGAAGCAGGTGTAAGGCACACCGCCCCCTATCATCAGCAAACCATCCGAATGAGACAACAAGACTATGCTGGACATTGCCGAGAGGTTGGGAGAGATTTGTCCATGGTATCCGTGCTTAATTGCGCAACATAATGATGAGCTTATGATGACATTCCGCTTAAGAATTTATATGTGTCACATCCTGCTTGTGCGTAATAAGTTGAGTAAACATACTACACACAATTGTTGTCCTTGGAGAACGAGAAGACGCAAAGATGACGGTCAGATACTGCTTTACTTATACCGTAATGATAAGTCTACAGGAGCCATTTGTTGATCAGATCTAAATCCGAATCCATATTCGCTCTTACTGTGCTATAGTTCTTTCGACCTTTATGTCAATTGTACTAAGCTATGGTTGTATTAATAGGATGATCTGTTTGATTTGTTTCATTTCCATTCAACCAACCGGATCCTCAAAGCAACTTAAGTTCGTCCATTTTCAGCTGACATCTTGGGGTTCTAATTATTAAGTATCCGGTATAGCACTGCCATATCGCGCTGTCTTTAGAAATGCCAGACGAGTGAAGTTCTTTGGGAAGAATGACGCAAGATATGAATTGAATCAGTTAAAAGGTAATATCAAAATTACTACCCCTACTACTGACTAGCTACTACTACTACTTACTGGAAGAATCTGTGTTTTATTGGCTTATGGTCAAAACGGTGCGTCAAAAAAGTATTCGATATTTTTTTTTACCTTTTGGACATTGATTCTGAAGAAAATAATCATTCCTATTATTTCATTTCTATCTATTACAGCTAATCAGCTATAAACTTTATAATTTTTGACACATCGTTGTTATCTGAAGAATAATGCATTGAAAGTTGTTTTTTTTTTCAGATGAGGACGGCGTGTCAAAAGTACGAAAAAATATTAATACTTTTTGCTCGCTTGTATATATTTAGTTTACTTAATCGGAAATGACCTGTGACAACACCACATCACACAACACACACACACACACACACATCACACACACACATATATATATATGATATATATATATATTATATAATATTATATATACGACATTCAAGTCTATTTGTCTGTAACTAAAACTATGTCACTGTCTACATCAAAATCCTTTCAGGAATTAAATAAGTTTATTTCATCGAGTATTGTATGTATGTCAGTATCATTTAAACATGAAAATATTATATTTCTATAAATATCAAAAACTTGTCACAAATTTTCACTGACAGTTGATACTTATTCATACTTTAGATGTATGTAGTATATTAAAATATATTTATTTTTTTTCTTAAAGTAATTGGGGAAAGAATCTTTGGAAATCGGTACCCTACGGCTTAATTAATTTTATGAAAATCCGAACCAACTATATTTTATTAATACTGATCTTTGAAATTTTCTATAAACATAAGAGTTTGATAATGATCAGATAATCTTTAGACAACGTTTTTTCGAGGTTTTAATGTCGTAAAACAATAAGAAATATTAGTGGACTGGTCTGAATATATATCTTTTTAAGGAAGTAAGTCATTTTTTTAATTTGAAACGTTATTACATTTTTTAAAATTTCCCACCCTGGGCATATCTGTTTGGAAACTTACATTTACCCCACGCAGGAGTCGTTTTTTTTTCTGGTAGTATATATATATGTATATATAGTATATATATATATATATATCTTATATATATATATATGTGTTGTGTGTGTGTGTGTGTGTGTGGTACAAGGGTTTCGAGTATGGCTTCTAGATTAGTTTTGTCAGGAAATATATAAGAAAAACATTTTAAAGAAACATACTTTCTTGTCTTTTTGAATGCATGGGAAAAATGGAATATTAAAAGTATTAGAAATTGAAATTCAATAATTTGAAAATACCTAAGATTACCCAGTGTGCTTACGTTCCCCTTTGAATCCCTATTTAGAAGGATCAATATATTGTATCTAATTTTGTCTGTTGGATTTTCCGGGTTTAAAAATAACAAGTAAGAATTTTGAAGTGATTTAAGTTATTTATATAATATATATATATATATAATTATTATATAGATACGATAGATTGATAGATAGATAGTATAGATATTGATATGATAGATATAGATAAGATATAGATATACCGATATATAGATATATGTGTGTGGTACTTTTGGGCAGCAATTTTTTTCGAATTTTGCATGTTGAATGTAAACAAAAGACACATCTGTTTAAACAATTTTTATTGCGATCTTCGAGTTTTCGGCAACTTTTTTACTATTGGGTGAAATTCGGATTAAAGTATATATATTATAATATTAATATATTAATAAAAGTCGTCGGGCGGCATAAAGTCGGTATCAGCAAGTCGGAGTAGTCTATCCCCTTTTCATAGCGCTAGATCGAAGAGTTGTTTTTGGCTTGAGGCGGGCGCCACATCTCTAATCAGCTCTTACTTTACCGCACATATCCCTGCTGCTATCTCGATACGCTGAGTTGGCGAGAGCCGGTATCGAACTAGGAACTTGTGGTTTCTAGCCCGAACGTCTAACCAGACTGAGCTATATATACTACTAAATTATTATTAGAGGAAAATAAAGGGTCTACAAGTTTCAATCCAAATTTTGAAATGTTTCTTCAGACCTATACTACGTTAACTAATGCAACCGGCAAAACACATTATAAGTATATTGCGGCCTGTTTTTTAATATACTTCGAGCACTTTGATTATTTACTCATGCCACTGTGACGGAAAAGTTAACCAGTGGCAATTGTTCTATAACACACACACATATATATATAAATATATATATATATATTATTAAATATATTATATATATATTATATTAACTTAATCAGTTAAATCAAATTAATGAAAAATAATGATGAAGTCATGCATATTGTTTAATTTTTGTTCAGTCTTTTTAAAACATTTTATCTATTAAATACGCAACATTGGTTTTTCGAATGGAATAACGCAATTGTTGCTGTTGTTTTTATATCTTATATAGCTATAAGTTCTCACTGGGGCCCCCTACTTCTGGCCTTAGTGCACATGCTAAGCTAAGCTAGTAAATAACTATATACTTAATGACCCTTGTTTACAACTTTCTGATATTTTGAATGTGTGACCATGGTTTTGAGATTTTGATAGCCCTCAAACTCTGTGTAATGTATGGACTTCGTAACGGCAGTAAATTGTGTCTGTGTAGATATTACAAAAGGCCAATTCAGAAGTATTGGATTTTGCGTAATTTCTGACCCCCTTGTAGTGCTGAAGAATAAAGTACCGTCCCCATTCCCAAAAAAATTCTTTCCCTCCCCTCCCCATTTCTATATCGGTAAATCAGCTTTAAACTTGCTTGTTTTGCCACAATTTGTGTTCTGAAAAACATTATGAATGGAACGTTTTATTCAGAACACAAGTATGTCAAAAACTTAAAAAAATTTAGATACTTTTTGGGCACACCTTGTATATACAATACACCTGTTTGTCTATATGTCTATCTATATATCCACTATCTATCCTACTATCTATCTATCTTACATATATATAAATGATATTTAATATATATATATATAATATATTAAATTAAGTAAGAAGAACTTAGATAGTTTAGCGTTATGTCTATTTAGGGAGCTTAGGCAAAGTGTCTACTCGTCTCTGACCACACTTTGTCTAGCTCCTGAAATAGACTATAAAGCTAAATCTCTAAGTCTTTTGTTATTTCTTTACTTTAATATCTTGCTCTGTGACTCTCCTAACATTAAGAGCAAACATTGGAGCTCGTCAAACTGGACAGGTTTTTTGATAAAACTCTTTGTGCGTCGTAAGGATATATTTCTTCTCTGGATTTTGGATTATATATATATATATATATATATATATATATATAGAGAGGAGAGAGAGAGAGAGAGATGAGAGACAAGAGACAGACAGACAGACAGAACAAGACAGACAGAGGAGAGAGAGAGAGAGAGAGGGGGGTAAGAGAGATTAAGTGATAGATAGAGGAAGATATGATAACCGATAGCAATGACTTGACAAACACACACAGATAAATAGATAGACTGATAGATATATAGATACTGATATTAAATACTTTTATGCAATAAGTACTCGACGTAAGGTAAAGAAACACCAAAGAGCGATTACGCTGTAAAAAGTGAAATTCAATATTATTAAAAAAGTAGTAAACCGGAATTACTACAGAACACATCAGCGGTTTTAATAAGTCCAATAGAAAAGAATTTTTTTTTTTCCAGAAACGCAGATCCAAATGTTCTGTCAAATAATGAAACTGCTATGGTGTCCTTCGGTCGACAAAGTATTTGCACATTTGTAGAGCAGGATATGGTATAGAGAAAAAAAGTACGCGGAACTATCTAGGAGTTATAATCCTATTGGCGCTATCTTTCACTTTCTCCGTGTGCGATAAATAGAAACCAATTAAGAATGAGAACGAAGCCTTTTTAACACACAAAACGATATATTACAATAGTTATATATATATATATATATATATACATATATATATACCACAGCTGTTCCCAACAAGGACACTCGCAGAGACCAAGTCGAGTACACATCACACACACACAACACACTCATATATATATATAACATATATATATAATATATATATAATTATATATATATATAGTAATAATATATATATATAATGAGATTCAGTCTCATTATCATGATACACCGTGTTACATTAACATAGCACTGGCTGCCGGCACTGCATCAATGTGAATAAAAATCTTAATTTAAATTACATATATATATTATATATATTAAATATATATATATTGTTTGATATAATTCTGCGAACTATGCGGGTTAATGTTCATACTTGGGTTAAAAAGAACTTTTCAACCATTAAAGCAAATGAATCGTTTTTTTATATAGATATATAGTTAATTAAAATTTTTAGTGGTCACATTGTTCATTGCTAAGTCGTTCATTTCATTCTTGAGCGAACGAAAAATGAGAAAAAAAAATGCTTCGAACTTTTCTTTTCAGCTATACGAAATGATGCAATCCTTTTCTGTTTTGCAAGTGATCTCTGTTTATTCTTGATTATCCCCGAATACTTTATACGATTCAAGGCCAAGAT
>CM042152.1:40506824-40519324 GCA_023376005.1 Doryteuthis pealeii | reverse complement strand
CGATGTCCTTCCAGTAGTAGTAGTAGTAGTAGTAGTAGTGGTAGTAATTTTGAGTATTACCTTTTTAAAACTGTTCAATTCATATTTGCTTCATTTCATTCCCAACTCACTCAGTCTGGAATTTCTAAGACAGCGCATATCAGTGCTAACCGGATACATTAATAAATTATAACCCCCAAGTGTCACTGAAAATGACGACTAAGTTTGCCTTGAGGATCCCTGGTTAATGGAAATGAAAACAAATAAACATCATCCTATTAATACAACCAAAGCTTAAGAACAATTACCATAAAGTGTCGAAGAGAACTATAGACAGTAAGAGTCGAGTTATGGATTCGGATTTAGTCTGTCAACAAATGGCTCCTGTAGACTTTTATTACGTATAAGTAAAGCAGTTCTGACGTCATCCGTTTGAGTTTGCCTTCAAGGACAACCTTGTGTATATGTTTACTCAACTATTACGCCACAAGCAGGATGTGACACATAATAAATTCTTAAGCGGAATGTCATCATAATCCTCATCATTATGTTGCGCAATTAGCACGGATAACCATGACAATCTCTCGCCAACCTTCTCCGGCAATGTCCAGCATGTCTTGTTTGTCTCATTCGGATGGTTTGTGTGATAGGGGGCGGTTGGCCTTACACCTGCTTCCTTGTCGGGTATTGTTTCTACGACTTGTTTAAGAGCCAGTTTGGATTCAAAGCTCTCCTTATTCTCTTTCCTACTATTTACCCATAGTTTGAGAGAGTTTCGTTCTCGGTAGTTTTTCTTAACTGATTCACTAATTTGGTATATATATTTACCAACCCCTCCGCACGAGCAGGATGTGACACAAGGTCAATTTCTTAAGCGGAGTTCAATAGGTTTTCCTTCTCCTAGACTGGTTGCCTGTCACTAATTTGGTATAAGTTTGCGTTTACTATTTTTAACGAGAAATGAAAAGTGTGAAAATTGGAACAACCAAATGATCATACCCAACAGTAAGTAACATCCAAAGGATCATACCCAACACTAAGGGACACCAAGGAACAACCAAACGTTTCTCACTAAAGATAGCGCTCTGTTTAACACAAGAGATCTCCACTGTAAATTGCTGTTACTTGAAGCCTGAAAATGGCCACAAAACTCGTAACATACTATGCTTGGGATTATTGTCTTGGTATATACATCTACCAACTCCTCTGCATGAGCAGGATGTGACACGATGTCAATTTATTAAATGAAATTTAACAGGTTTTAAGGTTTTCCTTCTCCTATACTGTTTGACTAATCAAGGTTACAGATCCCTGTCTACCCTACTCCCTCCATACCTGGAGGGAGAAATTTTAGATTAATACATTTCCCAATAATATTAGGGCTATGAGAAAAGCAAACAGGTCAGTCCAGCACTTGAAGTTGTCAGGCCGTGTCCATTTGCTACGACGGTAACTATTACACCACGCGCACCTAACTTTTATATATATATATATATATATATATATATATATTATATATATATATATATATATATATATATATAATTGTTTATAAATATAGATTGTTTTGGCGCGTGAGATGAAGCGCAACACCTACCATCAGCTCCTCAGTTTACCACACTGATCCCCGAGCTACTCATACGCTGAGATGGCGGAAGCCGGTATCGAACCTGGAACCTTATACATATATATATATATATATATATATATATATATATATATATATATATGATGTTGTATTTGCCTATTTAGAACTTTGGCTTTAATGCTGAAATTGATGAAGAAATCTGTTTTCCTGGGTCGTGACACCAATCATTTGGTATCATATCTAGTTAGATATGATAAAACTTTTACTAAGTTTATTATTTTAAATTAGCATTTAATCCTCCATGAAATCCAACACTCACCATAAAGCCAAGAGATCCATAAGAAAGCGACGACACCAAAGCACCGACACATCAATATCTGCAGAGACAGCCTTCCCATGCAACATCTGTGGTCGAGGCAGTTTTTCAAAAACTGGACTATACAGTTCAAGGAGGCGCTGTAACTTCAGAGGCAAAATAACTATATAGTCTTCCGAGACTGCAATGCCAATACAAAAAAAGATCCAAAACTACAAGAAGTAATAAACAATGTAATTTAAGAGGAATAACTAAGAAACTGTTACCTAACGGCGTCGATTTAAAGAGTAAGTAAAGTCGTCGGGGCGGCCTAATGTCAGTACCAGCCTGACAGCGAGGGAGTCTATCCCCTTTTCATTAGCGCTAGACGAAGGAGATTTTTTAGCGTCTGGGGTGGAGCACCACACCTACCATCAGCTCCTTACTTTACCGCACAGATTTCTGTGCTAGTCATACACTGAGTTGAACTAGAAACCTTGTGGCTTCTAGCCGAATGCTCTACCGACTGAGCTAACCCGGCCCAATTTAAAGAGTAATAAGTTGTAAAAGCTCATTATTAATGAAACTTAATTTGTGACGTGGCCCGATCTAAATACACTGTATGTATGAAAGGTGCTTAAATTTCGATATATGATGTAGCGTCTGTTTGAAGGAGTATGTAGTAGTTGCATAATACCATAATAACTTATGATTCATGTACGTACCTGTAGTTAGAATATATGAATCGGGGTCCCTTAGATTTAAAATCGGAGGTGAGAAAATTATCATAGCCGTTAGGGTTATGATTGGCATTATGATGACCCGACTTCACCTTCTGCTAGACGCGATTATGCATGAGATAGTTTTAGCGTCAGATGCAATGCAGATTTCAGAGCGAGCGGACTTGAAAGTCGTTCGCTCTGATGTCGTTTCTCGATCCGCACGGAGTCAACATCGGCTGGGTTGTGAAATAAAGCTTTATCAGAAAAATAACAAAGTCGTGTTAATTGATTAAAAACAAGAAATGACCAGACCAACAAGAATTAACCAACCCTTAACAGAAATACCCGAAGTGAGGTCAACCTGAAGAATATGGCGACCGAGCTAGAAGCATATATTAACAAGTAAGAATCATCATCTCATCACATACGTCTGACTCTTTCTCCCCGATATATATATATATATATATATATATATATATATATATATACCAACCCCTCCGCACGAGCAGGATATGACACAAGGTCAATTTCTTAAGCGCAGTTTAACATGTTTGAATTCAGAGCTTTCCTTCTCTGGTTACCTAGCCAAGATTAAAGACCCCAGTTTGGCCTACTATGTACCCATAGCTGGAGGGAGAGTACTTGAGCTATGTGAAATGCAAACAGACTCGTCCAGTATTTGAATTTGGATCGGCGCGTCCATTTGCTACGGCTCTAACCATTACACTCCCCACCTCCCCGATTACATACACCCAGGTAAAAGTGGTTTATAACATAGTTTCTATACATATATATGGATCCGCTATTCCTCATATCGGCTATTCTGTATAGGAATTGCTGATATTCTACATTGTTGGTATGACTGGGATCTCTCCGTTCTTTGAGTCTGGAATGACTTGAGTTCTCTTGGGGATGTCATATCTTATTCTTATTGTTAGTCTTTAATAACGAACACAAGGCTTTCTTGTTGTTTTTTACAGAGCTCAAATATTTAATTTTAAACTCAAGTAAAATCGATTACTACGACATACTGATTTTCTGTCTGTCCTCCTCAGACACTCAACAGATACTCTCAACTTTGATTATCTCCCTTCACTCTTCATTCTGTTGGTCCTTTTCGACCAATCAAAAGCCAACTGGTCAGCCTTTCACAAGCCATCTCAAATTCAAGTTAATTTCCACTATTACATAAGTATAACTAGTTGTAGATATCTTGTAAATAGATAGTTGGATAAAATTAAAATTGATAAAGAGTGGGGAAGAAAAAAGAAAAAAGAAAAAACAATCTTACCACAGCCTGTTCGTCTTGGTAGAGAGGCCAAACTCGATTAATACATTTAAGTAATGATATATAAGAAGAACTCCATTGCCTTTGGTTGGGGGTCACATGACCAGTAATATAAAGCGATAGTCAACAGGAGGCGATGTTAGTGAAAACCAGTTGCTGAGGGTGGAGAGTCGGGGTTTGATCAGCTCCGATTGGTCTCCTGGGGAAGATGTTGAAAGACCAGAAATTTCCAGGGATACAACATCGCTGACGACTCCCCCCTTAATCATCTAATAATTGTATATTGTGAAAGTAACAACAATTTTGTGTTTTTTCCACATTTCTTCATCTCGTTATTTTGCAAGACAACAGGACGCAAAATTGCGATTGCTTGACAAACACACTGCTTCATAAAGCAAACACATTGCATAAAGCTGTTTAAATTGGTAAAAAAACAAATCAATACATGGAAACATTTCTTTTAAATTTCAAAACATTCCGTTTAAATCTTGTTAGGATAAGCAACAGAAGTAAAGTCAATAAACCACTAATTGCCTAAGGAAAATATGGATAAGAAATTAAGAATATTTTGTCTATCAAAACAGAATGTAGATTAAAAGGTTTCCACATCGTCGGAAAAGACACGGATAAATCCAAACAAGAGATAATCCGTATTAATTCATAATGCCTGAATTCCACTAATCTACGGATTTAATTTCTAACTGTGAGAAACAGAGCAGAAAACCTGAAGATATATAATTTGAAATTCTTCACTCTTTTATACAAAATCCCATCATAATATATATATATATATATATATATATATATATATATATATATACTAGCAAATATATGCACCCTCCGGGTGCAAGTATTTTAGTTAAATTTTATAATAAAATATTATATTAAATTAGAAAGGCTAATGAAACTGAATAAGAATGTAGATAAAAAGATTTTGAACAGAGGGGGTATGATTGAAAAATAGAACAACTTTGAAACTAACTCTTCCATCATTTTCCATTACCCTCGTCTTTCATTGGTAAATTTTCCTAATTTAACTATTTAGTTAAAATAGGAAGTAAAGAATAATATTAGTTATTTTTTCTTGTTAAGGGATTTATTTTAAGATTTATTGAAGAGATCTTTGCTCATATTCAATAAGATAAAACCAAACAATTAGAAATCAATAATACTAAGCATATATTTATTAAAATCATTTTTTTAAGATCAATATGCAAATTAGCCTTCCCATTCATACTGTAAACTGCTATTTTGTTGTATATATAAATACAATTGCATGTTATTAGTATGTAGATATGGTCAACAGTGTAAGTAATGAAAACAATTTTATTAATAATTGAGGTTTAAATAAAAATAAAATCATGGAGAATATGATGTAAATAACAAAGGGGCTTGTGACTTGTATGGTAATATAGTTTCGGTTACAGACAGACAAACACACAATCTCCATTATAATACGATATATATATATATATATATATATATATATATATATGAGATTTATCCAAAACTTGGTAGTAAGGGATGATTCTATATGTGATTTCTAAGATCCACTGTACTAATATTGATGATCCAGTATGTATAAATACAGCGAATCTTTAAATCACTGAAGAGAGCTCAATGTATAATAACCTTTTAGATTATATACAGAGCAATATTTATCAATAAAGGAAGGAATCCCATAATAAATTTATTTCGACGAAAATTTGGGCCCATATAAATCTAAGTCGATTTAAACCGGTTCCCCAAATATTCGTCTCATCAGATGGGTCTCAATTCACTTATGGACAAGCACATCACAAAAACCCCCAAAGAGCTGAATATATATAAATTCAGACAAAAACAAAAAATAATAAAAAGAAAATATATATTTTTAACAGTATAGGATTGTAACCATAGAAACAGGAAGTGAATGAAAAAAAGAGATACATTTCAAGGTTGGTTTCTAGGGTGTCCAGACAGACAAAAAAGTGACAAGACAGAAAAAACAGAGTAGTATATTAAAATATAAATAGACAAGTAAATAAACAAATTTTAAATTTAAACATTAGAGTATAATGAAGTATAAAAGAAAATACTAGTTATGATATAAATAATAAATTGATAGTAAGATAATATATATATATATATATATATATATATATGTATATGTATGTATGTGTGTGTGTGTGTGTGTGTGTGTGTGTGTGTGTGTATAATATGGGTGTTACATTTATAAGTAACTAATTCTCAATATCATTGATTGACCATTTATATCTAAGTTAGGGTAGCGTAGACATGGAGTCAACGGCGCATGGTTACTGAGAGTTTCACGCCTATGCGATGTTCAGCCTTGTTTGTATATTAAACATCTGGGTTTGTGCATGCACACACACATGCGCACACACTCATGTATATATCTATGTATATATATGTGTGTGTGTATATATATATATATATATACCCAAGCACACATACATCTATCAATCTCTCACTCTCTATCTATCTCTCTCTCTCTCTCTCTCTCTCTCTCTCTCTATATATATATATATATATATATATATATATATATATATATATACTCACATACATCTATCAATCTCTCTGTCTCTCTCTCTGTCTCTCGCTCTCTGTCTGTCTGTCTGTCCCTCTGTCTCTGTCTCTCTATTAGTATATGCAATCAATCAATCAATCAATTAATCAATATATATATATATATATATATATATATGTGTGTGTGTGAGTGCGTGCGTGTGTGTGTGTGTGTGTGTGAAAATAAAATGGAAATTAATCCGACAGTATGAATAAGATATAATGAAAAACAAAAGATGTTTACAACTGAAATAGGCTCATCAGGAGAGAAGTGTGCAAACCGTTTCGGGGCCAATTTTTTTTTTTTTTATTAATTCCAACGTTTGACTAGCAGCGTTCTGTTTTTACTAACGGTCATTTTTCCCGTCTTATTTTTGTTGATGACCGACCCATGTGCGGTCGATACATTATAATGCGAAAGGGTCCTCATATTAGTTGAGGATGGGCCGGTGTTGCTTTTTAAACCGTCGAGAGATTTGACCCCGAAACGGTTTGCACACTTCTCTCCTGATGAGCCTATTTCAGTTGTAAACATCTTTTGTTTTTTCATTATATCTTATTCATATATATATATATATATATATATATATATATATATATATATATATATATATATATATATATATATATATATATATATATATATATATATATATATATATATATATATATATATATATATATATATATATATATATTCCTTACATAATACTGTAGACGTGTTCTTTAATTATTGCATCTCCCTGTATTCAGTTTAAATCTTCTTATCGCGTAAGCAAAGCAATAAAATCGTTACATCTAAGAGTCCGACTCCAAAGAATTATGCATTCCTGAACATTGTAAATCTAATGAAGTGTATTGGGTTTTTCCAGATTATGGAACTGCTTCGGCCAACTAAAATGAACAGACAAAAAAATAATCTTCGCTTTATAGAATAGAATGTGTTTCATTAAAAAGGAAAATTCTCTAAACTGATATGATAAAAAAATAAATAAACCGATATGAAAACAAAAAAAACCAAAAAAAAAACAGAATAAAATTAGAATATTTGCCTTTGAGGGTTTAGACACCAATTTAAATAATTTGCACAATTCAAAAAAGGAAATGACTGTGATTAAAAGAAAATCAACTCAGAACTGATTCAGAATGACCCTGTCGAAATAAGATTATTATTCAAACATTGATTATACTTTATTTTGAAATATTTTAAAAGAAGAATAAAACGGAATACTAATTTTATACGAAGAAATTGCGGAAGATTGCATATTTGAATAGAACTATTTTATATAAGCTAATATTATTTCAGAAATCATCATTAGAAGAATATCTCCACTGAATACTTATTCATAATCAGAATACAAGGTGTGTAAAAAAAGTATCGAGATTGAAGCTGTATTTAGCAAGATAGAAATGAAGAATGAATGGAACGTTATTTTTATCAGAATACAAGGTGTGTCATAAAAGTATCGAGATTGAAGCTGTATTAAACAAGATAGAAATAAAGAATGAAGTAAATGTTGTTGTTTTTTTTTCAGAATATAAGGTGTGCCACAAAAGTACCAAGTTTACAGCTGTATTTATCAAGATAAATAAATAATGAATTACCTGAATGCTAGTTCATAAACAGAACACAAGATGTGTCAAAAAGTATCGAGATTGAAGCTATATGTACCAAGAGAGAAATGAAGAATGAACGGAACGTTAATTTTCTTCACAGTGGAACGTGTGTCAAAAAAGTACCAAGTTTAAAGCTATATTTACCAAGAGAGAAATGAACAATGAGTGGAACTATAATTTTCTTTAGAATACAACGTGTCAAAAAAGTATCGCGATTGAAGCTGTATTTAGCAAGATAGAAATGAAGAATGAATGGAACGTTATTTTTATCAGAATACATGGTGTGTCATAAAAGTATCGAGAGTAAAGCTGTATTTACCAAGATAGACATGAACAATGAATGAAACATTATTTTTTCAGAATACAAGGTGTGTCAAAAAAGTTTAAAGCTCTATCTACCAAGATAGAAATGAAGAATGAATATAACGTTATTTTTCCGAATACAAGGTTTGTCAAAAAGTACCAAGTTTAAAGCTGTATTTACCAAGATAGAAATGGACAATGAATGGAACAGTATTTTTTTCGGAATACAAGGTGTGTAAAAAAAGTACAAAAATCTTGATACTTTTTTTACACACCTTGTATTTGATTGAGACTTTTTTTTTAAAAAACATTGATAGGATTACACATCTTAGACACCCCGCTGTGTTAAATGATAGATTGGCTGAATCTCTTATTCTGCATGTAGTGTAGTATATTGCAAAAATTTCAAATGATGAACTCATAATGGAAATCTAGCTGAGGTCACCTGAGTTTAATTGGCAGTTTAAAATAGGTTGACATATTTCCTTTCATTGGAAAATATACAGTCAGGTGACTAATATCCTGCTAGTAAGAAATTAGATTTCAACTTTTAATCAATCAAATGAGAAACTGTAATTTTTTCCCGATATGTTCTAGGGCATTTTTAGAAAATTGTAAATAGTTTAAGATATGTTTCAACAAAACTATGGAAGTCGATATTGGTAACAATTATTTAAACAAAAAAAATAAAACAGATTATAACATTTCGATGTTCTTTAGAGATTAGTACTGTAATTTTTACTATTTGTAATATTCATAAGTTATTTACCAAATTATATAAAATCAGAAATAATGCTATATACGGATGATGTTAAATTATTTGTTAGAGCTTATCAACAGAAAGATAGAATCATTGTCATTACTTATTTTAGAAATAGGTTAATTGCAGTTTTATCTTAATATTTTGCAAACCTAATAAGACATCATTTACGGTCAGATCATACCTAGTATTGATTGACAAGAAGAAAACATGTCATCTATGGGATTTTGTCGTCCCAGCCGACCACCAAGTGAAAATGAAAGAAAGCGAAAAGATAGACAAATACTTCGACCTTGCCAGATAACTGAGGCAAACTGTGGAACATGTAGGTGAAGGTCGTACGAATTGTAATTGGTGCACTTGGGACGGTCCCCAATGTCCTGGAAAAGAATTTGCGTGAATTGGAAATCAGGGGAATAATCAAGAATATCCAAACTACAGGACTGTTATGATCGGCTAGACTACTAAGAAGAGTCCTTGAGACCAGAAGAGAATTGCTGTCACTCAGCCTCCAGGGAACCACCAGCTACGATAGGTGTGAAAAACTTTAGAATAATGATAATCTGGAGGAATTGGAAAAGTCGAGACCATCCAAACAACAGCGTTGTTATGATCAGCTATAATACTCAGAAAAGTCCTGGAAACCTGAGGAGGCTTGCTATCTGTCAGCCTCCAGTGACCTACCAGCTTAGGTGGTTGGGGAAAACTCTCATACAGATAAATAATAATAATAATAATAATAATAATAATAATAATAATAATAATAATAATAATAATAATAAATGTTTTGACCACAAGGCATATGAAAAAAAACACTTATCAGATGTATTATCCTATCACTGGAAGAGCATTTTCATTGTCCTACTATTCTACTACCTATAAAAGTTAAGGATGCTCCCGTTGTATAATGGTTATCAACATAGGAAATGGATTAGTATTATCAGCGTTATTCGGACTATTGTCCCATCTTCGTTGTTATCTGTACAACGTTTCGGCCACCGGTCTTTTTTTTCTGAAGAAGGCCGGAGGGCATATCGGCCGAAACGTTGTACAGATAACAATGAAGATGATGACAATAGTCCGAATAACGCAGATATTACTAATCATCAAGCCTCATCTCAAACGTTCAGAGGAATAGTATAGGAAATGGACATGGTGACATATGTTCAAATTCTGGACGAGGCTATTAGCATTTCACATACCACTAATTCCCCTGAGAAAGGTGGGCATTCAATTATTCTCTCTCTCTCTAGCTACGGGTAAATAGTAGAGCGTTTGTCTTTTAGTATCAAATCTACTTTCTTTAATGTCTAAATCAAATAGCAGTCTGCATAAATACAGCGACAGCTGCTCATCATCATCATCATCATCATCATCATTATTCTGATCATCATGTCGCGCTACTAACACGGATATCCATGAACATCTCTCGACAACCATCCCTATCATTCATTGCCCTCGGGAAGTCTTCTACACAACATCCAATGTCCTTGTAGAGCTGTTCAATGTTGGTATTTGCCGACCCGCACTAGTGGGTCCATGTGCTGTTTTCCACAGCAGAACGTCGCTTACGAGTTCATCCTTTCTTCCCCAGCAGTGTCCAATATATCTTGTAGTCGCATTGGGTGGTTTGTGATATAGGACGCAAGTGGTCGTACAGTTGATTCATTTGGTAGTAGTGTTACCATGGGTTGTTTAAAATCGCTCGCAAAATTCTTGTGCAGCTTCCATCTAGCTGATACACTTGGCGTTACAAAATTATGAGCAGTTCATAAATTATGAACGTACCTGTAGTCAGAATTTTGAATTAGGGTCCGTTAACTTAAAATGGCTGGGCCGTTGAGAGACAATGGTAATATTCCAACTGACCTTCCGGTATACAAGCGTGAGAATAAGTTTAGGTTTAGTTAGTTCGATGCAACGCGGATCTCGGAGCGGGTGGACCTCTCGGTTATCGCTCTGATGTCGTTTCTCACCGCGGCGGAATCAAATGGGCAGGGTTGCGAATAAAGCTTGATCAAGAAACAACCAAGTCTTGTGTGTTAATTAAATGTTAAAACAAGCAATATCCAGCCCAGCCGAAAGAAAAATAACGAAGAAGAAACAGCACTTTAAAAAAAGCCCAACTTGAGAACATGGCCTCCAGACGAGTAGACGAATTAAGCAGAAGTGCGTCAAGTGAGACAATCAATTATTATCATCTATCATCTCTCTCTCTCTCTCTCTCTCTCTCTCTCTCTCTCTCTCTCTCTCTCTCTCTCTCTCTTCATTGTATACCCGAGTATGCTAGAAGGGTATTTAACATTGGCACTTCGTCTGGGTCCAAGTTCTGCAGCCATACAGTAGCACTGATATGACACAGAAAAAAAGGAATACTCTTTGTACTAGGTTTGCAGATAGTACCCCGCCCCATACAGACTAAGCAACTATAAGTTGTATAATGTCATGACATACCATTATGACAAAGTACTTCAAATTATTAATAATACAATGGTTGTCTCAATTAAGATATGAGTAGCAGATGTCTTTGCTGTAATTTTTTCACCAAAGCACTGGCATTGCAGCCTGTCACCCAGGATGCCAATTACTAAGCGACACCTGCCATGCATATGGAAGAATGTGAATTTTGAAATACAGATGGAGAATTGGCAAAAGGTATTAATTAAACAGAAGAACAATTGAAGACGTGAAATTTCCCAGAATGAATTGACAGTGCTTACAATAGGTGGGCTTGGGAATAGAGCTAAGTGGGTTCATATAATGGAATTTCTTTCTGTTTTGTGACACAATGAGCAAGTTTAGTTTTAGCATATTGATTCTCAAGTCCTTTGTATCGGGTTTCACACTGCAGCTGGGGCTAAGAAATGACGACGAACACCGTTACGATTTTTATCGCCATTTTTAGGCTGCAGGTGAAAGCACTTTCCAATGAAGATCCCTTGTGTTCTTTAGTGAAGAATTCTTGGTTGTTCTTTTCTGTTAGGTAAATCCTTTGATTGTTCGTCGTGGTTCCTTACTGTTGGGTAGAGTCCTTCGGTTTTATCTCGGTGTACCTCAGTGTTGCGTAGAATCCTTTGATTGTTCGTCGTGTTCCTTACTGTTGGGTAGAATCCTTGTTTTATCTCGATGTACCTCAGTGTTGCGTAGAATCCTTTGGTTGTTCGTCGTGGTTCCTTAGTGTTGGGTAGAATCCTTTTGTTTTACCTCGGTGTTCCTCAGTGTTGCGTAGAATCCTTTGGTTTTTCGTCGTGGTTCCTTAGTGTTGGGTAGAATCCTTTGGTTTTACCTCGGTGTTCCTCAGTGTTGCAGAGAATCCTTTGATTGTTCTTCGTGGTTGCTTAGTGTTGGGTAGAATCCTTTGGTTTTACCTCGGTATT
>CM042152.1:40481824-40501824 GCA_023376005.1 Doryteuthis pealeii | reverse complement strand
AGTATGAATATAATATACAGAGAGAAAGAAACAACAAAAAGAGGTTATAATACAAAGAAGGAAGAAAGAGCGATAGAGTGAGTTAACCAGACAGACGGAAAGAAGAGACGAAAGAGAGAAAGAGACAGAGGTGTGTAAGAGAAGGAGAGAAAAAGAGCGAGAAAGAGAGAGATAGAGAAAGAGAGAGAGGGGGTAGAGAGAGAGAGTATGAATATAATATACAGAGAGAAAGAAACAACAAAAAGAGGTTATAATACAAAGAAGGAAGAAAGAGCGATAGAGTGAGTTAACCAGACAGACGGAAAGAAGAAGACGAAGAGAGAAAGAGACAGAGGTGTGTAAGAGAAGGAGAGAGAAAAGAGCGAGAAAGAGAGAGATAGAGAAAGAGAGAGAGGGGGTAGAGAGAGAGAGTATGAATATAATATACAGAGAGAAGAAACAACAAAAAGAGGTTATAATACAAAGAAGGAAGAAAGAGCGATAGAGAGTTAACCAGACAGACGGAAAGAAGAAGACGAAAGAGAGAAAGAGACAGAGAGTGTGTAAGAGAGAGAGAGAGAGAGAGAGAGAGAGAGAGAGAGAGAGAGAGACCCGAGTTGGACCCAGAATAATAGGTCGATAAATCTACGCGCACAGAACCGAAAATGCAATTCTTAGAATATATTCGACAAAATGCTATGCATAAATATTTCTTGCAACTATCTGGAGGCGTTATGTTTCGAATTTATTTACATAATATAATTTAATATTTTGCCTTTTTTTTCCCAACACTTTTTGAAAACTCAATGAAGTATTTGCAACCATTTCAGCAAGTTCATATTGTCTGTTCATATGATTCGTAATACAGACTGTTGTTAAAATTTGGAATTCCTATTGAATATAAATTCCGAAGTGAGCCAAAAAAAACGACCTATCCCGAGGAATAAAATCTTTCAATTTCTTTGAAGGATTTACACTTTCTGGAGATCAAATGAGATCAATTCTTCTCGGGTGTTAAACGGAACTGCTTTATCACCAACATTCTTCTCTGGCATAAAGGAACATGCTCGATTACAAGTTTAAGAGTTAACTTTATTTATTATGAGTAGTATATAAAATTTGTCCTGAAGATAATTGGCTAATACGCTGCTTTGAAACCAATAGTAATAAATGCGTTTTTATTGAATAATATATATATATATATATATATATTATATATATATATTATATATATATAAGGTGAGTCAAAAAGTGTCGAAATTTTCGGTAAATTTTGACACACCTAATATTCTGACAAATTAACCTTCCATTCATTCTTCATTTCTATCTTGGAAAATACAGCTTTAAAATCTGTACTTTTTGACACACATTATTGCTCTATTTGATAATTTATTTATATTATATATATATATATATATATATATATATGTGTTGTGTGTGTGTGTGTGTGTGTGTGTGTGTGTGTGTCACTCGAATTGATGTTCCCAACAATTTACCTACCAATTTATATCAGTGCATTTATATATTTAATGAAACCAATTTGAAATCCTGGATTGTTTATGTTCATAATCATGTTAATGTATGAATACATCCTCCTCCTCCAATCTATGGGTAAATAGTAGGACATACTGGATTATTAAACCCTTGGTTAGCCAGTTATTGGAACAGAAGAAAACTCTGAATTCTACCAACTTTATTCTGCTTAAAATGAACTTGTCCCACTTCTCATGCAGTATACTGCTTCTTAAATCCTTTGCATCGGGTTGCACACTGCAAATGTACTTGAGAAAGAACGACGAACACCTATATAAATATATATCTTATATTCGAGGGTGCGTCAAGGAGTAATGTCATTTTGTTGGGAACAGCTATAATTACCAACACAGGAACATGATCATACATCAAAATGAAGCTGGTCAGCTGTCGTTCACATCCCTACTTCTCCACATAGTCACCGTTTCTCTCAATAGCAATTTACTACCTTCGAATGAGAGCATGTATCTCTGCCCCGTAAAATTCTGTTGACTGTTCTTTGAGCCACTTCTTCATTACAGGTTTCAATTCCTAGTCACTGGAATAATGTTTGTCTCTCTTCGGCCCCATAAAGAGGGTTTGAGATGTGGCCTCCCGTTGGTGTGGTGGCGACCCATGATGCTTAAGGGTGGAACTCTGGGGGCTGAGTATCCATGATATGCAACAGTCCAATCGCACAGAATTGAAATTTACAAATTTATAAAAATGATTTACTAGTAGGACCTGTGAATATATAGCAGTATGATAATTTAATTATTACAACGTGGTGAAATCTTGTGTGGAGAAACACTACAAGAAGGATCTTAACATCTCCACACAAGATTTCTCCACGTGTCCTGAAGAAAGTTGCAGAAACTGAAACGTTATAGTGTCAACGTTTCCATCGATAATAAATATACATCCTTCAGAGCGCGTTTTTCTATAAAACACAAGCAAATATATGATTTTCCTGACTCTATTGCCCTTATGGCAAGCCCCAGCCCTATTATATATGTACTAGAAGGTGGTGGCTTAGGGTATTAGTATCCTGAGTGGGGCTTTAAACTCTATCCGATGTTGAAGTTTAAATCCTGGATCTCTGGGATTGTGTTTAAAAAATTGAGTTTTAAAAAACTGAATACTCATCATGCATACATAGAACAAATAACTTTGGCATAGAATAAACCTATAAGAGTCGACATGCCGTAAAATCCACCAAACCAAACAAACAGTGTAGGAGAAAGAAAAAATATGATTTAAAATCATCTGTACTCTGCCTAGAGATGTACTTTGTATCGCATCCTACCAACAGCAATGTTAATTACTAAACCTACTAAGCATGTTCTATTAGTTTAGCTAGTAAATCATTAAATTTGTAAGATGTCCCTCCCACAAAAAATCGTATCTTATTGCCACGGGCAAATATTTGGTATCTTCCATGCAAAAATCACGTGAAATAGCAGGACTTGTGCATATGCCACAGTAGGATAATCTAATTATTACAACGTTTAATTAAGAGATATTACATAATAGTTCTATATGTTATATACTCCTATATACCCACTCAGTATCTCGGGTATATAAGGGAGAGAGTGAGATAGACAGGTAGATTAGTATGTTACATACTCTATGCATAGATTAATGTCAATCCCCTGTCTTTCTGAAGGGATGACCCCTTTTCATATCACGGGCGGGACTTTCCATGGAATATTACAGAAAGCCCGCGAAATACGTGAAGTCACGTGGGACCTGGTTGGGTCTTCAGTTTCAGTTTGGACGCCAGGCAGAGAAGATGTACTACCTTAACTGGTGCTCACTGCATACGCGCGTTATGTTAGTTACATGAAATGTTTAGTTAAGAAATAAAAGTTTAAATAAATCATATGGTTTTGCGGTAGATAAATAAAAGATAGTAATTAAGTGCGACCGACCACCAAGACGAAGTCCAAACGCTAGAAGAGACGTTAGAACAGACGCTAGGAGAAGAACGTGATATACCAAAGATGAACAGAAGAAAAATAGAAGAAAGTAAAAAGAAGAAGTATTCAACAGGTAGAGATGAGATGATGGAGATAGATGAAGGTTCTTACTTTTTAACTGGTTCCTGCTAGGCTGCTGCTTACTTCGTCTAACGTAACCACCATCTTCTCTTGTTGAGGCTTGTTTTTTCTTTGTTGGTTTCTTGGGCTGGTTTCTTCTTGTTTTAATTACTTAACAAGACTTGGTTATTTTATGATAAAGCTTTTATTTTGCAACCCATCCCATATTCATCTGCCGCGGATCGAAACCGGCTCAGAGCGGCGACCTACAGGTCCACTCGCCTTGGATTCTATGCCGCATCTAATCTAAAACTATCTCACGTGTCCAATCCCGCCTACCGGAATAGTTGGAGTCATCGACATTTCAATAATAATCACAAGGCTATGAACAATTCTCCACCTCCAATTTTTTATATAACGAACTTTATTTAAATATTATAACTACAGGTACGTACATAAATCATAAACTGATTATGTTACACACATGCAAAAATTATGATAGTCTCTCTCTTTCTTTTTTCTTTCTTTCCTTCTTTTCATTTTTTTATAATGTTCAATTGAAACATATTAGCGTTATCGCTTCCAAGCACTCATCCCCCTCTCCCTCTCACGCCCTCTCTTCACCTTTGCCCTACTTTCTTTCTTTTTTTTTTCTTATATTTTTTCTGTGAAGCAGATCCTTTTTCTTCACTTTCTTTCTTTATCATACAAACGAAATGGTCTATGATTTAGCTAAGGTGACAACACTCATGAGAAATAAGAATTCGGTGGATAAGCGACACTAGATAATCAGGATTTACATTTTTTAAATTCCATCTTGGATGATTTGGACGGTCTCATTTTTAACCAGAGGGCGTTGCAAGATGATAACAGTCGTACTTTTAAAGGAACACGATTATTGATATATAGATATTGTGACTTGGACATGTTTATTCTGTTCTGTATTGTCCAAACGAGGAGTGTTATTTTCTTTTATTTACATTTCCGACAAATTCCCCATCTTGAATTTTTAAAAGTACCATTAAGCATTATGAAATTCCTTAAAAAATGTCACATCAAGACAAAAGGTTCTTTTTTTTTCTTATCTTTTTTTTTTTAGACAATGTTTAGCATTATCACCAAGAACACTCTGTTCGTTTAAAAGTCCTTCAGGATACTAAAAAAAAAAAACGAATAATGAATTATTCCTCAGGGGAAAAATTCTCGGTTTTCTAATGTTTCATATATTCATGCAGATTGTTAAATTGTAAGCATCTTCCTCATAAAAAGCGATTCTGAAATAAAAATACGTCCAAAACGAAACGCATTTTATGTACCTACCAAACAATCTACACGAGAAGGATGGAAGCGCGTGGTGTAATGGTTAACGTCATGGGAAATGGACTCGTCGCCCCGAGTTCAAATCCTGGATGTGGAAATTGCCTTTTCACTAAGCGCGGTTACCCTCGGGAAATGTATGAATCTTACTCTCTCTCCAGATATGGGTAAATAGTAGAACACACTGGGTTCTTTAACCTTGGTGAGGCAAGGAACATTCTGAATTCAAAATTGTTTAACTTCGATTAATAAATTGACCTTGTGTCATATCCTGCTCGTGCGGAGGAGTTGGTAAATATATACACGAGAAGGATGTGACACAAGACCAATCTTATAGCGGTGTTTAACAGTTTTGAATTCAAGGATTTCTTGGTGTCCATACGTTTTTTTTGGGGGGTGGAGTTTGTCGTGTAATTGTTATCGTCATAAGACATGGACACGGTGACCCGAGTTGAAATCCTGAATTGCATTTCACATATTGCTGATACACCTGGGACAGTTACGAATCCAATCATTCTCTCTCTAGCTATGGGTAAATATTAGCGAAGACTGGGCTCTTTGACCTTGAAAACCAGTCTACGCGTAGAAAAATTCCGAATTAAAATCTTTTAAACTCCGCTTAAGAAATTGACTTTGTGTCACATCCATCTAGGGTGTGAGGAGAATAGTATATTAGGGTAGGTCGATTTTCATACCAAAACTCGATTTAACCGGATAAAGATGCAAATTATCATAAAAAGATAACTGTACAAAATATTTTCTCTAAAACTTCACCAATTTTGAGCAAATGCATTTAAATAGCAATATAATCGAATGTTTTGAATTTCGTACGGTGTTAACCGAAAAGATAAGTAGGTCAGATTAAATCCGAGATGTAAAGAAAAAAATTAAAAGAATTGGCTTAAAAGATGATATTTTATTCAAGATCCTCCAATTCTTGGTTAAGTAAATAAAAGTGGTAAATACACAAAAAAAGTTGCATTTTGGGCGTATTTTTATATCGCAATCAATTTATATTCGTAGCCAACATGTTTTTTATTGATTATTTCTATTGGAAATATTGAAGCAAGGTGTGTGAAGCCAGGTCTTCTTTCTTACATGATACTAGACTAAACTAGTACTACCTTTTCCATGGTGGGTCTGCTGGCAACTAAACTGGCACACCATTAGGCATGAATCGGCTTGTCTGGTGAGCTGGGTGTGTGGACCCCAAGCATCACTAAAATAAAAGCTCAAAACGCGGATGAGCTCCTGGGGAGCCAACGGCAATCCACATCGATCGATAGTAGTAGGATTGGGGTACTTACTACTCCCAAAAATCCCTAACATAGCCTGGTCCTTGGGGACTTCCAGGGAGACTTGCCTCTCAGGAAGTGACTCAAACAAACCTGAGACATCACCCTGCAGCAGCTCGTCAGCCTAGTTGTCTCGGACTTACTCCTGCCACTGGACCAACTGCGGGACTGCCAATATAGTGGACTGGGGTCTGTGCAGCTTCTTTCCACTTAAAATATCTATCGCACAATTTCACTTTAACTTTCACATAAATGGATGTATGACCACAAAGCATAACATGGGCAGCATATTCAATAGAACAACATTTTTGTGCGCGTAAAGAAATCGCCATAGAAGAAAACGGACATTTTTCAGATTCGCGTCAAAATCTTTTTTTATTTTTGTTGGCAATCAAAGGAATATAACTAAGAGACCGAACAAATAATCACATCAGGAAAACGCCATTCTCCACTGTTTGCAATTAAAAGATTTCCTCGGATCATGAAAATAAGCTTCGAGCTCAGTCGATAGAGCGTCCGGCTAGAAACCACAAGGTTCCTAGTTCGGCCCTCGCCAGCTCAGCGAATGAGTAGCTCAGTGATCTGTGCGGTAAAGTAAGGAGCTGATGGTAGGTGTGACGCTCCACCTCAGACGCAAAGACCATCTCCTAGGTCTAGCACTAGTGAAAAGAGGATAGACTCCCTCGATGATTGGCTGATACCGACTTTAGGCCACCCCGACGACTATAGATCTGTCGACTGGGACTGTAGAATACGCTTACGGCACCTCTGAAGAGCGATAAGACCCCAATACTAATTGAGCTTATTTTTACTAGTTTGCATAATAATTTTATGAAAACTGGGTGTAATAAAACATTATTTGGTGTTACTGATTTTTATAATGTTATTCTCAAACATATTAAAATCAATCCTATAAATAATTTTATGTAGAAATCAATTAACATAAGATTAACATTAGTGTTACACTTTTATATTAGTTCTTATATAGTTTCAATTGCAGGAAGCGCGTGGTGTAATGGTTAAAGTCATGTGAAATGGACTCGTCGACCCAAGTTCAAATCCTGAATGTGGTAATTGCATTTCACTTAGCGCCAATACCCTTGGGAAAGGTATGAACCCTACTCTCTCTCAAGCTATGGGTAAATAGCAGGGCAGACTGGGTTCTTTAACCATGGCTAGGTAACCAGTCTAGGAGAAGGAAAACTCTGAATTCAAACCTGTTGAACTCCGCTTAAGAAATTGACCTTGTGTTGTATCCTGCTCGTGTGGAGTAGTTGGTAAATATATATATAGTTTCGTTAGCCTTTCTTATTTCATATAATATTTTATTACATTAAAACTTAAATACTTGCGCCCAGGGAGTGCATATTTTTGCTAGTACGATGAAATTGATAAAATTAAACTCGTAAGCCAAGTTATTCCCTGTGTTTGTTTATGCAAATATGTTTATTTGATCTTGAAAGTTTCCTGTTTTGTTTTGTTTTTTTTTTGTTTTTTGTTCTATCGTTTTTATTTTCTTTTTTCCCCATCGCCATTATGGTTTCGTAAATATTTTTATTTGCAGAAACTCCTAATTTAAGGCTATTTTCATCATTTTTTTTCTTTCTTTTTCTTTCTTTTTTCTTTCTTTTTTCATTTTTTTTTTTTTTTTTTTTTTTTTGAGTTGACTATTTCGTGATTCGGGGTGTTTGGTAATTTTGGAACACTGTATCATGCAATAGATCAGGCTAAAATTATATTCTATATCGATCCCAATCATTTCTAGTTCTTCCTCCAAGTTATATATTTTTTTTTTTTGGTCTGAGCTGTGATTTTTTTGTTCTCTGTTATATAAATATTTATTTCTTCACAAATATTTTCTCCTCATTTTCTCTTTGTATCCTTTATGTGTTTCTTGCGGTTTGTTACTTCTTCTTTTAATAGTCCGAATTCCTTCTCATGTTAATTAGATGTTACGTTATGCATTTCAGTTCTCTCTCTCTCTCTCTCTCTCTCTCTCTCTCTCTCTCTCTCTCTCTCTCTCTCTCTCTCTCTATTTCACCCTCTCTCGCTCTATCTCTCTCTATATATATATATTTCACCCCCCCTCTCTCTCTCTATCTATCTCTCGATCTATCTATTTATCTCTGTTATAACTGGATCACACAGTTTCCAGTATATTAGTTCATTCAACTACACGTGCACCAGACATAGAGTAACTCGCAACATAGTGCTAAAACCTCGAGGTCGACGGTTCGCGTAATGATTACGTAATCCTTACAACCTCAGGTTTATTTGCCTCTCATCCCATTTATGAGGGCTGGACACAATGACATTTTTATATGGGCCCACCCACAAGCCGAAACTCATGGGTGGTAGGCACAAAAATGCGTTGATCCCGTCCTCATTACTCCTCAATGTGGCGTCTCAGGCACTGGTCAATAAAGCCAGCCCTGCCCCTTAAATCAAGGGACCGAAGCACTCTAGAACAGGCTCCGATGGGCCTTTGCAGTCTCTGTAATCACTCCGATGTTCACGGACAGCCGTGTATAAATACACCTGGACCAGCGTATTCGCTCTCTACGCAAGGTACGCTAGTCGACAACACTGACCCATGGCAGGAGTGGGTCGTTAAGAAGTATATTAACATGGGGTTTTATGAAAAAATCTCTATGCGCAAGTGCTGTATACTGGATCATACAGTATTCAGTATATTATTTCATTCAACTAAATGTACACCAGACATATAGTAACTCGCAACATAGTGCTAAACCCTCGAGGTAGACGGTTCGCGTAATGGATCCGTAATCCTTGAAGTCTCAGTAATCACTAATCCTGGACCAGCGCATTCACTCTCTACGCAACGTACGCCTGGCTAGTCCACAACACACACTCTCTCTCTCTCTCTCTCTCTCTCTCTCTATCTATCTATCTATCTATCTATCTATCTATTTATCTTACTCGATGTCTTCCTTTGATATCATTCAGTCGTCTTTTATGTTCATCATACGAAATATATTTCACAATCAGCCTTTTTTATTTTTCTATAATATAATTCCCTTCCTTCCAAACCAAGGAGTGATTGTCACCGACCCATTTTATTATATATTTGCTAGAGGGTGGTGATTGAGGGTCTTAGTGTCCTGGTTATGACGTTATACTGCATCTAATGGTCAAATTCCAATTCTGGAGCTCTAGGGAGTGTGGAGTATCCTTTCTTCAACATTAAACCCAAGTCCACCCTGATTCGTAGTGGTAGTACCTATTGGACTCCCATCTATGGGTTAAATGGAGAAAAAAAACATGAATTTAAAAAATGTGATTTTATTTTCTTAAATTGAGTATAAAAAATTGAATACCTGTCAAAAGTGAACACAAATAAAATAACATAAGTGTTGAAATGCCATAAAAACCAACCAACCAACCAACCAACCAAATCTAGCAATGTTTCCCCATTTGTTTTCTCTTTATTCAGGTTTGCTTCGTTCTACCTTTTCTATAATATTTTTTTCGTTTTATTTTTCGTATTTAGTCTTTTAACGTTCTTCTTGTTCTTGTTCTTCTTATTATTATTGCGACTATTTCATATAAACTCTAACGTGTCTTTTTTTATTGGGGTGTAAGTAACAGCAAGTCTCCTCAAATCTCGAGGGCTCTTTTTAGTATTTTAGGCGATTTCAACATCGCTGTGGTCTGGATAGTCTCTATTCTTTCTCTAATATACAGGCCTATAGAAATTGTTCTAAGGTAACCAACTATAAGTTGTTTATATTATTATTAGGATTATTATTATTATTATTATTATTATTATTATTATCAGTTCTTGTTCTTGTTCTTGTTCTTCCCTGAGTAGCAGCACATTCTTCATCTTCTCTAAGTAGCAGCACATTTCTTCGGGTCTTCTGGACTCTTCTAAGCATTCTAACCGACTTCCAAATACTCTAAGACCTGGATAGTGTCTATTCCTTTGATAATTTCTAGACCTATAGAGAATGTTCTAAGGGCCTCAGGTAAAATTAGTGTCACTACTACCTTGTCCTTGGTGTTGTTCCGCTTCTTGTTGAGAGTTTTTCTCATCAGCACTAACTATTACTTTTCCTAGAAGTATGACAGCAAGACTCCTTAGGTCTCCTGAAATCATCTAAAAATTATTTTAAATGTATATTCATCCACATACAGTACTCTTTCGGTTTATATATTAATCTTCTTCGGGACAATATGAAACAAGTAAAGGATAGAAGATTGTTGTTGTTAAAATGGTGATGGATATTTTGACGTTGAGTTTGGAAAATATGTAGAAAAGGTTCATTAATCTTTTTTCCTCTAATAGTTTATATTGGCCTGAAGAAGATTTCTATATAAACCGAAATGTTCAAAGATCGCAACTACTAAAATAAAATTAAATCCATTGTAGCAACCCGTGATTGTCTACATTTCTCCACATACTGTCGGATTAATTTCCTTATGTTACTCAATATATAATATATATATATATATATATATATATATATATATATATATATATATATATATATATGCTGTTCGGGATAAATTTGACAGTTTCATAAGGAAAAAGCAAAAAGTGCTTGGTAACAAGAAAATTTAATGGTTTCTAAGGATATTCAACATGCCCGGACATACACTACTGTCAACAAGTTTCACTCAAAATAACTGCCATTAGTGTCGATCACAACCTCAACCCTGCTCCGGAGCCGGGAGCAAGCTGATGTTACAGTTTCCCTGAGAATAGTCTCAAAAACTACCTTAATTCTGTCAATTAACTGGGTCTTTGTAATACTGGCACGGCGGTTGATGACTTTCTAAACAGCGCCACATACATTATAATCCATGGGGTTAAGATCCGAGTTCCGAGGCCAAACATAGGGACTGGTGTAGTCGTAAAAAATTGGCGACAACCATCTTTGACTTTTCCCAGAGGTGTGGCAGGGGGCTGAATCCTGCTGCCATACATATGACCTATCATTGGCTACATTTGTTATCCAGGGCTTGACTACAGTCTTTAGCAAATCTACGTAGGCATCTGAATTCAACTTGATACTCTCTCTGAAAAAATGCGGAGGCATCACATCACACACAGAGGAAACACATCCGAAAACCATCACAGTTTGGGGAAATTTTAGTCTGCATGACACAAGGAGTGTCCTTTGGACTGTATGCATGCCATTTGTTATTCTGCAAAATTGTGCTTTTGGTTTAGCCAACTGTTTTTCTCATAGGAAAATAACCAGATTGTTTGTGGTTCAGCAGGATATTTCAATTTGCTCAGAAGTTTCTTCGCCTTTGTCAGACGATTTTACGGCCCTTTTCTGGGAGCAGTTGATCTCTGCGACGCTTGTATGAGTAGCAGCGAAGGTCTTCACTGAGTGCAGGTTTCATGATAGAGGCTAAAACATTCAATTCACGTGACAAAGCCCGAATTCCAATGTCTGGGTCCTCCAAAAAAATGTCTGCAGATTTTCGAGGAATGCTACTGTACGAACGCAATCAGATCGTCTCCATTTAAATTCTCCACTTCATGCCTGATTTTTTTACAGTGTCCAGGGAGCATTGGGCAGCAACCATAATCTCCTTATTTTGCTGGCCGGTGTTGGTAATCATGATACAAGTTATTCTCTACCAGGATTCAGGTGGGTTCCGGTCATCTATTCTATTTGTCATCATGTATATGAATAAAGAATGGACCAAGCTTTTAAATGATGCGTCGTTAGCGACAATACCTCCAACAACGGAGAAAATAACCAAATATATTATGTCAATTTTTTTTTCTGAACACCCTAAATATATATATATATATATATATATATATATATATATATATAATATATATATATTCTATCATTGATATTCTGCACTTTGTTTATGAATATAGCAGTATATATATATATATATATATATATATATATATATATATATATGTGTGTGTGTGTGTGTGTGTGTGTGTGTGTGGAAAAAAGTGACTTACCGGTGAAAATGGTCAAAGTGTTTAGTTGATTCATGTTTCACAATGATAAGGCATCGATATAACAAATATAAAGTGCTCAATACGTTAGTAGTGCAAATTTATTTACATAAAGGTATACGGTAACATATATATATATATATATATATTATATATATATATATATATATATAACGTATGATTCTATGTGTGTATATGTTCATAAACGTTATTAATTTTTAAAATTCATTAATCTTGATCGGTTTCGGCTGTAAGCTACTTACTTCCCGGAAGTACTTATTCATAGAGTGTTTACATTACAAACACGCACGCACCCACGCTCGCACGCACGCGCAAGTTTTTATCGGAGACGATTCGTTGCGGCTTCTCTTTCCAGCAAGCTATCTAAACAGTTCTATTCTTCGGACTACATGATTAACAATTAATTGCTTGGATAGTGTATTGCCAAGGAAGGAGCTTATGTTTAGAAATAAACATTTGTTGTAAACAAAACCTAATCATTTTCGTCAAACTGCAATAAAATATGCGTTAATGCATATCGCAAATCTCATTAATCACCCTTTATCAGAAATTAAACAAATGCGTTACGTGGTATTAGTTTGTCGAAACTGAAGCTTGTTAATAAATGAGATGAGAACTCACCGTGTTATAAAGAAGTTGCTACTGTAATATCTTGATCGTTTCATACACAATACCACTTCTGTTGTATACCATTCTTTACTTACTTCTATTCTTATTCTGGCGTCTTTGACATCTTACGTTCTTCTAGGGTCTCTTCGTCTTGGTGGTCGGTCGCACTTAACTCATTTCTTCTTCTAGATCAGTCTTGTTACCAAGACATTCATTAATTACAAAACCGTGTTATTTTCTTAAGCTTTTATTTACTTAACTAAACAACTGACTAACATAGCGCGCGTATGCAGTGAGTTCCAGTTAAGGCAGGACATCTTTTCTGCCCGAAGTCTAAACTGAAACTGAGGACCCAACCAGGCCCCACGTGACTTCACGTATTTTGCGGGCTTTCTGTAATATTCCATGGAAAGTCCCGCCCGTGATATGAAAAGGGCCATCCCTTTAGAAATACAGGGGAATGACAATAATATTATGCAACTGCATAGATTATGTAACACTTCTACTCCATTACATCCATTTCCGCTCTGACCCGAAGTGGTGGTAACTATTAGGGTCCCATCTGTGGGTTAAATAGAAAGGGTTTTAAACAAATTGGGTTGAAAGAATTGAATACCCAACAAGAATATATCAAAGAAAATGTATTTGGCTTTCAATAACGCAACAAGGGTTAACATGACATTATATCCAACCAACCAAACAACCAGCCACGCCAAATCTCATAGGAAAATGTGAAAAAAAATAACTACAGCCTTTTAGTCACAGCTTGTTTTGCATTGAGAAGAAAATATACATGATGTGCTATGGACATATGACGAGACATAGGATGGCAAAATCCATCCTACAAGAAAGATTTGGTTTGTTTGGTTTGTTTGGGTTTACGGCATATCAACCTCGGTGGGTCATTTAATGCCGATAAAGTTTTGAAATAAATCAATTCTTAATGGATAATACAATTTTTTTATAAATACATTTTTCTATTTAACCCATAGATGGGACCCTAACAGGTACTACCACTCCGGGCCAGAGTGGACCAGGGACCAATGGTGATAAAGGGGTGCTCCACATTCCCCAAACCTCCAAAACTGGAACCTCACCATCAGATAGAGTTTAACGTCATTCCCAGGACATGCAGACCTGCAGCCACCGCCTTCTAGCATCCATATGATAAAAAGGGGTTGGGGCTTGCCATAAGGGCAATATGGTTGGGAAAATCCTATTAGTGCTAGGGCTTGACGTGACCAGCCGAGTGATCGGAGGGGGCCTCTTCGACCGCCCGTCTAGTCCAAGATAGAGCCAAAGTGGAGTATTGCATGTCATGAACTACAAGAAAGAGTGCCGGGAAGAAGACGATGAAGCAGACTGAAGAATAGGGGGGGGGTAAACTCCCCAATTAAGTTGCATGATCGAAGTTTAACAGCGATTTAGACTCTACCGTAGGAAAATGGGAAATCACTTAGCAACAGCAGGTAGTTGAAACAACCTTGAGGCGTGTGTAACAAATTTAATAGACAATTAATCCTATGTAAAAAAAAAATATATGTAAAAATGTTAATGCATCTCATTTTATGTTCATTTCTATCTAGATAATAACCAAATCAATTAGCAGATCAAAAATATAAGAGATTTTAGAATTTAAAGGTGAGATATTGCTTTTGAAAATGTAATAAAAATCAAAAAGAAAATGTTGAATTAATGTCGGCTTTTAGTAGGTTCAGAGGATTGATAATATCAGGAAAAAATATCTATGTTACCAATTCCAGTAATTAGAATAAAAAAAATTTAAAAAATACCAATATATAGTGAAACTTCCGAGACTTGGAAATAATGGATACGTCATTTATCTGCTTTTAGCGTCTGATTTCCATTAAGAATGGAAGGAATTCACTTGTACGAGGGTGAGTCAGAAAGTAATGCCATTTTGTTTAGGACAGCTATAATTACCAACAGGAACATGTATCATACATAAAATTAAACTGGTCCTCTGTGGATCACATGCCTACTTCTCTACAGTCACTGTTTCTCTCAATAACAACGTTCCACCATCGAATGAGAGCATATATCTCTGCCCCGTAACATTCTGTTGACTGTTCTTTGAGCCACTTCTTCACTACATATTTCTTACCAGATGTAATTCCCTCAGACTATAATCTCTTTGGCCCCATGAAAGAGGGTTAGAGAGGCTAATATTATTCCAGTGACGAGGAGGTGAAATCTGTAGTGAAGAAGTGGCTCAAAGAACATTCAAGTGAATTTTGCTGCGCAGGGATATATGCTCTCATTCGAAGGTGGAACGTTGCTATTGATAGAAACAGTGACTATGTGGAGAAGTAAGGATATTATCCACAGAGGACCAGCTTCATTTTGATATATGATGCATGTTCCTGTGTTGGTAATTATACCTGTCATAAACAAGATGTCATTACTTTTTGACTCATCCTCGTATATGTGTTTGTTTCCACGTGCATACTAACATCGACAGATACATTTTATATAGCAATAAATACAAAGAGGTACAACAGCCATTTAACATCGTTAAAATCTAATCCAAGAAAACGCCCTGTCGGCCGGGGCTGTAGAATATACCGACTGCATCTCTGCAGAGGGGTAAAATCTCCACACCCCCATTAGAACCACCTATTGGGCATGGGCGGCAAGCCGTGATGATTAAGGACGGAATCCTGGTGGTTGAGCAGTCCATTACATGTACAACCCCACTTTGGCTCTAATTTAGACTAGACCAGTGGTCGGAGAGGGCTCCTCAGATCAATCGGCTGGTCAGGTCAAGTCCTGAGATCTTTATGATTATCCCACGCCGATTGCCCTTATTATCATATATGCTTGGAGGCGGTGTCTGAGGGTCGTGGTGTCCTAGTTATGATGTTAATCAGCATCAACTGGTGAATTTTTAAAATTCTGAACGACTTTATCGATATTAATCCCCAGTCCACCCTGACCCGAAGTAGTAGTACCTGTTAGGCTACCATCTAAGACTTAAAAAGATAAAAGAAAGTGAGTATTGAAAATGTGTTGAAAAATCAGATTGAAAAATAATGAATACCCAACAAGAATTTAAAAAAAATGTGTTCGGCATAGAATAACCCATCAAGTGTTGACATGCCGTAAAATCTAAACAACCAGCCTTAACCAAAAAAGCAAATAATTCTTTCCTTTGGTTATGTTTATTTTTATTGGTTGGTTCCTTGATTATTTGGTTTATCAACACATAAGGGTTATTGAATGCCATTTTTTAAAATATATGATTCAGTTAAAAAATATGATTTTTATTAACTTCGTGTGGATTAGGGACCGGTTTAGTTCAGTAAGTAGAGCATCAGGTGCTCTATATCAGACCCCAAAAATAATATCCCTGGCCAAGAGCTAGTGAAAAGGTTATAGGGTCTCTCTCTCTCTCTCTCTCTCTCTCTCTCTCTCTCTCTCTCTCTCTCTCTCTCTCTCTCCAGCTGATAGTGACAATCGGCCGCTCCGTCCACTTACTCATGTGTATTAATGAATAGTGGTGGGTGGCCCTCAGCCACTGCGTTCTAACACCTATACGTTTAAAATGGGTGGGTATTTACCAAAAGAGTGATTTGAAAATTGCGGTCGAGACATCATATAGTTCTTGGAGATTGATATGACCAACCGATAGATAGGTTACAGCCCCTCCGACCGCCCCTCTAGCCCGAGTAAGGCCCGAAGTGAATTGTTGCATGTCACGAGATAGCTTAGTATCCGTGTCACAGAACGATTTGTCACCAGAATCCTGTCCTGAGACATCACAAGTCGCAACATACGGTCAACAAGTGTTTCCATTAAAGTGGCCTTGTTTGACTGAATGACATATCAAAACTTGTGTGGCATTTAATGCGATTTTTTTATATTAACATATGATTTGTTTAGGAAATGATTTTAATTAACTTAATGTGTACTAATAAATACTTGTGGTTGACCCTCAGCCACCGCCTTCTTGCATCTATATGATAAAAAGGGATGGGTGTGTCCAATAAGAGCAATTTGAACAATATGGTCGGGACAATCATATAGTTGCCAGGGTTTGACATGGCCAGCCGATTGCCACCCATGTCCAACTAGCGTCCCCATTAGGGTTGAGTTATATCGCTGCAAATACGCATTCGGCGTATTCTATTGTAAGGCAGGTTGATTTTTCACTTTTTAAAAATATCAAATTACATGAGGCACCCAAAGTTGTGTAGTGGTCTAGTAAGTTCTGATATTCAAAATTAGATCTTGCACTACACAAATCTTTGAGAAAATGGCATCAAAGTTCGTAGCCACAAATGTACTGATAAATCCTCGGTATTGCAGCATTTGGCCAAATATTGATAAAAAAATCTAACAATTGTAGTATTTAAAGTAGGAAATAGGGTAATTTTATTTCATCAAAATGAAATTATAACTAAAATTCAAATTAAAAATGTGTCCTCAATTTTCAATGACGGCTCCAAAATTCTGATTCATCAGTGCATATCTGTCTACGATAATTGATGCTCTTACCTCAAACATTGGTACAACTGCAATATCTAATTTTTAGTATCAGAACTTACTAGACCAATACGCAACTTTGGGTACCGCATCGAATTTGATATTAAAAGAGAGAGAGAGAGAGAGAGATAAAGATAAAGAGAGAGAGACAGAGACAGAGACAGAGACAGACAGAGAGACAGAGAGAGAGGTCTGCTAGATAAGCTTTCTAACCATTAGGCCATAATGGTACTCCCTAACACTACTGGAAAATTTATTGTAAATAAACGAAAACATTTTTACACACAATAGGTATTTACCAACCGTTCATCACGAGTACGATGTTTTGCAAGGTCGCATTTATTGGGTTTTCAGCGAGGATCAAACTTGCTATTGCAGAGGTAATTATATTTGAAAGACTAGCATTCTAACCATAACATCCCGAAAGGACACCCCAGATGTGTTAAAAAAACGTTATTGAATAAATATTTTCACGCAGTAAAGAAAATCTCTAGCTACCACTCTCTCATGGAAAGAACTGGCTTAGAGATTTTAATGCATGCATTAATATTTAAAGCTTTAAAAAAATCGACATTATCTCTTAATGTTTAAATTTCTCATCGACCCTCTCGCTTGAAAGTTATTAAACATTAGAAATAACAACAACAAAAATGAAATTATACTTTTCTTGTAGAGATACCAAATCATATTTTAATTTAAATACTTTAACGAATAACATGTTGTTTTTCTGCAATAACATTCGTCGACTAATCGTGACATTCTGCAAAACATGATTATCAAGAAAGAAAAATACCGACACGCATAGTAAAATGATAATGAAATCGACTGATAGAAAAACTGCCTCTGATGAGGAAGCATTTCAAAAAGATGTATTTCCTTTGAAAATACACGCGATTCATCGATAAAATGATTGCGTGTATTCCTCGGTATAAGGTCCGTATAACGATCCCTTAAAACACACACACACACACACACGCACAGACAGACACACACACACACACACACACACACATATATATATATATATATATATATATATATATATATATAGAGAGAGAGAGAGAGAGAGAGGTTCTTCACGGAACAAATGGATATGCTACTACTAACACACTCGTCTACCCGGATTTTAATAGCATGTCAAACCCTCAAAAACACTTCAATTTTTATAGTTCTTCTATAATGCTCCCTTCCAAAAAAATCTATAAACAATTTCTTCAAATAAGAAATTTTCTCCTGACGATGACCTAAGGTCGAAACTAGTTGAGAATAAACAACATACAAGAAATATTCCTGATTGTCTTATTACTTTTCGTTCATACTATATATATATATATATATATATATATATATATATATATATATATATATATATATATATATATATACACTTTCAGTGAGGCAGAAAAACACAACAAACCGTTATATGGCAATTATATATTTATTTAGGCCGGTAACGCAATAAATGAGCTTAGTTTCATTAAATAGCCCCGCCTCTCTCTCTATATCTATCTATCTATATATATATATATATATATATATATATATATATATATATATATATATATGCATTCATTTCCATCAGGCCGGATGAACATAGGGTCTTTTTTTACGTGGGGATTATTATGGGGCATCCAACGAGGATCCAACTCGCGATTCAGGAATAATGTACTGCGTAACTACCTTTTTAAAACCCGCCTCTACCGAGGCGACGCCAGGTAGCCACTTCTATTTTTTTTAAATAGTATAGAAAACAAAGAATGAAAAGAATAACAGTAAACCCCTTTTCTTTATTTTTGAAAATTAGTAGACTTTTGTTCATTAAAAAAAAAATACTCACATAAAAAAAGCCTGATATATTATGATAATAAAAACAAAAATTAAAACAGTCATACGACACATTCAAAATAGATAAATGAATATATAAATTCGAATTATAGATCTGAATTTGAATTCAGTGTCACAAGCAGGAAATGTGTAATATATTGCTCAGTATATAATTAATGTATTAATTATATTATATTGAACTCCCTTGGGGATTTGAAATAATCCTGCTATAAATCTATAAGTATGCATCTACATTGGGATGCATTGTAGGTATACGGAGTATATAGATGATCCCAAATTCGAATTATCCCCAACTTACTGGTCGATTGAATACTTTCATTTATTTATATATCTATACACATGTATATATATATATATATATATATATATATATATATATATATATATATATTAGTGTTATATATATATATATATGTATATATATATATATATATATATATATATATATATATATATATTAGTTACATATATATATATATATTAGTGTTATTTATATATATATATATTAGTTATATATATATATATATATATATATATATATATATATATATATTAGTGTACTATACAATTAAACGGCGTTTGGTAGTATTGGTTTGAAGGAAGCGTATTTATTGATCTTATTATACAAATTAAAGAAAACAAGTATAGAGTATTCTGAATTATCCCAGGTGTTCGAACTGACGATCGTTCTAGTTGATGGACTACTGATAACAAAAATAGGTAGAATTTCAAACATCACTTAGTTAACTGATGACTATTTTGTTAAAGTTAGTGATGTGAACGTGAACAGAAAGAATTCACGAATCTTTCTAACTGGTATTATGGTGCATTTCTACACAGCTACGTACTAAATATTTTCCCAATAAAAACATTTGATATGAAACAGCCTTAAGATAACTGTTCGGTTTTGGCTATCAT
>CM042152.1:40466824-40471824 GCA_023376005.1 Doryteuthis pealeii | reverse complement strand
GTCTACAGTGTGAACGGAAAGACTAATGCATATTGATATTTAAAAAATGATTTTAATAAATATGTGCTTAGTATTATTGATTTCTAATTATTTGGATTTATCTTAATGAATATGAGCAAAAATCTTGGGAAAATTCTTCAAAAGAAATTCATTGACAAGAAGAAATAACTCTAATTTAATTTTTTACTTCCTAATTAAACTAAATACTTAAATTAGGAAAATTTAGCAATGAAAGATAAAAGTGATAGAAAATGATGGAAGAGTTAGTTTCAAAGACGTTCTATTTTTCGATTATGCCTCCCTCTGTTTCAGATCATTTTAGCTGCATTCTTATTTAGTTTCATTAGCCTTTCGAATTTAATAGAATATTTTATTACATTAAAACTTAAATACTTGCGCCCAGAGGGTGAATATATTTGCTAGTATATATAATGGAACTTGGCACAGATTTTATTTAATCCAATATTTCAAGAGAATGATCTCGCTTTTACAAGGATTTTTAGATTGGTTGGCTACTGTGGTCACCGGAGTTTTTATGTGTTTGAATTCTCGGCCTGCTTTGAGCTTCAGATGACCTCCTGATTGGTGTGGTTGAAATTAGCCAATTCATTTCCCATTTTACTCATGCTTCATACTAAATCCAAAAATATTTATCATAGACACATAAACATCATAGACACACACCCATATGCACACACACACACACACACACACACACACACACACACACATACGTGTATATATATATAATATATACATTGAAAATTACACTCATCAAGTATATAGCAACAAAAGCGCATACATGGACTCCGCAAGGACAATATATATATATATATATATAATATATATATATATATATATATATACTGTGGTGTGAGATGGTCACTATTTCAACTTTTGCTAGAATGGCGTACCAAAGGCTTATTAATTGGTAGAGTGCTCATTATAAAATAGAGCTGTTATATAATATAATAAGATAAATATATAGGTTTTACATATCTATTTATCGGGTGACAAAGGTTGTGAATGTTCCTTTGTCACCCAATAAATAAATATGTAAAACCTATTAATGTATTTATCTTATTATATTATATATATATATTATATATTATATATTTATATATATATATATATATATATATATATATATATATATATACATATATATAATGTGTGACAAAAAGTATCGAGATTGAAGCTGTATTTACCCAGATAGAAAGGAAGAATGAATGGAACATTATTTTTTCAGAATACAAGGTGTGTCAAAAAATAACAAGTTTAAAGTCCTATTTACACAAGGTGTGTCAAGAAGTAAATAATCTCGATACACCTTATACATACATAAATAATATATATATATATATATATATATATATATATATGTGTGTGTGTGTGTGTGTGTGTGTGGGAGAATATGTGCTTAATTAAAGTTATACCTAATTTTGTTAATTAATTAATTATAACTAAATGAACTAGGCGTGGATTTTGGTTTAAATGTAAAGCGTAAACAAATCGAGAAAACACACTGTTTGACTACTTCATACTGTCGTGCCATAAGTCACCCAAAAAGTACGATATACATACCAGTTTAAAAAATAAACGAGAAATTCTGGGCAAGCCAGCTAGTGTAGTGGTTAGAATGTCCGCCTGTCAGCCTGACAGGTAGGGTTCCAATCACGCACAAAGCACTGACCTGTCTATAGCTCTGCTGATGAGGCCTAATGGGCTGAAATTTACATACAGAGATGTCTTTTTCTCGATTTGTTTACGCTTTACATTTAAAACGATGTACACGCCTAGTTCATTTAGTTATAATTAATTAATTAACAAAATTAGGCATGACTTTAATTAAGTATATATTCTCCCACAAATTGTCGGCCTCCGTCATTTTCAAAGACACTGTTTGACTACTTCCCATATATATATATATATATATATATATATATATATTGTCCTTGTGGAGTCCATGTATGCGCTTTTGTTGGTATATACTTTATGAGTCTAATTTATATATATATATATATATATATATATATATATATATATAACAGATATACAGATACAATATGTACATTGAAAATTAGACTTATCAAATATACCAACAAAGGAGCATGCGTGCACTCTACAACGACAATATATTATATATAATATATATATATATAGATATATATATATATATATATATATCTGATGATGCGTGGTATGTTGTTGATCAAGCGTCAATATTTTGGTGTTAGTGTTTTGTCTCTCTTTCCAATCAATATTTGATTTCGTAAAGCTCTCAGCGAGAAATTAATTTGTCATACTTCAACGTTACATTTCGATTTCTCTGATTTCGTGTCGTATTTCTACATGGGATTTTTTTTATTGATAGCTCTGCAATAAATCTGCTCATAAATCATTTGTCTATCTTTCAATCCTTTTATGATTTCTTACGAAGTGTTTATATCGATTACAGATAACACCTCATCATTCCTATGCATCAAACGAATTCATAGACAGCGTCTTTAAAAAGGATGATGTACACTGATATTAATAAATATACTCTTCTGATTTTGTTAATGAAGATGCAACTTTAACTCATAGTTTCATCTAAGGCAGGGTTCACCGAACGTTTTTCATTGTGGGCCGGATAATAGAAAAAATAACGAGCGCGGGCCAGATAACTGAAAAAAATAACGAGCGCGAGCTACATTACTATTGTGCTCAATACTAGCTAGACAGAACAAAAGCACTGAGAAAAAATGTAAAACAAAATTTATCTTTCCATGTTATATTCATGGATGAGTGGCGTAAGATACACAAAAACAAATTTTGCCAACATATTTATTTTCAATACATTATCAAAGAACGCTACAGGATTAGTGAGATTTGTGAAACTGAAGTTTGCCTTTCAAGATATTGTCAATGTCTGGTTTGTAATCGCTACATCCAATCAAGAGAATTGCTTTTAAATATTTATCAATCAATTTCGTTCAATGGGTTGATTTCACATATTTCAATTTTAAAAAGGATTTGCTCGCATATATTAGTAATTAAGAAATGTTGTAAACTACCTCCAGTAGTCTAGTCCATTAAGATTTAGTAAGCTTAACATGATATTTGAATTAAAATGGTATCAGAGCGTCTCGCATTCCATACGTTTTAATAAACAAATTCAAGTACCGTCGGTGGGCCTGATAAAATGCCTTCGCGGGTCGGATCCGGCCTTCGGCCCGTAGTTTTCCATCACAAAGGCCAGGGATCACCAAACTTTTTTCACGGTGGGCCAAATAATATAAAAAATAACGAGCGCGTGCCACATTATTATTGTGTTCAATGCTTGTTAACCAGAACGAAAGCTGAGAGAAAAAGATGTAAAAAAAACATCATCTTTCCATGTTATATTCATGGATGAGTGGCGTAAGATGCACAGAAACAAATTTAACCAACATATTTATTTTCAATACATTATCAAAGAACGCAACATTAGCATAAATGTTTAGTGACATTTGTGAAACTGAAGTTTGCCTTTCAAGATATTGTCAATGTCTGGTTTGGAATTGCTACATCCAATCAAGAGAATTGCTTTTAAATGTTTATCAGTCAATTTCGTTTGATGGGTTGATTTCACATATTTCAATTTTGAAAAGGATTTGCTCGCATATATTAGTAATTAAGAAATGTTGTAAACTACCTCCAGTAGTCTAGTCCATTAAAATTTAGTAAGCTTAACATGGTATTTGAATTTAAATGGTATCAGAACGTCTCGCGTTCCATACGTTTTAATAAACAAATTCAAGTACCGTCGGCGAGCCGGACAAAATGCCCGCGGCCCGTAGTTTGGTGACCCCATTATACATTAGATTCTAATGTATAATATATTATTATTCAGCTCGAGTATTTTCATTGGTTGATAAATGCTGTTGAAATCAATCACTCAATCAACAAATCAATCAGTATATCTTAGCATATTCGATAGAGCATCCGCCTGGGAACCATAAGGTTCTGGATTTTATACCGGCCTATGATAAATCAGCACAGGAGAAGCACACTTGGATATGTACCGTATCTTTCCTTGGCGCGGAGCTTCATGACATCCGTCCTTAATATTTCCCTGATGAAGATTAATATATCAACTCTTTTCCTACTTTAAGCCGCTCACACTGGCACTCCATGCAAGAACTGTTTTCAACGCATACCAAACCCAATCAAAAGTAAAAGGCTGATTATTACTTCCCTATAATTAAACAGAAGGGTTCAGATCACAATAATAATTGTACTTTCTTTGAATTGAATGAATCATTGAGTGAATAGATTATAATCTTTGAAATACCCTATCAAAAATGTAAAAAAAAAAAAACACATTGAAAATTTGGTACAGCTATGAGGAAAATCGGTAAGAAAAGAGTTTATATATGTAAAGAAAAACAGAAACGCTCGAACGTTGGCATATCTATCCATTATCCATAAATGAATAAATTCTCTGAAAATTTGTTTTTTTTAATATTTTTATACTTATATAAGTGATAAAAATTGGTAGTGAATCCGACAAATATGTTGAAAAGATGATTGGAAGAAAAATATATATAGTCTGGTATGAATGAAAATGATATATGCCCAACTAACGAAAAAATATTCAATAATTAAATAACTCATACTTTTTTTTTAATAAAATGATGTTTATATATATCTTAACATACCAGTGTGCACATCTTGTTTTTAGATTTTCTAACTATTATACATTTTCTCTGTGCTTTTTGTATATAAAATTGACGTGATCTCAAAATAATGTAAAAAGATTTGTATATAAATTATATGGAATTTTTTCAAAATGTTAATACGTTAATGCCAACAAACAATAAATGATCTTAGAACTAATTTTTCCAAAAATGAGAACCGAAAAATTGAAACTTGAATCATGTTTTCAGAAAAAAAAAAACAAAATTTGGCCTCTTGTGGTATATATTAATATATATATATTATATAATATATATATATATATATATATATATATATAT
>CM042152.1:40456824-40459324 GCA_023376005.1 Doryteuthis pealeii | reverse complement strand
TACCCAACAATAAGGGACACCAAGGAAAAACCAAAAGATTCTTTATTAAAGATAAAGCTCTGCTTAACTCTTAATGTCCTATACGACCTCATTCCACCCGACCGGAAGTCACATACATTTTCCTAATCTACCCCAAATAATAGTCTTTGTTTAAATGTAATATTACACATATTTAGAAGTCATTGATTTAAGGGAAATAATAGGTAACTTTAAATGAAAAGGCCATTTTTAGACATTTTTTTTTCTTAGAGGAATGGGGCTCTGGACTTCGAAAATTCTCACAGGATGTTAAGAGTTAACACAAGGGATCTCCACATATTCATCTCGGCACATCTTTCTCATGTTTCTTTAACTCTTCCGACCCAACAAAAATCGTAACATAAGCAATCACAACTTTTTGACCGATTATCTTTATTGTGGGGATTACATTTTTACGTTATTCATGATTTCCCATTTTAAAAGTTTTTAATTCCGTGTTCATAACAATTATTCTGTTATAATATGCATTATTTTTTTTGCTGTTCCATTCTGTCATTAAATCAAATCTCAATAACGTTCAGTATTTTTGTGGGTAATTAAATCTTGTTATATTGAAAAGTTATGTGTCTCCTCGGTTAAAATGAATAGGAATATCGTCTTACAATATTTTACAGCATAAAGAATGATGACATATTACCCAGAAACCTGATTAAAAATTAGACGTGCTATATGAATACAGAAGATTATTAATAATCTCTTTACTATACTACAGCGTCTCTCAAAATGTAAAAATGGAAATTGGAAATAAATCCGACAATATGAGGAAGAATGAATAAAGAAGAGAAAGAACAGAATGGATAATAAAAGATGAATTTAATCAATATCACTTACACATGTGTTTCGGTCGGTTTATCCGTGGGAAAATATTCCGCACATAGAGAAGATTCGACCTTCATCAGAGTGAAATTTTATTTTGAATGAAAAAATTCGTTGGGGAAAAACAATAACATACACTAGTTTCCGGGAATTTTCAACATGTTAGGGATAAATAATAACACTTTATTTTTGCAATACAAAATTGTTTCTCCCATAAACCATAGAAAAATCAAATATCCAAATTCTAAAGGTCTATTTCAGCGTTCCAAAAGTGATTTAAAAAAAAATTATATTCGAACATTTCTAAAAATTCTCCGTTTTTCCCCAACGAATGTTTTCATTCAAAATAAAATTTCCCTTTGATGAAGGTCGAATCTTCTCTATGTGAGGAATATTTTCAAACAGAAGAACTAACCGAAACACATTTGTAAGTGAAATTGATTAAATTCATCATTTATTATCCATTCTGTTCTTTCTTTTCTTTATTCATTCTTCCTCATATATATATATATATATATATATATATATATATATATATATATATATATATATATATATATATATATATATATATATTCATCAAAAGGTTACTACCACGTTTTAAAGTAGCAATATATTTTGTAAATAGAGAGCATTTATAGTTGTAGAAAAAAGTTTTCTCTCTATTACGGTTTCGGTGTTCAATGTATACATTAGTCAGGAGAACTAAAAATCATAGGTAGCTAATTTTATATATATACTAGTTTGGCCTAGAATTATTTTGATTTCTCTCTCTGTCATTTTAACTAGTATAACTTTAAATCTAAACTGTTCCCTTTGAAATTAAAGATTGGTTTTCCATACGCTTATCAGGCAAAAGTAATTTGTAATGTTATCTGTCAGCAGTTTTCAATTCATGCGTTTCTTTTATTTCTTTTATTTATAAATTGTGATGAACACACACACGCACACACACACACACACGCACATACACACACTCACACATACACACACACACACACACACACACATATATATATATAGAGAGATAGATATATATATATATATATATATATATAATAGATATAAAATTACGTTTTATGTCAAAATTGAAATAAATATATTTCTTTCTAATAAAATCAAGTTTCTCACGGTTAAATTTTATCAATTCAAACAAGGTTGTTCTTTATTCTATGTATTGAGGATTCTGTGTAATGTGGCTTAAACAGTGATGTAGTTTCGGTTACAGAGATATTAAGACCAAATATCTATTATTAATCGTACCGGTCATCTATTTTTAAATATAAATATCTCTCTTTCTTATAAAAGTCCGTTACCTCATGCTCAAAACGTCATGCGCGTATTTTTTAAAAATCTAAAATCTAAATATATTTTTCTCATAAATCCGTTGTGAGTTATTTCCCTTACGGCCGGTCATATTTTTCAATAAACTGTTTTCTTATAATAGACATGCTGTGATAGTGATCCAAACGGATTGAAATATTGTAAAATAAACTAATAAAACAACATTACTTAACATATGTGTGTTTTTATTTTATTACTCTTCTGTACTCTGGTGGTTCTATTTATAAGCTTTATCTAATAAATACAGATGAAAATAAGAAAAATGAGTTTAAAAAGATACCACGATGTTTGAACGTTCATA
>CM042152.1:40436824-40449324 GCA_023376005.1 Doryteuthis pealeii | reverse complement strand
CTATTTAATCACCGATATTGTAAGCCATTCATTTGCACGGTATACGATATTGTCGATCGGACCTGCAACCAATGACTTTGCTCAGCACAAGGATTTTACCCAACACCAAGGAACAATCAAAGGATTCTACCCAACAATAAGAGACATCAAAGAAACCTGGTGGACCAAAGCATAATTCATATATCAAAATATTCCAACAGGTGCAATGTTTTTATAAACATACATTGGTCTGCAATATATATTATATATTATACATTATATATATTAGTATAAAATAAAAAACACCCTCCGGGTGATGTAAAAATAGATTTTTGAAACATATTTCCTGAGGGGTGGGAGTAAAAAATTCAATGTCTGCGAGTTTGTACCCTAAGTAAGTAAAATCATCAAATTTATTAAAGGATTAAAAAAATAAAACAATTTGAAATGTAAACATTAAATAAATATTAAAATAAAACAAACCATATATAGATATATAATACCGGTCATGTATTTATCAAAACTTGTTTAAAAAAAAAAACAATCAGGACTGTCTAATGTTGCATGTTCAAATTTTGAGTGTATTTATTCTATGTCATTACGATTTTGGGTAATGTGACGTAAACAGTGACGTAATTTTTTGTTACAGACAAAAACCGGAAGCGAATCTTCATTATTAATAGACTTTGAATATTCCATATTAACAACTACATTTACGACATTACAATATTTCGTTTGTGATTCAACGTTTCAAAATACTGCAACAGTGTTCATTACCCGCCAAACTGTTTTCAATGGTAATAATTACAATATGAACTCCCGCAATTAACAGTAATTAATCAATATCTTGATTAATTCAGTGGATTTAACTCTGAAGATCCTTATCGTGAAATTCGAGTAGGTTATTTCTGTACACAATATAATACTAAATCCGCTTTACTTAAGTATTGAGCACTTTATACTTGGGATAACGCTAACTTATCCGAGTAACACTTATACCAACAAAATATTGAGACTTACCCAATATTTTTACCGGTAAGTCATTCACTTTACACACACACACTTGCACACACACACAGACACACACACACAGAGACACACACGCATATATATATGGACTAAAGTCGGTATCAGCCAGACAGCGAGTGAGTCTATCCCCTTTTCACTAGCGTTAGACCAAGGAGATGTTTATACGCTTTAGATTAAGCGCCACACCTACTATCAAATCATTACTTTATCGAATAGATCCCTGACCTACTCATACGTTGAGTTGGCGAGGGCCGGTATCGAATCCGGGACCTTGTGATTACGGACGGTCTACCGACTGAGCTAAACAGGCCCTTTATATATATATGAAGGTTGGTAGAGGTTATGAAAAATGGTTAAAATAAATAACTTAATAGAAGAAAACAGGTTAATAGATTGGTTGGTTTTACGGCATGTCAACCCTTGTTAACTTATTTTATGCCGAAAATATTATGTTTTATACATTATTGAGTATATTGAAAACATTATTATTTAAACTCAATTTTTAAACACATTTTCCTAACAGGTACTCCCACTCTAGGTCAGGATGGACCTAGGAGTAAAACCCCACACTCCCCAGATCTCAAGAATTGGAACTTTACCATTCGATACAGTTTAACATAATACCCATGACACAAAGAGAACATGTCATTCTTTTAACCATGCTAAAATCGGTCTTTTTTATTTAGAGAATGATTCAGTTGTCTGAAAATATTATTTTAGTGGCCGATTTTTTAAGTTACTTTTCCGTAAACCTTCCATCAATATTTCAATATTTTAAATATTAGATTAGATTAGATTAGTATGTTTGAGATTGTTGGGGACCAAATAAACAGGAACGAAAGAAAGTTAATATAATACATGTATTATGTTAACTTTCTTTCGTCCTGTTTATTTGGTCCCCAACAATCTCAAACATTGTTAAGTATCTGGCCGCCATCCTTGGCCAGTTGTAAAGAACTTAAAGTAAATAAGTAAGTAAGTCCCGAGTTATAGAATCCCTTGGTAAGTGAATAAGTCCTGTGATATAGAATCCTTTGGTAAGTGAATAAGTCCTGTGATATAGAATCCTTTGGTAAGTGAATAAGTCCTGTGATATAGAATCCTTTTGTAAGTGAATAAGTCCTGTGATATAATACTACGTTCCAGCGTCGAAGAAGATCCAAGTAGTAATACTAGTATGACCAGAAAAGGTCAGTATAAATAATAATAACAACAGCAAATCACTGCCAGTGATTGGACAATAGGTTGGTCACATGTTTACCGGCGAGTCTATAAGTAAAAGTAGCCGTCTGGTACACACCTTATATACACAAAAAACCAACAAACATACTAATCAAATATTTGAAATATTGAAATATTCATGGAAGACTTACGGAAAAGTAACTTAAGAAATCGGCCACTAAAATAAACTTTCCAGACAACTGAATCATTTTCTTAATAAAAAAGACCGATTTTAGCATGGTTAAAAGAATGATTAATTTATCCCCAAACGAAGACCATGGATATATATTTAGAGAGATATATAGATAGATAGATTGATAGATAGATAGTTGTATTGAAAGTAAAGAGCTCGCATACGGGTGTAAGAGCTGTAATTATTTATTATAGGGTACAATACATTTAAGATTATCATCATTAGTTTCAAAGCGTTGTCTTGACGATAAGTGGCTAACACGGTGGTTTGAAACTAATGGAAATAGTGTGATTAATTCTACTGAAACTCATTTGATATCACATGGTCGAAAAAGTGTGACTTCTGTAAACAATAAAAACTGTCTGGATAGGAATGCAAACTTTTAAGATTTTCTCTTTTCTGAATCTTCTTTGGATTTCTTCCAATAACAAAGAATTGGCCTTCGTCCTTGCGAATAAATTATTCGACTGTTCAGAACAGACTATCAAGAAATCAGGACAAGTTTATTCCCGAGAGAAACGTGTATTGAAAATAAAATATTTGTTTAAAATAAGGTTTGCATAATCTAATCTCTCAGTTGAACATAAGTATAGGACTCTAAGTATTCTGTCAGATTAATATAAATAGAGCGTCATGAGATTGAGGACTGATCATCACCATGTCTTTATGGCCCGTGACCCTAAGTAATCTCTCAGATGAACATACATAGTGGGTCATTAGACTGAGGACTGATCAGCACCATGTCGTTATGGCCCGTTACTTCAAGTAATCTCTCAGATGAACATACATAGTGGGCCATCAGATTGAGGATCAGTGCCATAAACTACTGGCCCGGTCATTACTCTAAGTAATCTATCAGCTGAACGTACATAGAGGATTCTTCGACTGAGGTCTTATCAGCACTGTGTTCTTATGACATGTTACACTAAGTAATACATCAGCTGAACATACGTTGAGGACCCTCAGACTAAAGACTGATGAACACTATTACCTACTTGCCCGGCCATTACTCTGAGTAATCTATCAGCTGGAAATATTTAGATGATCTTTAGATTGAGGACTGATCCGCTCCATGTCCTTGTGGCCCGTTACTTTAATTAATATATCAGCTGAATATACGTAGAGGCTCATCAGATAGAGGAATGACCCGCACCATATCCAGATGACTCCCTTTCTTAAAGTAATGTATCACTTGAACATACATTTTGGGCCGTCAGATTAGGGACAGATCAGTACTATACCCTACTGGCCTGTTACTCTAAGTAATCTATTAGCTTAGCATACATAGAGATACACCAGACTGAGTATGGTTCAGCATAATGTTCTACTGGTCTGGCGGTTACTCTAAGTAATTTATCAGCTGGACATATATAGACAACCAATCGACTGATCAGCAACATGTGTTACTGGCCAGTTCCAATATATAATCTATCAGCTTTATATATATTTTATATGTATGAATCCGTTAATGTATGCATCTCGCTAATTAAAGCTTTGATAGCAGTATCACAACGTTTCTTACCTTTTTCACTCCAAGTAACACACAAGTAATATACCAAGGGCCAGTCAACGTTTTTTGAATCTATGAAAAAAAAAAAAAAAGAACCGATATGTATTGAAATTCGAAATAGGTGCGGAGTAAAAAAAAACGGCAAGCGCAGAGTCTTTAGAAAATTAAACCCAACAGAAAAGGCAGCCTAACAGAACAGAAATAATAAGCCTAATGGAAAGGTTGAAACAATAGAACAACACCAACACAGTCACCCCCCAATTCGGGCTGGCATGACATAGCAGCAGTACACAAGAATCAATGACAAGCCAAAACTATATCAACGCTGTCAAAGAAACTCTTAACCCAAACAGATAAGTGTTCTATTTAATTTGTTACTTACTATATATACACGCCTTACGACCGCTAAAAGGAATAGGTTTTTAGCAACTTACACACGATAAGTCATACTTTGAATTATCATCTTTGTCTTTATTTCTTTCTAATCGGTACATTTGGGACCCATTAATTTCCCATAATATCGTTAGAAATCCCACAACTATAAAGACGCTGCCAAAGAAATCTCTTACATGATCGAACGTAATATAGATAAATTTGAAATATTTATATAAAGAAATCGTATGTAAAACAAAAGCTAAATTATCTTGACAAATCAACAATTAAATGTACAAATAAAAGCAGATTTTCTATAAATTTATACATTAACTAGAGATTTGAAGGAGATCACGTGTCTTCCCCGAACCTCACATGGTCAGATTTATGATAGTGACATCCAAATAAGGAAATGATATCAAATATTAAACTTAATTGTAATATATTGAGACGAGGCATGCGTTAAGAACAAGAGGGATATACGGTGTGCATTTACATTTATTTACAAGCTGTACATGATACGTATTTGATGACCAAAGGTCCTTGAGAAAAAGAGGCTGAGGCCTCGTTTCTATCTCTGTAGTGACATTATTGAAGAGTTCCACCCAAGGGCAATAACTTCTTGTGACTATATCATATTAATAAAATAAAAAAAAAATGCTAAATTCATTGTAGAAATGATAATGAATTATTTCTGGTTTTATTTCACTTCATAAGCTTATTCTTATACGTTGTACTTTTTTAATTAGCATTTTTTTTTAATTAACATCTCAAATGTTACGGGTATTTCAGTGAAATCTAATAAAATAAAATGTTTTTTATACGCAATCAAATGATATTATCTCTTGGGCGCTATTAAGCATTAGTACCAACATTGAATTATCTAGATCAGGGATCACCAACCTTATTTTCACGTTGGGCCGGATAATTGACAAAATAACGAGCGCGGGCCACATTATTATTGTGTTCAATACTTTTCTAGCCAGAACGAATGTACGGATAAAAAGATGTAAAACAAAATGTATCTTTCTATGTTATATTCATGGATTAGTGGCGTAAGATGCACAAAAACCAATTTAGACCACATTATTATTGTGTTCAATACTTGCTAGCCAGAACGAAAGTACTGAGAAAAAGATGTAAAACAAAATGTATCTTTCCACGTTATATTCATGGATGAGTGGCGTAAGATGCACAAAAACAAATTTAATCAACCTATTTATTTTCAAAACATTATCAGAGAACGTAACATTTAAATACCGTCGGTGGGTACGATAAAATGCTTTCGCGGGGCGGATCTGGCCCGCGCTCTGTAGTTTGATAACCCCAGGTCTAGATAAAGAAATCTAATGTAATACAAAATTTAAATTATCGGGACCAATCAGGAGTTAACTGTAAAACAAAAATAAATGATTTTACCTTTTGTTTCTAACTTCGATAGAGAGGTTTGATAAATTCATATTGTTTATGCGAGTTGCAAAGAGCTTCGTTCTAGTTTCAATCATCTAGGCGTTGTTCCTTTACAAATGTTTTGTTTTCGGCTTCGTTGAGATATCTTCCCTTGACATGAATTCCTTTCTCTACATAGTGCTGGCTTCTTCTTTTGAAAAGTTAGTTTAACTTTAAGTAATGGAGGTTTCTTCTCTTGACATGTTGCTGCTTTTTGTTTTTCGTTTTTTTTCCCCTAAGATTTTTAGAACATCACCGAGGCTTCATTTCTTCACAAGGCTTCATCTCTTGTTTGAAAAATGTAGATGCTGTTTTCCATTTTCACTTTTATGTTAGCATGTTTGATGTTCTATTACCATTTGATAATGAACATCTGGACAGGATTGTAAAAGAGAACAAAAAAAATCCCATGCTGCGTGGAATAATTAAAAATAGTTCCGTTTAATTGCCTCTTATTTATTTTTTGTTTGGTTAACTCTTTGTTCATCTATACATATATACAGGGCTGTTGTGTATATGTGTATGTCCGGAGGAAACTTCGAAAACAAAACAATTAACGACAAAGTAAATATATATATATATATATATATATATATATATATATATATATATATATATATATTGGGAGAATATGTGCTTTTTAATTTTAGTCAGACCTAATTTTTGAAAGTTAATTCATTTATGTTTAATTAGGCGGGATTTAAACATAAATTAAACATAAATGAATTAACTTGCAAAAAATTAGGTCTGACTAAAATTAAAAAGCACATATTCTCCCAAATATACTGTCGGCTGAAAATAGCTAAAAGTTGTTTACATATATATATATATATATATATATATATATATATATATATATATATATATACATTCACTATCACCAGGCTTGATTTTTGAACAAAAATAATGAAGATTTTATTTGTATTTGGGAAGATATTTTAAAATTAAAAATTTGTATAGTAACAGAAGGTAATTGAAATATGATGTTGATCGATTGAATAAATCGCTATATTGTATTTTTTTTAATTGTAAATTATTGAATTAAAATGTCTTCCTATATTGTTATATATTTACGTGGGGATTTTATGAGGCATACAGTGAGGATCCAACTTGTGGTAAGTAAAAATGCAAGACTAACTTTAAAAAATCCCTTCACTACCCAGGCGACGCCGGGTAGACGCTGCTAGTTTATAATAACGCGGAGCTTGATGGAGACGTCATTAATGACGTCATATTTTCTGTTATGATAATGTTTTAAAGATACTGAGTTTATATATACTAGCAAATATATGCACCCTCTGGGTTCAAGTATTTACGTTTTAATATAATGAAATATTATGTTAAATCAGAAACGGTAATGAAACTAAATAAGTATGCCGATGAAAATATTTGAAATAGAGCGAGGTATAATGGAAAAATAGAACAATTGAGAGTTACTCTTCCATCACTCCCATCTTTTATTTCCTCATTTAACTATTTAGTTGGAATAGAAAGTAAAGAACAAAATTACACTTATTTCTTCTTGTTAATGGATTTCTTTTAAGATTTATCACCGTGATTTTTTACTCATATTCATTAAGATAAAACCAAACCATTAAAAATCAATAATACTAAGCACATATTTATTAAACTCAAATTGTTAATATCAATACCCAAATTAGCACTCTGGTTCACACTGTAAATCGCTATTTTGTTGTATATATAGATACAATTCCATGTTATTAGTATGTAGATAAGGCCAACAATATTAATAATATATCTCGTAGTTTGGAGTTTGCTTTCCTCTAGTTCTCAGCGAGTTTTCTCTCGATTATTCACCTCATCTTTTATAATTACAAAATAATCAGCTCATTAATTTCTTACGTCATATTTTATTTCCATTGTATATTGTCAAATTGCCACACTGGAATTTTTAGCCAAAATAATCCGACGTTCATCATCCAGTGTTTATAATTTCCCCCAAAAATTTATTCAACCTCAGCAATTCTCTGGTGGAATTTCAACAAAATATTTTAACAAAACGCATTCCAAATAAATTCTGTCTTTCAAAATATTTTTTCAAAACATTTATTTCCTTCTTCTTCAGTCAAAACTTATTTTTACTAAAACTGATCCTTTTTCGAACCTCAATTATGCAAGGCCCCCTAATAACTAAACAAAAAATACATTTCCGGCCTTCTGTTCAGGTTTTGCAATTGCGCCTGTTTAATCCAATTCTTCTATGAAATAAAGTGTATTTTTCTGTTTGTTTGATTAGTTGGTTAATTGGTTGAATTTTACAGCATGTCAACTCTCGTCGGATTATTTTATGCCGAAGACGTTTTGTTTTATTCATTAATGCAATAAGGAACACTATAGATAAAAAGCAACTATCCCTGGGGGAAATTTGGTAAATCTTTTTTTAATCTGATGATAAAAAAGTAGGACCTGTGGAGATACCACAGTATGATAATTTAATTATTATAACTTTTATGTTTACTTAAGAGCTATTATTCAATATTTATAAAGATTTAACTTTATCTCCATTTATTCTTCCTCTACTTCTTTTCATTATGTTCGATTGAAACAGATTTGCATTATTGCATCCGCGAACTCACCACTTCTCTGTATCTTCCCCCACTCACACTATCTTAATCCTACTCTTTTTCTTTCCTTCCTTGTTTCTTTTTTATTTCTTTTTTATTATATTTTTCTATGTTCCCTTTTTTTAATCATAAAAACGGAATGGTCCATTATTATCCGAGGTTACGACACTCATAAGAAATAAAAAAAAATTAGACGATTAAGCGACACCAGATAACTAAGAATTGCATTTTTGTATTCCATCTTGGACGATGTGGACGGTCTCATTTTAACCAGAGTTGTAAAATGATAACGGTCGGAAGATTAAGGAACAAGTCTATTAATATATAGATAGAAATAGAATCTGTGGAAATCTTCTTTGATGATGTTCTATCTTCATGTTTAGTTAATTACATATCAATTTAACGACTTTATTTCATATTTCTATAACTTACTTATCAATACTTCCAAATATATACACCCTCCGGGTGGAGGTATCTAAGTTTTAATGTAATAACAGATTATGTTAAATTAGAAAGGCTAATGAAACTAAATAAGATTGTAGATAAAAGAAGATTTGAAACAGTATAATTGAAAAACTGAAATTTACTCTTCCATCACTTCCGTGTTTCTCTGTGCCATTTTCCTAATTGAACTATTTAGTTAAATTTTTCTAATTTGACTATTTACTTACATCTTCATACTTTAACTATTTAGTTAAATTTTCCTAATTTAACTATTTAGTTAAAATAAGAAGTAAAGAATAAAATTAATGGATTTATTTTAAGATTTATTTCCGAGATTTTTTGCTCATATTCATTAAGATAAACCCAATCAATGATACTAAGCACATATTTATCAAAATCAAATTTTTGATGTCAATATGCAAATTAGCCTTCCGCTCACACTGTAAACCGCTCGATATTATTGAATATATAAATACAATTGCATGTTATTTGTATGTAGCTAAAGTCAACTGTATTAATAATGTAAAATGATTTTATTAATAATTGAGGTTTAAATAAAAATAAAATCATGGATGATATGACGTAAATAACTAAGGGAATTGTGACTTGAGTAGTGATATAATTTCGATTACTAACAGAAAAACAAACAATCTCTATTATAATACGATTTTCTCAACGTTAAGTATGCTGTTGCATTGTTTTATTTTAAACGTTTTCTCTCATTTTCTTTAAAAGAAATTGTATCGTTACTTTCCGTCAAAGAAAACTACGATCAGACCTGGCTATAGTTCCGTGAGATTCCTGAAACATTACATTTCTTCCTTTGTAATGTGAACTTATAAGTCATATTTGGTACTAAGCTGAATTATTGTTTGTCGTGGGGGTCGTTGTAAAGATATTAATTGTCCCTCATCGAAAATTAAGATTGAGAGAAAATTTACAGAGCAATAATCTTCAGCCTCCATTTTCAAATTTCCTATCGTAAACTAATGTATATAAATATCTATTTATCAATCTATTTATCTATCTATTTCTCTCCCCCTCTCTCTCTCTCTTTCTCTCTCTTCTCTCTCTCTCTCCTCTCTCTCCTCTCTCTCCATGTCTGATAATATATATTATATATATATATATATATATATATATGTATATATATATATTATATATATATATATATATATATATATACGAGGAGCAGTAAAAAAGTATTGCCATTTTGTTTAGAACAGGTATTATTACCAACACAGGAACATGTATCATACATCTAACGGAAGCTGGTCCTTTGTGGATCAAAATTGTCACCGTTTCTCTCAATAGCAATGTTCTACCTTTGAATAAGAGCATGTAACCCTGCCCCTTAAAATTCTGTTGACTTCTTCGAGCCATTTCTTCACTACGTATTTCACCTCCTCGTCACTGGAATAATGTTTGTCTCTCTTCGGCCCCTTGAAAGAGGGTTTGAGAGTCAAACATTATTCCAGTGACGAGGAGGTGAAATATGTAGTGAAGAAGTGGCTCAAAAAAACAGTCAACAGAATTTTACGGGGTAGGAATACATGCTCTCAGTCGAAGGTGGAACATTGCGAGGTATGTCAGAAAAGTTCCAGGCCTGGTGTCACAAAAGATGTGTGGGTTCTTTCCACAGAACCAGACGATCACTCAGCATGTCTTACAAAGACGATACTGCGACTTTTGCTTCGTTCAGTGCGCGAGAAGAGGTGAGAGATGTGGCAGGAAACTCATGTGTACTTCACCATGACAATACTTGCCCACACTGCCCTAAGTATCCGAGATTTCCTGACCCAGAAGAACATCCCTGTGCTGGAGCAACCTCCCTACTGGCCCGACCTGTGATTTTATCCTCTTCCTCAAGCTCAAGTGGGTCATCAAGGCAACGCGTTTTGAGGATATGCTCGACATACAAAAAAACCGTGGCGACAGAGCTACGGAGAATCCCGAAGGAATACTTTCAGGAGTACATGCAAGCGTGGGAGAGAATGGTGGGAAAGTGCATGACTCGAGGAGGTTTAGTATTATCTGTGTTATTCGGACTATTGTCCCCATATTCATTGTTATTTGTACAACGTTTCGGCCGATATACCCTCCGGCCTTCTTCAGGTATTTCTTGTCGTATCAGCTGAAACGTTGTACAAATAACAATGAAGATGGGGACAATAATCCGAATAACGCAGATAATACTAATCTTCAAGCCTAATCTAAAACATTAAGAGAAATCGAGGAGGTTTATTTTGAAGGGGATAACTTGTAGTTTGTACTTTGGATTTGAAATATTTATTATTATTTTTTTCAAATTGCTGGACATGAACATAAGTTTCTCTCCCCAATGATTCCTATTGTCGTGTTACACTGGGTTGTACATGACGGAATAGTCAGCCTGATTTATAAAAATTGTAGCGTGTTCGATCCTTACTTAAAAATTTTGCCTACCGCATTTCCCCCACAGCTGTACTAAATTATTCTATTCAACTGGTTCCCTATTGCAAAAGGATCAAGTACCAGTCTCAGGTCTGGTTAACAGACAAAACAAACGATCGCAGGGTTTTTGAAGTGATTTTTTCAACGTAAAATGACATGTGCGATATTCGCTGCCAGCGGCTTTCAGTAAGTTTATTACGGTGAGAGGACCGCTGTGAGCAATTTAAAGTTGACAAAGAGTTAATACCTTGCACTAGTGGCCTTTTACCAGACTTGGCTTAGGTTTTTGCATTTTAGTTGCTTACTAAAATCAGTCTGTCGGGTGTTCACGTGGTGATTTTTAGTGTTATCAAATGACACGTGCTAGAGCCGCTGCCAGCGGTTTATGGAAGAATCATAGTGGTGGGAGTACCACTGTGAGCGGCTTGAGGTAGGAAAAGAGTTAATGTCTAGCTCCAGTGGCCTTTTGCCAGACCTAGCTAAGTTGTTTTTTTTCTGTGTTTTTTTTAAATTTTTTTTTTTTAGAAGCTGTCTAAAATCAGTCTATATCTTTTTTTTCCTCTCCAACTGACAGGGTAAATGAAAAAGAAACAACAAAAAAAAAGCCTAATACGAATCATATAAAACTGAAATAAATAAACCAAAGAATTTAAAGAAATATAAATGAAAAACAGAAAGAAGGAAAAAATTATCAAATTAGCTTAGATCTTATGGGCAGGTCCGCGCGCAATCAGAAACCAAACGATGGTAGGCGAAGGCTGAGCACATTGACGCCATCACGTAAAATAACCAGGACACTTGGAAGCAAAGTGCATTACTCCATAGAGAATGGTGGTCTTTAAATCGAGCGTTTGTTTCCTTTTGATCAGTACGTCACATGTCAGCTGGCGTACAAATTTTGATGACAGATCAGGAAAGATTGTGCAGACAAGCAAATATCTTGGGAATTAAAACGGCCAAAAAAAACAAAAAAAACGTTCCAGGACAGCGAGATTATCTCATTGTCATGAAAAGCGTTATTCCAAGCATTTCGCATTGAAAATGTTCCAGCTTCTAGCACTACTTTGCCAATTTTAATGCTACACTCTTTTTTTTTTATTAAATCCTAACATTTATACTATAGAAATATTAAATTTAGATACTTATCATGCGCTAGTAGAGCACCTCCCTTTAGTTGTTTGTTTTAATTAATTTAAGTTATTCCAAGCCTCGACAATCCTAACGGCGTAACTCGAGTAGTCTTACTCTGACTTATTGGTGTTCTAAACCAGCTCTACAAACATAT
>CM042152.1:40431824-40434324 GCA_023376005.1 Doryteuthis pealeii | reverse complement strand
TTTTTGCGCGTTAAATCTATTTCTAAAGTATATAACCTTTATTTATTTATTTATTTATAATACTCCTTATATGTAAAGTATATAATATACAAATATTTATATGTACGTTTGAGTCTTAGATTTTGGTTGAATCCTATATTATATTATATATATATATATATATATATATTATAAAGTCATCACAGACAACATGTTTCGGCGTTTCACCGCTCTTTAGTGTGGCTAAAACACAACAAATATCCTCAGCTAGGGTCAAACTCCGACTGACCAGCCTAATATCTTATCCTCTCGGCCACTGACAACTGCTGTAGCGGGGGCTGGTGTTTTAAACTTTATATGCATAGGTTTGTTATAAATTTTATGATCACAGAGAGATGTAGTTTGCGGCAAATGACATTGCTTTATGCTTAGTAGTGAAAATTAATTTAAAAACACCCTTAGAGCGCTCATACCAAATTTATGGGAGCATATATATATATATATATATAGTAGTGTGTGAACAAAAGTATTGACAATCAGGAATATTTCTTGTATGTTTGTTTATTCTCAACTAGTTTCAACCTTAGATCATCGTCAGGAGAAATTTCTTATTTGAAGAAATTGTTGAAGATTATTAGAAGAGCATTATAGAAGAAAAAAAGTTGAAGAGTTTTTGTGGTTTAATGCTGTTAAAATCCGGTAGACGGTTGTTTAATAGTAGCATGTCCATTTGTTCCGTGAAGAACTCTATTAGGTAGGTTATTTTTTTGATGCTTTATTATATATATTATTATATATATATATATATATATATTATATATATAAGAATCTTCATGGTATATGCGTGTGTCGTGCATAACTCAGCACACATATGTAATTCAGACTTGAAATATCGCATATACTTACATATTGATATAATTAAGAAACACAGAATTACTCATTACTTTTTGCTGATCAAGTGAAAAATAAATTAATTAAACAATTGAAATGTTTGTGGAACTCTTCATAATCCTTCATTAAATACGAAAGACTTGCTGTAGTTTAACCAATCACCATTTTATTGGGTGTGCCAGAGGAATACATTCGCCGTGGCTCCATTCATTTTGATCCTAGCATGACGCTCTCCGACTGACTGCTTGTTGTAAAAATTAAAAGTAGTAAGTCGACGGCAGCCCTTAAAGTCGTGTATCACAGTCAGCGAGGGAGTCTATCCCCTTTTCCATACACTATCAATGAGATTGTTTTAGCATCTGAGGTGGAGCACCACACCTACCCCACCAGCTTTTTACTTTACCGCACTCATACTCATGTTGCTACTCATTACGCTGAGTTGACGAGGACCGCTATCAATTAGGAACCTATTGTTTCTAGCTAACGCCTTACCGACTGAGCGCTCTACCTGTCCCTTTACTATAGGTGTAGAGTAAAGTAAAGTCGTCGGGGCGGCCTAAATCGGTATCCCATCCAGCGAGGGATCTTCCCCTTTCTATAGCGCTAGACCAGGAGATTGTCTAGCATCTGAGTGGAGCCCACACCTCCATCACTCCTTACTTTACCGCACAGATTCCTGAGCTACTCATACGCTGAGTTTGGCGAGACCGGGTAAATCAACTAGGAACTTGCTGGTTCAGCAACGCTCTACCGACTGAGCAACCGGCCCCTTGTGTACTCATCCTTATATTTTCTTTCTTTCCGTCCCTTTATATTTATTATTTACTTTTCTTTCTTTCTTTCACTTTCGTTTTCATCAATTATACCACCGTTAATAATTATTCTTTCCTTGCAGAGACAGACAGACAGACAGAAAATAGATAGACCGAGAGAGTCATGGCTTCCAGATTAGTCGATAATGAAAAAAAGTTTTCGAAACAAAATTTGTTTCCTATTCTTAGAACCTGCTACCTTAATCAAGCATATTGTACGATGGTGTGTCAAATGTAACAGCCATTTTGTTTAGGACAGGTATAATCCACTACAGGAACAGTATCATATCAAAAGGATGCTAGTGTACTTGGATCACATCACTATTTCCCACATAATCACAGATTCTTCAATAGCCAATTTCCACCTATCGAATGAGAACATGTGTCCCTGCCCGGAAAAAAAAACAGCTGAACTTCTTTGAGTACTTCTCATACAGATTTCCTTCCTCGTCACTGGATAATGTTTGATTCTCAATCCTCTTCGTGCGCCGAAGAAACGATTTCGAAGGCGCGAACGATCTAGTGATTGGAGATGGGTAAGTGTCTAACTCGAATGAGACATTTTCTCACTTGTCTTGATGCTTGTGTGTAGTCGAACATTATCATGCCGGAAGAAGGACATTGTCGATTGCAAGTGGTATTACTAGTCTGATCTTGCTCTGCTCTCGTTTATATTATATAAAAAATAACTTACATGAAATAAAGAAAATACCTATACATTTTACTCACCCGCCATAAAAAAGAATAATAATAATAAGACAAAGTAAAGTCGCGAGGTGGCCTACGTCGTATCAGCCAATCAGCGAGGAGCTATCTCT
>CM042152.1:40418944-40431724 GCA_023376005.1 Doryteuthis pealeii | reverse complement strand
GTTAGTCAATATTTATGTTAGTGCTGGGGATAATTTTTTTAAAAATTTATGGGTTGTTTGATTGTGTTATTTAGTTAGCTATATTTCTTCTTAACCCTCCTACCCCCAATTTCCACCACTAACTCACCTTTCTCTTCTAATAAACATAAAATGTACGTATGTTAGCCCTTGAATAAACCAGACTGAAGGATGTTTGTTCTTCGCGTCCATGGAAGGACCGAAATAAAAATATTTTTCTCTTCTTACTCTACTTGTTTTGTTTGTTTGAGTCATTATTTTTTTTGTCCACTTTTCCTTTAAACTTACCTCATATATATATATATGTATATATACTATATTATAATATATATATAATATATTATATATGTCTGTGCATAATTGCGTCGAATAAAATAAAATGACAAAAAAAAAAAAGAATAAAGAAACGGGAAATATCATACCTTAGAAAATTAAATTTATTTCAAATTTGCTTTTCACATCAGTTCGTTTTTTTAATTTTTTTTTTAAAAATTATTTCATCGTCGATCTTTTACTCGGTAGCTGTGATTTTTTTCCGTTTCTTTATTTTTATTTATTTATTTTTTTTCAAATCTGTGTTTGTTTTAAAACGGCCAGTTTATTGGGCCACGCGCCTAGACGCGAGATTTTAATCTCATGTTTTGCGCACGTTAAACTAATTTTCTAAGATATATAACCTTTATTATTTATTATTTATAATACTCCGCTATATGTAAAGATATATATATATACAAATATTTATAGTACGTTTGAGTTTTCTTAGTATTTTGGTTTTTGAATCCTTATATATATATATATATAATATATATAGTATAATAATTTAATTATAAAAGTTTTTCAAATTTTCCACCAGGCACATGTTCGGCGTTTTCACGCCTCTTTAGTGTGGCTAAACACAACAAATATCCTCAGCTTAGGGTCAAAAACTCCGGACTGAACAGCCTAAATATCTTATTCCTCTCGCGCCACTTGACAACTGCTGTAGCGGGGCTGGTGTTTTTTTAAACCTATTATATGCATAGGTTTTGTTTATAAATTTTTATGATCACAGATGAGATGTAGTTTGCTGGGCAATGATATTGCTTATATGCTTTAGTAGTGAAAATTAATTTTAAAACACACCTAGCAGCGCTCATACCAAATTTATGGGAGCATATATATATATTATATATTATATTAGTTGTGTGAACAAAAAGATTGACAATCAGGAATATTTCTTGTATGTTTGTTATTTCTCAACTAGTTTCAACTTAGATCATTCGTCAGTGAGAACATTTCTATATTTGAAGAAATTGATTTTGATAAGATTATTAGAAAGAAGGCATTATAGAAGAAATTATAAAAGTTGAAGAGTCTTTTTTGTGGCGTTTGACATGCCTGTTTTTTTAAATCCGGTGTAGGACGAGTGTGTTTAATAGTAGCAGTCCATTATTGTCCGTCAAGAACCTCTATTAGGTAGGTTATTTATTTTGATGCTCCTTATATATATATATAATATATATATATATTATATATATATATTATATATATTAAGAATCTATCATGTATATTGCGTGTCGTGCATAACTCAGCACACATATGTAATTTCAGACTTTGAAATATCGCATATACTTACATATTGATTATAATTAAGAAACACAGAAAATTTACTCATTACTTTTTGCTGATCAAGTGATAAAATAAATAATTTAAAACAAATTGAAATGTTTGTAGGAACTCTTCATAATCCTTCATTAGTAAGTACGGAAAGACTTGCTGTAGTATTTTAACCCAATCACCACTTTTATTGGGTGTGCCCAGAGGAATACCATTTCGCCGTTGGCTGCCATCATTGTGATTCCTAGGCATGACGCATCTTCCGACTGAGCTATTAGTTGTAAAAAGTAAAGTAAGTAAAGTCGACGGGGCAGCCCTAAAGTCCGGTATCAGCCAGTCAGCCGAGGAGTCTATCCCCTTTTCCATCAGCACTAACCAATGGAGATTGTTTTAGCATCTGAGGTGGAGCACCACACCTTACCACCAGCTTTTTACTTTACCGCACTCATACTCATTGTGCTACTCATACGCTGAGTTGACGAGAGACCCCGCTTCGAATTTAGGAAAACTTGTGGTTTTCTAGCTGAACGCCTCTACCGACTGAGCGCTCTACCGGTCCCTTTAGCCTATAGGTGTAGAGTAAAGTAAAGTCGTCGGGGCGGCCTAAAGTGGTATCAGCCAGTCAGCGAGGGAGTCTATCCCCTTTCTATAGCGCTAGACCCAGGAGATTGTTTCTAGCATCTGACGGTGGAGCGCCACACCTACCATTCAACTCCTTACTTTACCGCACAGATTCCTGAGAGCTACTTCATACGCTGGATGGCAGAGGACCGTATCGAACTTAGGAACCTTGGTGCGTTTCTAGCCAACGCCTCTAGACCGACTGAGCTAACCCGGCCCCTTGTGTACTCAATCCTTATTTTTCTTTCTTTCCGTCCCTTATATGTTATTATTTCACTTTTCTTTCTTTCTTTCACTTTCGGTTTTCATCATTATTACCACGTTAATAATTTAGTTCTTTCCCTTGCAGAGACAGACAGACAGACAGAAAAGATAGATAGACCGAGAGAGTCATGTGGCCCTCCAGAATTTCTAGTACTGTATAATGAAAAAAAAGTTCGAACAAAATTGTTTCCTATCTTAGAACCTGCCTACTTTAAATCAACATATTGTACGATGGGTGTTGTCAAAATGTAAAGCCCATTTTGTTTAGGACAGGTATAAATTACCAACACAGGAACATGTATCATACATCCAAATGATGCTGGTTAACTATGGATCACATCACTATTTCTCCACATAATCACCAGATTCTTTCAATAGCATATGTTCCACCTTCGAATGAGAACATGTGTCCCTGCCCCGAAAAAAAAAAACAGCTGACTTCTTTTGAGCCACTTCTTCACTACAGATTTCACTTCCTCGTCACTGAATAATGTTTGATTCTCAAATCCTCTTTCATGGCGCCGAAGAAACGATTGTCTGAAGGCGCGAAATCTAGTGATTGTGGAGGATGCGGTTTAAAAGTTGTCTACTCGAATGAGACGATTTTCTCACTTGTCTTGATGCTTGTGTGTAGTCGAACATTATCATGCGGAAGAAGGACATTGTCGATTGGCAAGTTGGGTATTACTAGTCTGAATCTTGCTCTGCGTCTCGTTTATATATTATATAAAAAAATAACTTTACATGAAATAAAGAAAATACCATTACATTTTTACTCACCCCGCAATAAAAAAGAATAATAATAATAAGCAAAGTAAAGTCGTCGAGGTGGCCTAACGTCGGTATCAGCCAATCAGCGAGGGAGTCTATCCCCTTTTCACTAGCGCTAAACCAAGGAGATTGTTTTTGCGTCTGAGGTGGAGCGCAACACCTACCATCGACTCCTTACTTTACCGCACAGTTCCCTGTGCTACTCATACGCTGAGTTGGCGAGGGCCGGTATCGAACTAAGAACCTTGTGGTAAAAAACACGCTTTGATAATTTAATACAATTCAATACAAATTATATTTATAATTTCTCAAGTTGATTCACCGAGTAGAAGAAAATAAGCTAAGTAGATAACTGTAATTGGTGAACAGGAATATCTGACACAAAAAACAAAAAAAACAAAAAAACAAAAAAAAACAAACAAAAAAAACGTTGCTTTATTCCTATGATCGAACTATTTCAAGGATTACCTTCTTATCTTATTTCAATTGCTGCAGTGAATTATTTGATTTTCCCTTTGTGAATATTTGAAAAAAAAAAAAAAAAAAAAAAACCTGCCCAATATCCTATAAAATATATATGAAGTGTTTAATCATTGCATTGTTGTGCTCTGTATTGAATAAACTGAATAGATAAAAAAACAAACAATTGGATCACTTTAAAAACGTGTGAAAATGTTCATTACTGACTACTTGACGAATATATTATGAATTTATCAATCTGCCACTCATGTGATTGCGTGACATCAAAGGACATTTAATAACGATTAATACAAGCGCCTAATGTCGTCAACGGGGAAAAGTAAACGCGTTAGAAAATCACAAAAATATATTCAACTTGAAACTTGCTAAGATCAATGGACTATTTACTTATTCATCTATTTCTTATTTTATTTTTCATAAACCAATGCTTTTATAAACCAATTTTTAGGAGTAAGGAAGCACTGGAACTCATTTTACAGACACAAATAGATTATAAAAAGTCGCCATTTTTCGCGACCACCCTCAAATTTGGAGAGCTAAAAATTTTGAAATCGGAAGTTCAAATTTTGAAGTAACTCTAACTTTAACATAGTCCACACCAGTACATAATTTCAGAAAAAATTGAAGTGGGTGGGAGACATGGCCTGGATGATTTGACATGGAATTGCCCATATGCATCAAGAAAAGAAGGAGGAAAATGTCTCGCCAGTATTGAAGATTGTGTAGATGCCACAATTCGATGAATATATTAGTAAGAGCAAAGAAAGGCTAATATATTAGTAAGAGCAAAGAAAGGCTAATAGCAGCAGCCAGAAAAAGCAATTGCAATATAAGGACGAGCACAAATATAACAAAAGAAAAACAGAAGCAGGAAGAAAACCAACTATATAGACACTTCAAGTGACAAAATGGAGAGAGCCCACATGAGAAGACATGGGCATGGCTAAAAAGGAGAAACCTCAAGAGATAAATTGTCTTTTGGCATTGTCTTGTGCAGCACAAGACAATGCCAAAAGACAATTTATATAAAAGCAAAAACAGATAAAACACAACAGAATAGAAAGTGTAGAATGTGTGGGGGGAAAAGACGAAACACTCAATCACATAATAAGAGAAAGCAGCACACTAGCACAAAACTAGAACAAAACTAGGCACGACTGGGTGGGAAAGGTGATCTACGGTAAATTATGCGAGAATTTTTTTTTTTACCATACAAGTTAATGGTAAATGCCCATATCTGAATTTGTCCTCGAGAATGACACCTTATCAGAGAAATGAGAAAAGTTGGAACCATGAAGGTAAGGTCGTAACAATTCTAATTTGTGTCATTGGAAGGGTCCCCAAGGAACTGGATGAGATTGTGTTAACTGGAAATGATATGAAGAATCGAGACTATCAAAGCAGTGTTAAGATTGGCTAGAATAGCCAGAAGAGTCCTGGAGACTTGAGGAAACTTGCTGTTACTCTGAATTTCGCGAACTACTGGCAAAGGCGGGTGTGACAAACTCTCATGGAACGAAATAATAATGCCACTCAATCATATACTCAGAAAATACATAGGGGGATACGAATTCACTAACTCACAGGAGAATATAAACCACCTTATGTACATGGATTTGCAAAAAATGAAAAAGAACTAGAAACCCTAGTACAAACTATTAGAATATATAGCCAAGATATAGGGATGGAATGTGGAATCGAAAGATGTACTATGCTAATAACAAACCCGGGGGGAGGGGTAAAGGACGAAATACAACTACCAAATCAGGACACTATGAAATCACTTGAAGAAAAAGAATGTTACAAATATTTAGGAATTTTAGAAGCAGACAAAATCAAGCAAACAGAAATGAAGAGAAAAGTTAAAAAAAAAGAATACCTCAGAAGAAGAAAGCTTTAAGGAATAAATACCTGGGCCGTGTCCGTTATAAGATTATCTGGACCATTCGTGAAATGGACAAAAGAAGAACTCAGACAGATTGACAAGAAAATTATTGACAATTCACAAGGCTCTACACCCTGGATATGATAGAGATAGGCTATATGTATCAAGAAAAGAAGTTGGATGAGGTTTTGCCAACGCCGAGGATGGTGTAGAGACCAAAATCCGAGAACTCGAAGAATACTCAAAAAAGAGCAAAGAAAGATTACTTATGGCAGTCAATAATAGCAGATGTAATATACGGACAAACAGAAAAACAACGAAAACTAGAAAACATAGATGGGAAAAAAAAACAAATATATGCACACTTCAAACGACAAATCGGAGAGGTGTCACATGAAAAGTCTGGTATATGTTTCAGAAGAGGAAGCGTCAAGAAAGAAACTGTATCACTAATAATTGCTGCACAAAATAATGCCATAAGAACAAATGATATCAAAGCAAAAATTGATAGGACACAACGAAGCAGAAAATGTAGACTGTGTGGCGACATAGACGAGACTGTAAAACATCTATTAAGCGAATGTAGTTAACTAGCACAACGGAAATAAAAAGTTAGGCACGACTGAGTTGGGAAGGTGATCTACTAGAAATTATGCAAAAAATAAATTTTTACCATACAACCAAATGGTATGTGCATAAACCAGAATCTGTTCTTGAGAATGAAACGCATACAATTATCTGGGACTTTGAGATAAAGATGGATCATCCAATCCCAAATAGGAGACCAGGCCTAGTGTTGATTAAAAAAAGGGGGGAACGTGCCAACTGGTAGACTTTGCTGTTCCAGCCGATCACAGGGTTAAAAAGAAAAGAAAACGAAAAGATGGACAAATACTTGGACCTTACCAGAGAATTGAAAAAGCTGTGGAAGATGACGGTGAAAGTAATACCAATTGTAGTTGGTGCACTTGGAACGGTCCCCAAAAAATTGGAAAAAAGACTGGAGGATCTGGAAATCAGAGGAAGAATTGAGCCCACACAGACTACTGCATTGCTGCAATCGGCTAGAATACTCAGAAGAGTCCTGGAGACCTGAGGAGACTTGTTGTCACTCAAACGCCGATGAAAAAAAACAAAAGGAGTGAAAATAATAATAATAATAATAATAATAATAATAATAATAATAATAATAATATAAAAAATATAAAATGACATTCATAAAGAAAAAATAGAGCTGGTCAACTAGTGGATTTTGCGTCACAGTGGTAAAACAAAATAAAACAAAAAAAAAATATATATGGAAAATATATAGATCTTGCCAGAGAACTAAAAAAAATCAGCAGTTTAACGGTTCTATTTGATGCCCTTGGAACTGTCTTCAAGTGCTTGGAAAGAGTCTAGAGGTATTGGAAATCCCTTGGACTATTGAGACAATCCCGACGACAGCGTCGTTAATCTCGTTTCGATTACTCAGAAAAGTCGTGGAGACCTGAGGAGACTTGGCCCTTTGACGCAAATGAAAGACAACCTGCTAACGCCGGTTTGTGTTGCGATACCTGTTGCCATTTTAGGGCTTTAGGTGAAATACGTTTTACAGTGGAGATCCGTTGTTGCATAAAGTTTGATAATTTCTTGAAGTAGATAGATGTATTATCAGTTTTAATCCTTTTCTGATGATTCGTCGTGAGTTGTATCAGAATTTATTCTGTCTTTATGTAGAAAGCTGTACAATCCTCGACTGCTAGTCCGTGTCTGCAGCGAGCAACTCAAGTCAATGTATCAACACCTTTAAATAGTAAATTAAATCCATACTGGCAGTCAGTCTTCAACATTCCTAATGAGAACTCGGGTGGATATTTTTTTTAAAAAGGTATTGAGGTGCGTGGTGTAATGGTTAGAGTTGTAGGAAATGAACTCGTCGACCCGAAGTCAATTCCTGAATGAAGCTGTTTTCATTTCACATGGCGCTAATACCCTTGGGAAAGGTATGAATCCAATTCTCCCTCAAGCTATGGGTAAATAGCAGGGCACACTGGGCTCTTTAACCATGGTTAGGTAACCAGTCATGGAGAATGAAAACTCGGAATGGAGTTTAACAGGTTAAACTCCATTTAAGAAATGTACATTGTCTCACACCCAGTATGTGCGGAGGGATTGGTAAATATATTTTTTAAAACGTTACTGAAAATTAGTACAGGTAACATTGTTGAAAATTCCACGAGAGCAGTTAGTTTTCAATGTGACCAAAATTGAAAATTAATTCAATTGTCAGAAATTATAAATCAGATTAATAATGACCTAAAATTAATTGATTTTTAGTGTATTCTAATTAAATTAGTAATTTAGGTGAACAGGATTTGAATTATCCTATCTGAAAGCAAGGAAGAATGTTCTCATTTTCTGTATATATTCCTTCTGTCTTTTATCTGTTTTGGTTATTCCATTCTTCATTTTACACGGAGATTTATACTGGCTGATTCCAGTATCTATTCAAATTCAATTGACAATGGGCGTGCATTTAAATTTGATAATTTCAAATTGTTGGAGGCACGTGGTGTAATGGTTACCGTTCTCAGTCGGTAGAGAGTTCGGCTAGAAACCATAAGGTTTCTAGTTCGATACCAGTCCTCGCCAACTCAGCTTATGAGTAGCACTGGGAACTGTGCGGTAAAGTAAGGAGATGATATTAGGTGTGGCGATCCAACCCAGACACAGAAACAATCTTCTTGGTCTAACGCTAGTGAAAAGGGGGCAGACTCCCTCTCTGATTGGCTGGTACTGATTTTAGGCCACCCCGACGACTATACCTACTTTTACATACCCCTTATGTTTTGTGTATAGTGGGTTAAAAAGTTATCGAGATTTTTTGTACTTTTTGACACACCTTGTATTCTGAAAAAAAATAATGTTCCATTCATTCTTCATTTCTATCTCGGTAAATACAGCTTTAAAGCTGGTACTTTTTGACACACCTTTTTTTCTGGAAAAAAATAATGAATGGAAGATTATTAAGAATTGTACTGGCTTATGTGATGTAATCTGTATTAGAGTTTATTTTTCTAGAAATCATATTTTTCTTTGGCGTAATTAATTTGAAAACATAAATGTTTTTAGTGAACTTAACAAAATCGCATCTGAAACTTTGCTCGTTTGCCAAATGTTAGCTCTAAACACAAACCAAAAAAACCTGAGTGAGAGCATGTGATTCGAAAAAAACTCGTAAGTTAGTGCAGTCATATGTCAAGGTACAACTGTATTTCTATTTTTAAATAAATACAAAGAAATGAATATATGAGTAGAATGAACGAAAAAATAACTCATAGACACTAAACATTTCTCTCACAATACAAAATATGGCTGCATGCAGTGGCGGGGGGGGGGGGGGCGTGATAGACAAGAATAGATATAATCATTTCCGACTATTGGAAAGGATTATTGGATTGTTAAGACTAATACGTAGATCATTAAATGATGCTCGTTTAACAGCCGAACAGGTATTTATGGCTCTCAGCCAAGTCCATCCATATGATTTGTGCATGAATATTAATAAATATATCAACATAACATATCTATCTATCCAGCTATTGGTATATTATATATATATATATATATATATATATATATATATATATATTATATATATGAGGAAAAATGAGTAAAGAAAAGAAATGTAGATGGATAAAAATGAATTTTATCGATATTACTTTTAATCGATATCACTTACACATGTGTTTCGGTCTGTTTATCAAAATGTATACGGATTTACGTTATTATTATTATCAAAATAATCAGATGGAGTTGAAATGATGATATTAATAACACTGATGAAGGTTATCTATCTATCGGTATATATATATATATATATATATATATATATATATATATATATCCATATTATCCATCTATCGGTATATATATATATATATATATATATATATATATATATATATATATATTTATATATATATACATATATATATATATATATGTGTGTGTGTGTGTGTGGAAAAAATGAGTAAAGAAAAGAAATGTAGATGGATAAAAATGAATTTTATCGATATTACTTTTAATCGTTATCACTTACACATGTGTTTCAGTCTGTTTATCAAAATGTATACGGATGTATGTTATTATTATTATTAAAATAATCAAATGGAGTTGAAATGATGATGATAATAACACTGATGAAGGTCGGCAAAATCTGTGTACGGAACATTTTTAGGCATTTTTCCTATTGTTATTATCATTATCATTTCAACTCCATTTGATTATTTTAATAATAATAATAACGTAAATCCGTATACATTTTGATAAACAGACCGAAACACATGTGTAAGTGATATCGATTAAAAGTAATATCGATAAAATTCATTTTTATCCATCTACATTTCTATTCTTTACTCATTTTTTTCCTCATATTGTCGGATTCATTTCCCATTCTCACATGTATATATATATATATATATATATATATGACGACACGTATATACCTCAGCATTCTTTCATATATATATATATTATATATATATATATATATATATATATATATATATATGAAAGAATACTGAGGTATATACGTGTCGTCTTATAACACGGACAAGAAATGTCACACAGATTTGAAAACTCGTATATACCTTAATAAGCTTATAACTAAGAAACCCATTTTTTTTTCTATTTTTATACTAAGGGACCTAATTCAATAATTTTTTTAAAATTACCATTTACAGACCTTTACACCCCTGTTGATATGACTCGAATTCTGAACTTCTAAAACAGCCTAACTAGCCACTTGCGAAATTACGAATGTTTTATTTCTACAAAAAAGTACCGTTAACAGACCCTTCCACCAACAACAACCGTCGGCATGAGATGACCTTTGACTGGCGTCAAAACAGCCTACACATTTTCTTGCAGTAATAAAAAAGACGAATTCTAAATTTAAAAAAAAATACCGTTAACAGACCTTTCCACCCCAACTATCCGCAGCACCGGCTTTGAACTCGCGTCTATATAAATCCACCCATACCTTTACTGTATAAAAAGGCCGATTTTTTTTTCTAAAATAATTTTATTCTAAGCATATGATCGTACGAAGGCAAATAATTTTATTTCACTAATATGTATTTTTCTTATGTATTAACAATTCAAGCGCAAATTTTCACATTGAAAACGAATTGAAAATAACCAAATCGATTATTTAAGGGCATTTTTTTGTTTAAGTCGAAAAGTAGTAACATTCTGGGCATCAATAAAGAAAAGCAAACTCATTACATACGTCATTAATTTGTAATACAGTTTAAACATTAAATTCTGTCAATTATTTGACTAAAACGTGTACAAACACCTTATTATAATTTATGATTATATATTTTCTAGTTTGGTTTGGTTTGGTTTGGTTTGGTTTTACGGCATGTCAACCTCAGTGGGTCATGCCGATAAAGTTTTGAAATAAATCAATTCTTAATGGATAACACAATTTTTTTATAAATAATTTTTTTCTATTTAACCCATAGATGGGACCCTAACAGGTACTACCACTCCGGGTCAGAGTAGACCAGGGAGCAATAGTGATGAAGGGGTGCTCCACATTCCCCAAACCTCAAAAACTGGAACCTCACCATCAGATAGAGTTTAACGCCATTCCCAGGAAATGTAGACCCTCAGTCACTGCCTTCTAGCACCCATATGATAAAAAGGGGTTGGAGCTTGCCTTAACGGCAATAGGGTTGCGAAAATCATATAGGTGCTAGGGCTTGACGTGACCAGCCGATTGATCGTCTAGGCCAAGATAGGGCCAAAGTGGAATATTGCAAGTCATGGTCTGCTCAACCACCTGGGTTCTATCCTTAAGCATCACGGTTCGCCACCCACGGCCAACATGTAGCCCCATTGAGGGAGTCTTACCCCTCTGCAGAGGTGCATTCTAACGCCCCAACGCAGGGTGGCTTAGCTCAATCGACCCTCGCCAATTCAGCGTATTAGTAGCACAGGGATCTGTGCGGTAAAGTGAGGAGCTGATGGTAGGTGTGGCGCTCCACCACAGACACGAAAGTAATCTCCTTCGTTTAGCGCTACTGAAAAGGGGACAGACTCCCTTGCTCTCCGGCTGATACCGACTTTAGTCCGCCCCGACGACTTCACTTACTTTATATATACTAGCAAATATATGCACCCTCCGGGTGCAAGTATTTAAGTGTTAATGTAATAAAATATTGTATTAAATTAGAAAGGCTAATGAAACTAAATAAGAATATAGATTTTAAAAAATTTGAAACAGAGGGAGTATAATAAAAAATGGAACAACTGAAACTTACTCTTCCATCACTCTCGTCTTTCATTGTTATTTTTTCTAATTTAAGTATTTAGTTAAAATAGGAAGTAAAGAATAAAATGACAGTTATTTTATCTTGTTAATGGATTTCATTTAAGATTCATTGAAGAGATTTTTGCTTATATTCATTAAAATAAAACCAAACAGTTAGAAATCAATAATACTAAGCACATATTTATTAAATTCGATTTTTTAATATTAATATGCAAATTAGCCTTCCCATTCACACTGTATACCGCTATTTTTTGTATATATAAATACAATTGCATGTTATTAGCAAGTGTATATGGCCAACAGTATTAATAATATAAAACAATTTTATTAATAATTGAGGTTTAAATATAAATAAAATCATGGAGAATGTGATGTAAATAACTACGTGAATTGTGACTCGATTAGTAATATAGTTTCGGTTACAGACAGAAAAACTCACAATCTCCATTATAATAAGATATATATATATATATTTGTTAATGTATATTGGATTAAAAATTTGGATTAATTTAATTTAATATCCAAATTTTTAATCCAATAAACAAAAAAGGTTCTCGATCTTTGAAAATATAAATAAGCGTTCGTCTACTAAGGATAGATCCCATTCCAACGGGCATGTATTATACCATCTAAGATTAATCGAAAACTCGATTAATTTAACTAATGTAACCCTGAAGAATCAATCGATGAAACTCGAGTAGGTTACTTCTTTCCATTGTTTATATATATATATATATATATATATATATATATATATATATATAATAGCGTCAAAGACGTTCAAACTCGCTTACTACGATATATCAGTCCAGCACGTTAC
>CM042152.1:40391444-40411444 GCA_023376005.1 Doryteuthis pealeii | reverse complement strand
CTATTCCATGGAAAGTCCCGCCCGTGATATGAAAAGGGCCATCCCTTTAGAATTACAGGGGATTGACAATAATCTTATGCGACCGCATAGATTATGTAACACTGATGCTGACGAACCGCTGTCAATCCTGCAACTGCAGACTGTGCTCCAGCTCTCAGCTGATACTTCCAAACCCGCAGTCGATCTTGACACTACTCTTCTTGCTGCGAACAGTCGTCGATCCTGTCACTACCAACAACCCTCATACTTGCCGTTGACAATATCTAACTACAGTCAATCTGCCACTAGCTCAGACCGGCTCAAGCTCGCAGCCTATCCTCCCAAACACAAGTCGAACCTGCCACTGCTGACAGCCTTCAAGCTCCTAGCTGATCGTGCCGTTTCCACACTCGAACCTGTCACTACTGTCCTTGAACCGACCGGTACTCGATCCTGCCAATGCCAACAGCGCTCATACTTGCTGCTGATTTTGTATATCCAAAGTCGATCCTGCGAAGGGCTCAGCGCTAAAGCTCGCAGCTGATCATGCCAAAATGGTGTCAATCCTACCACTGCTGAAAGCACTCCAGCTCCCAGCTAATCTTACCTTACCCGCAATCGAACCTGCCACTGCTGTCCTTGCACCGACCAGCTGTTGATTCTACCGCTGCTAACAGCGCATTTATTGCAGCTAGTGCGGTCTAACCACAGTCTATCCTGCGACTAGCTTAGCGCTCAAGCTCGTAGCTGATCCTGCCAAAACGTAGTCGATCCCACCACTACTGACAACTCTCAAATTCCCAGCTGATCCTGCCTTACTCGCAGTCGAACCTACCATTGCTGTCCTTACACGGATATTCCCAGGAGAGACGCCTCCGCATCTGACTCATTTGATCACCTAGTTTACTCTGTCTAACGAATCTAACTTTTTCTTACAGTTGGGTACTTAATGATATCCGATGTATTCCCGATTGAAATGATATCTTGTTTTCATTGTCTGGTCATTTTTCATTCTGAATTACAATTAACGTTGTATATTGGTACTATAAGAATTTGATGTGTGGTTCTTATAATACGTTAGAAGGCCCAGAGTACCCTTCTAACGTATGTGAATATATACATGAATAAATCTGGACAAAGAGGTACATATAACAACAAATAAAGACTTTATTGTTCTGAGCAGTGGAGAATGACATACATGAAAAAAATATACAAAACAGATAGAACAAACGTCTTTTGGAATACGAAGGTGTTCTTAAAGAATATGAGAGTCACTTACTGATAGTTGGTGGGGTGTAGGGTATTATCTCCCCTTTGCGGAAGAGTTATCTTCTTGCTGCGTTTGCTGTTTGTTCCCACTAGGGACCTCTGGTATTTTAAGCGTTTGTTTTTGAATTGTCTTCCTCTTTAGCTGGATCTTCTCAAGAACTGCTATGGCTAGAATATATATACTCCCTTCTCGGTGGGCTTTTGCCTCCCCCTACATTACTCTAATCCTTTATACAGCATGGACTATCCTTTAGTCCCATGTCAGTAACATTTTATATCTTACGTACATTTGGGTAACTTGTTTTATACCTAAATATTGTATATGTATTTACATGTTCTATTCCCTGTACATTATGTATCTTATCGTTTCCATGTGCTGTTATATATATAAATGTTTTGTCTCACAACGTGTCGGAATTGTATGTTCATTAATTAACTTTGAATCTAACAACGGCAAAGCCCCCCATTTAATGGACAGAGAAACCACGCGTCCATCTTTTGTGGGTGCTAGACCAAGAGAAAAAGGGAAAAGAAATTACCGGGCTGCTGTAGTGTTACCTACTGGCGAAACAACACTCGCAGCATGGGAAGATAACTCTTTGGTACCCAGACCCGTCCCAGCAGGGACAGACAATTGCTATAGTACTAATACCGATTAATAATTTTTGGAAGTCCAAAATATCGAAGATACGCCAAATGTTTAATTCGCCCTTATAATTAAATGTACTGTGACTCGGCTATTTTAATGTAGGTAAGAGGGAATCGATAATTATTCCGTTTAGCACAAACAATATTGAAAGAATGTGTGTAGAGTAAATTTATTTACTTGTCTTCTGGACTTAATTGAACATCATCAATCTTGCGTAGCGGTAATTATATTCTCCATCGACAAAACAACAGTGAGGAAACATTTGATAATTAAAAATCTAATTTATAAAGTCCAGTTAAAATTGTAGTTTGCAGTATTCACCACTGAGTATTGATTTCAAACTTATATTATATAGTTATATATATATATATATTATATATATATATATATATATATATATTATATTATTATAATATTATTTTATATATATATATCTTTGAAAGGAATGAAAAACTTAACACCTTATTCCATAATAAATTTATTTCAACCAAAATTGGGACTTTATAAATCTAAGCTAATTTAATAAAGCTCCCCAAAATCAAGTCTCATCTTCCTTTGAAAGATAATATGGTCTGTATATAATCTAAAAAGATTATTATACATTTGAAGGTCTCTGTAGTGACTTAAAGATTCACTGTATTTATACATACTGGATCATACAATAATAATTACAGTGTGTCTTAGATATCACATATTGAATCATCCCTTACTCCAAGCTTTGGCATACCTCACATCTCTCTCCCTCTTCTCTCTCTCTCTCTCTCTCTCTCTCTCTATTAATAATAATAATAATATATATATAAGTAAAGAAAAACAAAAGACTTGTTATTTCTTTACTTATATATTTACTCTGTGACTAACATTAGAGCACACATTGAGGCTCCTCAAAACTGCGACAGGTTTTAAATTAAACTCTTGTGTCGTAAGGAAGATTCTTCTCTGGACTTTTGGATTACCTATTAATATATATATATATATTATATATATATAGTATAGGATATTTTATGGTATGAGCGTGTCGACATGACTCTGAAACCATATGGCTTCAGATGTTTAAATCTTGCATATATATTAATATGCTTATTAACTAAGAAATACACAAGCTTTCCTTTATTGACCTTTGCTAATTCAATGATATAATTAATTTCACAAAAAATCAAGAAGACTTGCTTTATTTTACCCATCCCCCACTACTGAACGTTCCAGGTGAATATAATTTCGCCGCACTCTGCCTTCAGTTTCAAGATCTTTTGACAGTAATTGCCTGTCTGGGCGAAAACTAAAATTTAGTATTGACCCAGGATCTAGAAGCGCAAAGTTTTCTCTTCTTACAGTGGCCATCACCCCGTAGTATCTATTCCCTCGCTAAAAGTTGACAAGACCGGGTTGTCCGCTGCTTTAGGCCGCCCGAAGAGGAATGCCATGAAATTTCGGAAGTGCTAAACCCAACTTGCAGTTCCAGCACATTAAACGACCTGTTCACTTGGCTTGACGAGTAGTCAACATACTCAGCGAAGATCCTTTTACTAATGGCGAGTTTGATCATTGTCGAGTTGTCCCTACTTGTGACACATCCTATCTGTGGAGAACAATTTGGGTAAATACTTGACAAATTGACTACGGCTACTGAAGGCAGACTTATAATTTACAACAAATGTCTCACAGATAGGATGCTGTCCACAAGTATGGGACACTCGACAATGATCAACTCGCCATTATGTAAGGATCTTGGACTGAGTATTGACTACTCGTCAGCCAAATGTGACAAGGTCGTTTAATGTGCTGGACTGCAAGTTGGGTTTAGCACTTCCAGAAATTTCCATTGGCATTCCTCTTTCGGGCGGCCTAAAAGCAGCGGACAATAAACCCGGTCTTGTCAACTTTTTAGGCGAGGGGATAGATACTACCGGGGTGGATGGCCCACTGTAATGAAGAGAAAACTTTGCGGCTTCTAGATCCTGGGTCAGATACTAAATTTTAGTTTTCGCCCAGACAGGGCACTTACTGTCAAAAGATCTGAAACTGAAGGCAGAGTGCGGCGAATTATATTCACCTGGACACGTTCAGTAGTAGGGTGGATGGGTTAAAATAAAGCAAGTCCTTCTTGATTTTTTGTGAAATTAATTATATCATTGAATTAGCAAAGGTCAATAAGGAAAGCTTGTGTATTTCTTAGTTATAAGCATATTAATATATATGCAAGATTTTACATCTGAATGCCATATGGTTTCAGAGTCATGTCGACACGCTCATACCATAAATATCCTTATATAATATATATATATATTATAATAATTATATAATCCAAAAGTCCAGAGAAGAAATCTTCCTTACGACACAAGAGTTTTATTTTAAAAACCTGTCGCAGTTTGAGAGCTCAATGTGTGCTCTTAATTTAGTCACAGAGTAAATATATAAGTAAAGAAATAACAAGTCTTTTGTATTTCTTTACTTATATATATAATATATATTATATATATATAGAGAGAGAGAGAGAGAGAGAGAGAGAGAGAGGGAGAGAGATGTGAGGTATGCAAAGCTTGGTAGTAAGGGATGATTCAATATGTGATATCTAAGACACACTGTATTATTATTGTATGATCCAGTATGTATAAATACAGTGAATCTTTAAGTCACTACAGAGACCTCAATGTATAATAATCTTTTTAGATTATATACAGACCAATATTATCTTTCAAAGGAAGATGAGACTTGATTTTGGGGAGCTTTATTAAATTAGCTTAGATTTATAAAGTCCCCAATTTTGGTTGAAATAAATTTATTATGGAAATAACGGTGTTAAGTTTTTCATTCCTTTCAAAGATATATATATATATATATATATAATATATATATATATATATATATATATATATATTATATATATTATATATTATATATATATATAAAGTTGAATCATACTCAGTGGTGAATACTGCAAACTACAATTTAACTGGAACTTTATAAAATTAGATTTTAATTATCAAATGTTTCCTCACTGTTGTTTTGTCGATGGAGAATATAATTACCGCTACGCAAGATTGATGATGTTCAATTAAGGTCCAGAAGACAAAGTAAATAAATTTACTCTACACAACATTCTTTCAATATTGTTTGTGCTAAAACGAATAATTATCGGATTCCCCTCTTACCTACCATTTAAAAATCGCCGAGTCACAGTACATTTAATTATAAGGGGCGAAATTAAACATTTGGCGTATCTTCGATATTTGGACTTCCCAAAAAATTATTAATCGGTATTAGTACTATAGCAATTGTCTGTCCCTGCTGGGACGGGTCTGGTACCAAAGAGTTATCTTCCCATGCTGCGAGTTTGTTCGCCAGTAGGTAACACTACAGCAGCCCGGTAATTTCTTTTCCTTTTCTCTTGGTCTAGCACCCACAAAAGATGGACGCGTGGTTTCTCTGTCCATTAAATGGGGGGCTTTGCCGTTGTTAGATTCAAAGTTAATTAATGAACATACAATTCCGACACGTTGTGAGACAAAACATTTAATATATATAACAGCACATGGAAACGATAAGATACATAATGTACAGGAGAATAGAACATGTAAATACATATACAATATTTAGGTATAAACAAGTTACCCAAATGTACGTAAGATATAAATGTTACTGACATGGGACTAAAGGATAGTCCATGCTGTATAAAGGATTAGAGTAATGTAGGGGGAGGGGCAAAAGCCCCACCGAGAAGGGAGTATATATATTCTAGCCCATAGCAGTTCTTGAGAAGATCCAGCTAAAAGAGGAAGACAAGTTCAAAACAAGACGCTTAAAATACCAGAGGTCCCCTAGTGGGAACAAACAGCAACGCAGCAAGAAGATAACTCTTCCGGCAAAGGGGAGATAATACCCTACACCCCCACCAACTATCAGTAAGTGACTCTCATATTCTTTAAGAACACCTTCGTATTCCAAAAGACGTTTGTTCTATCTGTTTTGTATATTTTCATGTATGTCATTCTCCACCTGCTCAGACAATAAAGTCTTTATTTGTTGTTATATGTACCTCTTTGTCCAGATTTATTCATGTATATATTCACATACGTTAGAAGGGTACTCTGGGCCTTCTAACGTATTATAAGAACCACACATCAAATTCTTATAGTACCAATATACAACGTTAATTGTAATTCAGAATGAAAAATGACCAGACAATGAAAACAAGATATCATTTCAATCGGGGAATACATCGGATATCATTAAGTACCCAACTGTAAGAAAAAGTTAGATTCGTTAGACAGAGTAAACTAGGTGATCAAATGAGTCAGATGCGGAGGCGTCTTCTGGGAATATCCGTGTAAGGACAGCAATGGTAGGTTCGACTGCGAGTAAGGCGGATCAGCTGGAATTTGAGAGTTGTCAGTAGTGGTGGGATCGACTACGTTTTGGCAGGTCAGCTACGAGCTGAGCGCTAAGCTAGTCGCAGATAGACTGTGTTAGACCGCACTAGCTGCAAATAAATGCGCTGTTAGCAGCGGTAGAATCAACAGCTGGTCGGTGCAAGGACAGCAGTGGCAGGTTCGATTGCGGGTAAGGTAAGATTAGCTGGGAGCTGGAGTGCTTTCAGCAGTGGTAGGATTGACACCATTTTGGCATGATCAGCTGCGAGCTTTAGCGCTGAGCCCTTCGCAGGATCGACTTTGGATATACAAAATCAGCAGCAAGTATGAGCGCTGTTGGCATTGGCAGGATCGAGTACCGGTCGTTCAAGGACAGTTGTGACAGGTTCGAGTGTGAAACGGCACGATCAGCTAGGAGCTTGAAGGCTGTCAGCAGTGGCAGGTTCGACTGCTGTTTGGGAGGATAGGCCGAGCTGAGCGCTGAGCTAGTGGCAGGATTGGACTGTAGTTAGATATTGTCAACGGCAAGTATGAGGTTGTTGGGTAGTGACAGGATCGACGACTGTTCGCAGCAAGAAGAGTAGTGTCAAGATCGACGCGGGTTTGGAAGTATCAGCTGAGAGCTGGAGCACAGTCTGCAGTTGCGGATTGACAGCGGTTCGTCAGCATCAGTGTTACATAATCTATGCGGTCGCATAGATTATTGTCAATCCCCTGTAATTCTAAAGGATGGCCCTTTTCATATCACGGGCGGGACTTTCCATGGAATAGTACAGAGAAGCCCACCAAATTGTTAAGTCACGTGGGACCTGGTTTGGTCCTCAGTTTTCAGTTGACGTCAGGCAGTGAGGATGTTCTGCCTTAACTGTAACTCACTCTGCATACGCGCGCTATTTTAGTCAGATATTTATTTATACGAAATGTTTAGTTAAGGAAATAAAAGTTTAAGAAAAGTAACACGGTCTTGTGATTAATGAATGTCTTGGTAACAAGACTGATTTAAGAGAAGAAATGAGTTAAGTGCGACCGACCACCAAGACGCTAGAAGAGATGATAGAAGAACTTAAGATGTCAGAAGAACAGAAGTAAGAAGTAAACAAGTAATGAGAGTGTATACAACATCGGCTGTGAGGTGCAGTCTAAGCAGTTGCATGATCGACTTTGGTTTAGACAGTTCAGTTGCAAGTATGACCGCTGTTAGCAACGGTAGGATATGTCACAAACATGGTCATCTAGCAATGATCAAACTCGGTATTCTGTTTAAAGATCTTCGAGCTGGGTATTTGAGTACCCATTAAACCAAATGGAGACATTGACATTTCACTGGCACGGCAATAAACCCAGTCCTGTCCTTTTTGAGCGAGGGGGCAGGTGTTTCCCGGTCAGTTCGCAGACTGGAATCAAGAGAGAAAGTTTTGTGGCTTCACGGCCCAGGCGTAGATACTAGATTTTCACCTTCGACCAGGCCGAATTTACTTATGAAGAATTGTGAAGAGTTCCAAAAATCTTTTGATTTTTGTTTGATTAATTAATCATATCACCTAATCAGCAAAAATCAGTAATTACGTTTTGTGTGTTTCTTAATTAAATAAATACTAAAGTATATGCAACATTGCAAATCTGAAAGACATCTGTTTTCGGAGTTATAACTCGACACGCACTTACCATAAAGATTATTTTATATATAGATATCTCTGTTTTCCTTTCTATCTATATATCTGTCTCTTTCTATCTATCTGTTTACTTACTATGACGGAAATAATGAGAAATACTGCAAACATACATTGTAAATTTCAAACCTTTATCATGAAGCGTAATTCACTTTCCTTTATATGGAAAAATGGAAAACAAACATTCCGTGTTCTCTGTATATCTTTGAAATCCATATTTCTAACTTACGGATGCATGAATTATTTTGTTTATATTCCTTTAAATTTACATAGTAACAAAACAACAACAACAACCCCCAGTAAATCATACGCACAGACGCATTGCATACAATCAAAAGAAGCAGCATATTAGTTTCATTTTTATTTTTAACGGTTGATATATTTGTAAAGTTGGCTTATAATAATTAAGTGTAATGATCCGTAATGTATAAGGCAGTGTCGCTTCAGATAACGAAACAAATTTTCGATTCAAGGAAAACATGAACGAGATAGCAAAAAAAAAGAAGAAAAAAAAAAAAGAAAGTAAAAAGCCAGACAATGCTCGAATTTTCGTTGTACAATGTCCTTTGGGTAGGGAAGATGGTTTATTTTTCGAGAAACCTATAAAATACGACCCTGGCGTATATTGAATAAGTACCAGGAAAATAATCAATTTGCAGACTTATGTATAGAGAAATGTCCCTATTTTAATTTTATCGATTGTAAATAATATGTGAAGACTTTCGTCAATTGTCAGTCTTCAGGTTATATCTCGAGTTAAAAAAAATCACCTGTCCCATATTGATTGCGTCCAAAATGCGAAATAGTTGTTCCACTGAAGTTGTTTAGATTTATGTACATATAAAAAAAAAATGAAGAATATATTATATTCGGAGTTTGTTTATGTGTCTATCCATACTGATGAGACGTGAAACGTCGAAACACGTGGTCTGTGGATGACTTATTATATGCTCCCAAAACCAGGTAGAGCTCTCTAGGAGCGAGTTTAATTAACTTTCACCGCCAGCATATAGCAATGATAGTCTGTTGTTTACAGATGTTATCTCTCTGGTGATCGTAAAATATATAAACAAATGTATGTATTTAATGGTTAAAACACCGATCCTTAATGGTCGAGAGGTTAACTAATCTGGCTGATGAAAAGTAAGTCGGGTTTCGCATCTGGTTGGAGATAGTTGCTGGGTCTAGCCACACGTGCCTGTGGATGATTTATATATATATATATATATATATATATATATATATATATATATATAAAAGCTATGTCAAAAAATTATTGAGATTTTTTACTTTTGACGCACCTTGTATTCTGAAAAAAATAACGTTCCATTCATTCTTCACTCCTATCTCGGTAAATACAGCTTTAAACTTGATAATTTTTGACACACATTGTATTCTAAAAAAAATATGAATAGTACTTGTGTCAAAAAACAAAAAACTCGATACTTTTTTGACACAATATATATATATATAATATATATATATATATATATATATATGTGTGTGTGTGTGTGTGTGTGTTGTGGTGTGTGGTGTACAGTACAAGGCATTTAAGGTGCGATTGTTACCATTTGGTTTCAAAGTAGCCTATTAGCCACTTATCCTCAAGACACTGCTCCTTTGAAAAATTAACAAGTATATACTTTTCACAAGCGTGTTTCTTTTTGTTAATGCTGGATGCTTAATTGTTTTGTGTTACGACATATCCACTCTTTTGAATGTCAGATAGAGTAATTTTGATTAAAAAAGGGCTCGGGGTTGTTTACAGTGGTATAGGGGATGAATTTATTTTGTAAAATAAAGATTTTACGTCATCTTAGACATTTTATCGTAAAACATCATTACGATAAAATTGACCAAAAATAGTTTAAAATGTATTAAAAAGAAATTACATTATTTTGAGTTTTTTAACAATCCAACCCGAGCTCAATGGGTGACCCTAAGAGTCACGTCTTTTTTAGTATATAATATATGGTTGTGACTGTTCCTTTGTCACCAAATAAGTAGATATGTAAAACCTTTATATATATAGTGAATACCCCCTCGTTATATATGTGATTTTCTCTGTGAGTGTATATAGAGTGATTTAGAGACTTTGTAATATAATTGTATGATAAGTTTCATAAGCAGCTAACCCGTAGCTTAAATTAGCTCAAAGGTTTCCTTTCAAACAAACCTTACAAAATGATTTTAATGTTTTTTTAATCATCCGACCGTTGTTTTTTATTTAATTTCATTTTGCAAAACTTGCTTTTCCCTAATCCCAATTATCTACCCAGAGTTCAATGCGTGACTCAACAGGTCACATTTTGTCTAGTATATATATATTTAGTACACAAATTTCCTTTCGTATGACTCATAATTACTATGTTAACCCCCGTTGATGGTATTATTAAACCGAAACGCTTTAGCGTCGGCTCTCTGTAAGTCAATCTTTTACTTATTTTTTTTTTTGTTTAAAAAAAAATTCATACTCTATTTCACGGTCGGATTTTAATCAATTTTTCTTCTCTCTTCTCTCTCTCTTCTCTCTCTCTCTCTCTCTCTCTCTCTCTCTCTCTCTCTGTCATATATATGTATGTAAGTAAGTGTGTGTGTGTGTGGTGTTGTGTGTGTGTGCCTGTGTCCGTAGAAAGAAAGAAAGAAAGAAAGAGAGAAAGAGAGTGAGAGATGGAACATGTGGATTACAGATTACTTGTTATCAGAAATCTATAGTAAAAAAAGCATTAATGAATTTCCTAAAACCAAACGTCTGTATCAAATCGTGTAAATAAAAAAAAAAAAACTTTGCAACAACGTAAAAGACTGACTTTTACCTTCTTATTTTCTTTTACATATATAAATGTATTAGTTTTAACAACATGATAATGCATCTGCACTCTCGTGATCTCACAGTTAAAATTCAGCATCTTTAACATTACCTTTAACATTAACTGTTCATAATGATCTTCAGAGTTGACTTCATGGAACATTTTATTGTTTTCAAACTTCCAATGGGGAAAAAAACAATGTAAAATACAATAGTGTTGTGAGAATGCAGTAGTCACTCTACAAGAGAATATGTGAAAACGCCTGTGGACAATAATATAATCGCGTTACGTAATCAGATTTATACTGTTTTTAGTTTTTTTGTTGTTTTTTTGTTTTTTTCTAATGGTTGCTGTGTTCATGTATTGTTTAAAGTCGAAGTGAATAGAAATGAAAATATTTAAAAAAAAGACGTATTCGTATATACATTCAATTCTGATCAGTGATTTTAAAGATATGCATCTAAAATCTTTATGAGAATATTTCACGGGTAATCTAAAATCTATCATCGATCACCATCAATCATCATCATCATCATCATCATGCTGTTAACATGTATTCCTGTGACTCTTTCTCAGCAATCTCTCTTCCTCCTTCTCTCTCTCTCTCTCTCTCTCTCTCTCTCTCTCTCTCTCTCTCTCTCTCTCTCTCTCTCTGTATTGAACAACGAATGAAACGTTCTTTTTAAGCAAGTGTGTCAAAAAGTACAAAAAATTGTGATACTATTGAAATTTGTATATACTAACAAAACGTAGTGTCACACATCGAGCTCTGGTAGATAATTGGATTGGAAATGTGAGTTTGCAAAGCTGTTAACATGGATTCCTGTGACTCTTTCTCAACAATTCACCCTTATGTAACTCTCTCTCTCTTTCTCTCTCTCCCTCCCCTCCCTCTCTCTCTCTCTCTCTCTCTCACTCTATATTAATATATAATATATATAATATATATATATATTGGACTTCTCGAACATTTCGACGAATGGTGTTCATTCAGTGAACAACCAACACCGTGTTTTTTATAGTGGTGAAGGTTTGTGTTGACCATCCGCACTTTTGGCACCAATCGATAAGAAAGAATTGGGTGCACAAGGAATGCCACAAACCCAATCAACGACTGAACTCAGGATTTTGAATTCAGAGTTTTCCTTCTCCTAGACTGGTTACCTACCCAGGGTTAAAGACACCTTTTATCTTACTGTTAGCTGGAGAGGAAGATTATGGATTCATACCTTCCCAAGGGTATTAGCGCTATGTGAAATCCAAACAGCCTTGTCTAGGATTTGAACTCGGGTCGACAAGTTCATTTCCCACGACTCTAAACAATTATGTCACGCGACCTCCATATATGTATATACAAGGGTATCGAGATTGTCTGTACTTTTCGACATACCTTGCATTCTGAGAAAAATAACGTTCAATCATTATTTTTTCAGAATAGAAGTGTGTGTTAAAAAAGTACCAAGTTTAAAGCTGTATTTACTAACATAGAAATAACAATGAATGAACGTTCTTTTTTTAAGCAAGGTGTGTCAAAAAGTTTTTAAAATCTCGATACTTCTTTATATTGTATATACTTGACGTTGTGTCACACATTGAGCTCTGGGTAGAAAATTGGATTGGGGAAAAGTGAGTTGCAAAAGCGAATAAAATTTTAAAAGAAAAAAAAATAAACACTGCAGGAGAATTAAAAAAAACATTAAAATAATTTGTAAAATTTCAAAAAAAAAGGGGAATTTTGACCTGATTTAAGCTCGCGGCTAACTGCTTCTGAAACTTAACATTACAAATATAGTTCACACCCTCTAAATCTCTCACTTTACGCTCGCAGAGAAAAGAAAATATATAACGAGGAGGTAATCGAAATATAAATAGAGAGGAGAAAGTGACAGATAGAAATGTGAGGTAAAGAAAAACGTCAGATTTAATACCAAAATTACGACTAATTAAAGTCAATTAAAATGGATATTTCCCAAACATAACTCAATCCTAGAACTAAGGAATATTTGATATGAATTTTGTTGTTATTAATTTAATAGAAAAAAAGCCTTTAGCAACACATCATTGATTCACTCAGTTTTAGTATAAAACATATCTGCCTAGAAAGCAATTGCACCTTAAAATGTATTGTTCACTATAAGAAATATATATATATATATCAGAAAAAATATCAGATGATTTACATTTTATCATTATAGACTATTTCAGGGAATCTAGAAAAAAGTATCTAGTAGAAATAGTCTATAAAGCTGAAAAACTAAATTTTCTGTTATTTTCTTGATATAATTTTGCTCTGTGGCACTGACAATAAAAGCGCACATTGAGCAAACCTACGACATTAAAAACTACTACATTGTAAGGACGATTTCATCACCTATTTTTGGATCATATATACATATAATATATATATATATATATATATATATATAATAGAGTAGACACGTGTTTCGAGGTATCACCTCTCATCAGTGCCCAGTTAATGTAAAACCGCGTTGTGTAATGGTTAAAATCATGGAAATGGATTCGTCGCCTCGAGTTCAAATCCTGGACGTGCTAATTGCATTTCACTTAGCGCTAATACCCTTGGGAAAGGTATGAATACTACTCTCCCTCCAGCAATGGGTAAATAGTAGGGAAGACTGGCTTTTAACCTTGGTAGGCAACCGGTCTAGGAGAAGGAAAACTCTGAATTCAAACCTTTTGAACTCCGCTTAAGAAAGTTTGACCTGTGTCACATCCCTGCTCGTGCGGAGGGGTAAATATAATATTATTTATTATATATATAGGAGAGAAGCGCGTGGTGTAATGGTTAAAGTCATGGAAATGGACTCGTCGCCCCGAGTTCAAATCCTGGACATGGTAATGGCATTTCACTTTGCGCTAATACCCTTGGGAAAGGTATGAATTCTAATCTCCTCCAGCTAGGTAAATAGTAGGGCAGACTAGGCTCTTTAACCTTGGTTAGGTAACCGGTCTAGGAGAAGGAAACTCTGAATCAAACCGTTAAACCTCCGCTTAAGAAATTGACCTTGTGTCGTATCCTGTTGCTCGTGCCAGGAGGGTTGTCAATATGTATATATAGGAGAAGAGATGGATATATATATATATATATAAATATATATAATATATAATATATATATATATATAGATAGATAATAAGATTACTAAAAGAGCATTATATTTGTAAACCAAACCCACGTCACAAAATACAAACAATTCATTTCATGTGGGACGTGTGACTTTTAAATCTTTCCCTCAATACCTGAACTGAAATAGCTGCCCACGTATTTTGAAACACAACCCCGGTATTTTATAAGGAAAGTCACTCGTGACTGAAGTATACATATATATATACATATATATATATTTCTCAACAGTTTTTTTCCTCTTTGTTTTTCTTTCAGGGTCATGTCTCGTATCGATCAAGAATGTTAACGATATGTCCAGATTTGGTTACTTGCACTTTAGGCACCAGTGCTTTATTCACTGCTTTCTCCCGAGTGACAAGAATTCCTGTGTTGGTTGTGTCTTTTGCAACGCTGTTCTTTGAAGAATTAATTGGTGTTGACTTTTCCGTTTTTATTATTGGAAAAGACAGTGAATCTGATGTATATTTGGAAAATGTCTTGGAGACACTGTGTCTAGTTTCCTGTAAGGGAATTGAATTTTCATTAGAAACTATCTCTTCTATCTCATCTTTTGATTAGATGAAGTTTCAAGTCGGTGGTCTTTTTTATTGAACAACTGTATAAAGCATATATCGATTTGAGCGAACCCCATGGCTAGTGGGTAACGTGCTGACTGATATATCGTAGTAAGCGAGTTTGAACGTTCTTTGACGCAATTAAATTATATATATATATATATATAATATATATATATATATATAAACAATGGAAAGAAGTAACCTACTCGAGTTTCATCGATTGATTCTTTCAGGTTCATTAGTTAAATTAATCGAGTTTTCGATTAATCTTAGATGGTATAATACATGCCCGTTGGAATGGGATCTATCCTTAGTAGACGAACGCTTATTATATTTTCAAAGATCGAGAACCTTTTTTTGTTTATTGGATTAAAAATTTGGATATTAAATTAAATTAATCCAAATTTTTAATCCAAATATACATTAACAAATATATATATATATATCTTAATAATGGAGATTGTGAGTTTTTTCTGTCTGTAACCGAAACTATATTACTAATCGAGTCACAATTCACGTAGTTATTTAACATCACATTCTCCATGATTTTATTTATTAATTTAAACCTCAATTATTAATAAAATTGTTTTATTATTAATTAATACTGTTGGCCATATACACTTGCCTAAATAAAAGCAATTGTAATTATATTATACAAAAAATAGCTGGTATACAGTTGGGAATGGAGCGATAATTGCATATATAATATTTAAAAAATCGAATTAATAAAAGTATGTGCTAGTATTATTGATTTCAACTGTTTGGTTTTATTTGTAATGAATTATAAGCAAAAATCCTCTTCAATGAATCTTAAATGAAATCCATTAAACAGATAAAATTAACGTATTTATTCCTTTACTTGCCTATTTAACTAAAATACTTAAATTAAGAAAAAAATAACAGATGAAACGACAGAGTGATGAAAGAGTAAGTTCAGTTTGCTTCTTTTTTTATTATTACTCTCCTCCTGTTTCAAATTTTTTCAAAATTCTAATAATCTTTTTAGTTTCATTAGCCTTTCTAATTTAATACAATATTTTATTACATAACAAGTTAAAAAATACTTGCCACCCGCGAGGGTGCATATACTGTATGCTAGTTATTATCTATAAAAGTAAGTAAGCGTCTGAGGGCGGACTAAAGTCGGTATCAGCCGGAGAGCAAGGGAGTCTGTCCCCTTTTCAGTAGCGCTAAACGAAGAGATCTACTCCGTGTCCATGCTGGCCTTCGACGCTGTAGGGAGCGCCAAATCACGCTACCAATACAGCTCTCTCTAATACAATGTATGCCCACACAGAAGATCCCTGGCTTACTAATACGCCTGAATTGGCGCAGTGTCGATTGAGCTAAGCCAACCTGCGTTGCGGGCGTTAGAATGCACCTCTGCAGAGGGTAAGACTCCCTCAATGCTACATGTTGCCGTGAGGTGCGCGAACCGGATGCTTAAGGAAGGAACCCAGTGGTATGAGGCAGACCATGACTTGCAATATTCCACATTTGGCCCATTCTTGGGCCTAGACGATCAATCGGCTGGTCAACCGTCAAAGCCCCTAGCCCCTATATGATTTTCGCAACCCTATGGCCGTTAAGGGCAAGCTCCACCCCTTTATCATATGGTGCTAGAAGGCAGTGACTGAAGGTCTACATTCCCTGGAAGTGGCGTTAAACTCTATCTGATGTGAGGTTCCAGTTTTTTGAGGTTTGGGGAATGGTGGACACCCTTCATCACTTATTGCTCCCTTGGCTCTACTCTGACCCGAGTGGTAGTACCTAGTTAGGGTCCCCAATCTATGGTTAAATAGAAAAAAAAATTATTATAAAAAATTGTGTTATCCATTAAGAATTGATTTATATTCAAAACTTTAATCGCATGACCCACTGAGCGTTGACATGCCGTAAAACCAAAACCAAACGCAAACCGAAACCAAACTAGAAAATATATAATCAGTAAATTATAATAAGGTGTTGCTACACGTTTTAGGCAAATAGATTGACAGAATTTAATGTTAAACTGTATTACAAAATTAATGAGTAGTATGAAGATTATGCTTTCTAATTATGGTGATGCCCAGAATCGTACTACTTTTTCGACTTAAACAAAAATAATGCCCTTAAATAATCGATTGTTATTTTCAATCGGTTTTCAATGTTGAAAATTTGCCGCTTTGAATTGTTAATACATTAACAAAAAACATATTAGTGAAAATAAAATATTTGCCTTCGTACGATCATATGCTTAGAATAAAAATTATTTTTAGCAAACCTAACTAAAATCTGCCCTTTTTGTATAAACATAAAGGTATGGGTGGATTTATTTAGACGCGAGTTCAAAGCCGGAGTCTGCGCTGATATAATAGCGTGGCTGGCGTGGCTGCAATCTGATACTTTGTTCCACGGTATTTGTCTGCTCTCTTAAATTTAGAATTCCTGTCTTTTATTATACTAGGCAGTAAAATTGTAAGCTAGGCTGTATTGTGACGCCACACACTGAAGGTCATCCTCATCTCCTATCGGGTTGCTCATGATTGTGGTCGCGGCGAAGGGTCTATTAACGGACCTCCCCCACACACCACACACACTCACACTCCGTGCTAACCTCCCCCCTCAGCCCTCAGCGCTCTCACATACTCCACACCTCCCACCACCCCAGGCGCGCTCCGCAACACCCGTCTCCCTATCAATTGGTAAATATTTAGAAAAAAATTATATGAATTAGGTCCCTTAGTATCAAAAATATAGAAAAAATTAACATGGGTTTCTGTAGTTATAAGCTTATTTACGTAATAACGAGTTTTCAAATCATGTTGTTGATACATTGCTTGTCCGTAGTTATAAGACGACACGTATAACTATCAGCTATTTTATCATATACATCATATCATACTAATATATAATATATATATATAATAATAAGTATTTATATATAGAAAGAGATGCTGAGCGTATAACGTGTCGTCATCTATATTATATAATATATATATATATACATTGTGAGAATGCGGAAATGAATCCGACAATATGCAGGAGAAAAAAATGAGTAAAGAATCAGAAATGTAGATGATAAAAATGAATTTTATCGATGAATTTACTTTTGTTAATCGATTATCACTTTACACATGTGTTTTCGGTCTTGTTATCAAAAATGTATACGGATTTACGTTATTATTATATTAAACATAATCAAAATGAGTTGAAATGATAATATATAATAAAATAGGCAAAAATTGCCCTAAAATGTTCCTACACAGACTTTGCCGACCTTCATCAGTGTATAATCATCAATCATGTTCAACTCCTACATTGATTATTATTAATAATATATAAATAACAATACATCCGTTATTACATTTGAAAACCAGACTTGAAAACACATGTGAAGTTGCATAACGATTAAAAGTAATATCGATAAAATTCTGCATTTTTATCCATCTACATTTCTTTTCTATTACTTCATTTGTTCCACACACACCACACACACATTATATATATTATATATGAATATATATATATATATATATATATATATATATATATATATAATACTATAATATATATACCGATAGATGGATAATATGGATATATATATATATATATAATATATTTACTATTATATATATATATATAACCGATAGATAGAATAACCTTCATCAGTGTATAATATCATCATTTTCAACTCCATCTGATTATTTTCGATAATAATAATAACGTAAATCCGTATTACAATTTTGAATACAAAGAACCGAAACACATGTGTAAGTGATATCGACTTAAAAGTAATATCGATAAAAATCATTTTATCCAATTCTACATTTCTTCTTTACTCATTTTTCCTCATATATATACTATATATATATATAAATATATAATATATAATTAGTATATTATAACCAATAGACTGGATAGCATAGATATGTTAGGTTGATATATTATTAATATTTCATGCACAAATCATTATGGATGACTTGGCTGAGAGCCATAAATAACCTGTTCGGCTGTTAAACGAGCATCATTTAATGATCTACGTATTAGTCTTAACAATCCCAAAATAATCCTTTCCAATATCGGAAATGATTTAATCTATTTCTTTGTCACATCACCCGCCCCCCCCCCCCCCCGCCACTGCCACTGCAGCCATATTTGTATTGTGAGAGAAATGTTTAGGTCCTATGAGTTATTTTTTCTTCATTCTACTCATATATTCATTCTCTTTGTAATTTATTTAAAAATAGAATACAGTTGTACCTATGACATATGACTGCAGCTAAAATCTTCCGAGTTTTTTTTCGAATCACATGCTCTCACTCAGGTTTTTTTGGTTTGTGTTTAGAAGCTAACAATTTGGCAAACGAGAGCAAAGTTCAGATGCGATTTTTTAAGTTCACTTAAAAAATCATTTATTGCTTTATCAAATTAATTACCGCAAAGGAAAAATATGATTTCTAGAAAAATAAACTCTTAATACAGATTACATCACATAAGCCAGTAGCAATTCTCAATAAATCTTCCATTCATATTTTTTCCAGAAAAAAAGGTGCTGGTCAAAAAGTACCAGCTTTAAAGCTGATATTTACCGAGATAGAATGAAGAATGAATGAACATTTTATATTAATTTTTCAGAATTACAACTGTTCAAAAAAGTACCAAAAAATCTCTCCGATAACTTTCAACCCACTATACAACAAAACATAAGGGTTAATGTAAGAAGTAGTACAGTCAGTACCAACACACACACAAGATGATGGGCCCGCTCCTATTTCACTAGCGTGATACTTGTAGCATCCCAGAGAAGATTGTTTCTGTGTCTGGCAGTTGCGATCGCCACACCTAATATCATCTCCTCACGCCTTCATACATTTACCCCGCACAGTCCCAGTGCTACTCATAAGCTGACGTTGGCGAGGACTGTATCGAACTTAGAAACCTTATGGTTTCTAGCACGAACTCCCTTACCGACTCGAGAACGGTAACCAATTACAGCCACGCTTGCTGCAACAATTTGAAAGGTAATCCAAATTTAAATGCACGCCCATTTCAATTGAATGGAATAGATACTGGAATCAGCCCAGTACTAAATCTCTCGTGTAAAGATAAGAATGGGCTAATATAGCTATCTCCTAAAACAGATTAAAAGACAGAAGGCAATAATACAGAAAAATTGAGCAACATTCTTCCTTGCCTTTCATAGATAATTCAAACCTGTTCACCAAATTATCTAATTAATTAGAATACAAACTAAAAAATCAATTAATTTTAGCGTCATTATTAATCTATTTATAATTTCTGACAATTGAATTAATTTTCAATTTTGGTCACATTGAAAACTAAACTGCTCTCGTGGAATTTTCAACAATGTTACCGTCGTACTAATTTTCAGTAACGTTTTTAATAAAATATATTTACCAATCCCTCGCACATACTGCGTGTTGAGACATGTACATTTCTTAAATGGAGTTAACGCTGTTAAACTCCATTCCGAGTTTTTTCATTCTCCATGACGGGTTACCTAACCAGGTTAAAGAGCATCTCTCTCTTTTTCTCTTTCTTTATCTT
>CM042152.1:40380393-40391344 GCA_023376005.1 Doryteuthis pealeii | reverse complement strand
CTTCGCCCCGACTTTACCTGCCCCCTCGCTCAAAAAGGGACAGGACTGGGTTTTATGCCCGCGTGCCAGTTTTGAAATGTCAATGTTCTCATTGGTTAATGGGTACTCCAAAATACCAGTCAAGATCTTTAAACTAGAATACCGGTTTGATCATTGCTAGCATGACCCATGTGGTACATATTCCTACCCGTTGCTAAACAGCGTCATGACTTGCAACTGAACCTGTCAACCAAAGTCGATCATGCAACTAGCTTAGACCTGCAGCTCACAGCCGTATGTTGTATACACTTCTCATTAACTTGTTTACTCTTACTTCTGTTTGCTTCTGACATCTTAAGTTCTTCTATCATCATCTTCTAGCGTCTTGGTGGTCGGTCGCCACTGAACTCATTTCTTCGTTCTTAAATCAGTCTTGTTACCTAAGACATTCCATTATTCACAAAGACCGTTCGTTTACTTTTCTTAAACTTTTATTTCCTAACTAAACATTTTCGTATAAATACAAATATCTGACTAAAACATAGCGCGCGTATGCGAGTGAGTTCAGTTTAAGGAGAAACATCCTCACTTGCCTGACGTCCAACTTGAAAACTGAGGACCAAACCATGCGTCCCACGTGACCTTCAACCGTAATTTCTGGTTGGGCTTCTGTACTCTTCCATGGAAAGGTCCCGCCCGTGATAGTGAAAAGGGCCATTCCTCTTTAGAATTACAGGGGATTTGACAATAATCTTTTATGCGACCGCATAGATTATGTAACACTGATTCTGACGAACGCCTGTCAATCCTGCAACTGCAGACTGTGCTCCAGCTCTCAGCTGATACTTCCAAACCCGCAGGTCGATCTTGACAAACTACTCTTCTTGCTGCGAACAGTCGTCGATTCCTGTCACTACCAACAACCCTTCATTACTTTGCCGTTGACAATATCTAACTTACAGTCAATCCTGCCACTAGCCTTCAGCGCTCAAGCTCGCAGCCTATCTCCCAAACAGCAGTCGAACCTGCCATGCTGACAGCTTTCAAGCTCCTAGCTGATCGTGCCGTTTCCACACTCGAAAAACCTGTCACTACTGTCCTTGAACCGACCGGTACTCGATCCTGCCAATGCCACAGCGCTCATACTTGGCGCTGATTTTTGGTATATCCAAAGTCCGATCCTGCGGAAGGTCTCCAGCCGCCTAAAGCTCGGCAAGCCATCATGCCAAAATGGTGGTCAATCCACCACTGCTGAAAGCCCTTCCAAGCTCCCAGCTAATCTTACCTTACCCCGCAATTCGAACCTGCCCACTGCGCTCCTGCACCTTGACCAGCTGTTGATTTCTACGCTGCTAACCAGCGCATTTATTGCAGCTAGTCTGCGGTTCTAACCACAGTCTATCCTGCGACTAGCTTAGCGCTCAAAGCTCGTAGCTGATCCTGCCAAAACGTAGTCGATCCACCACTTTTACTGGACAACTCTCAAATTCCCAGCTGATCCTGGCCTTACTCCAGTTCGAACCTACCATTGCTCGTCCTTACACGGAGTATTCCCAGGAGAGACGCCTCCGGCACTCTGACTCATTTGATCACCTAGTTTACTCTGTTCTAACGAAATTCTAACTTTTTTCCTTTACAGTTGGGTACTTAATGATATCCGGATGTATTCCATTGAAAGATATCTTCGTAAAAAGTTTTTCATTGTGGTTCATTTTTCATTTCTGAATTACAATTAACGTCTGGTATATTGTACTATAAGGAATTTGATGTGTGGTTCTATATAATCGTTAGAAGGCCCAAGAGTACCCTTTTCTACGTATGTGAATATATACCTATGGAATAAATCTGGACAAAGCACGGTACTATACACAACAAATTAAAGACTTTATTGTCTGAAGCAGGTGGAAGAATGACATACATGAAAATATACAAACAGATTAGAACTAAACGCTTTTGGCAATCACGAAAGGTGTTCTTTAAGAATATGAGCGATGTCCACTTACTGATAGTTGGTGGGGCCTGTTAGCGGTATTATCTGCCCTTTGGCCGGAAGCAGTTATCTTTCTTGCTGCGTTTGCGTTTGTTCCCACTAGGGGACCTCTGGTATTTTAAGCGTCTTGTTTTGAAACTTGTCTTCCTCTTTTAGCTGGATCTTCTCAAGACTGCTATGGGCTAGATATTATATACTTCCTTCTCGGTGGGGCTTTTGCCCCTCCCCCTACATTACTCTAATCCTTTATACAGCATGGACTATCCTTTAGTCCCATGTCAGACACATTTATTCTTACGTACATTTAGGGTAACTTGTTTATACCTAAATATTGTATATGTATTACATGTTCTATTCTCCTGTACATTTATTGTATCTTATCGTTCATGTGCTGTTATATATATTAAATAATGTTTTGTCTCACAACGTGTCGGAATTGTATGTTTCATTAGATTAACTTTGAATCTAACAACGGCAAAGCCCCCCATTTAATGGACAGAAAACCACGCGTCCATCTTTTGTGGGTGCTAGACCAAGAGAAAAAGGGAAAAAAGAAATTACGGGCTGCTGTAGTGTTACCTACTGGGCGAAACAACACCTCGCAGCATGGGAAGATAACTCTTTCTGGTACCCAGACCCGTCCCAGCAGGGACAAGACAATTGCTATGTACTGAATACCGATTAATAATTTTTGGGAAGTCCAAAATATCGAAGAGATACGCCAAATGTTAATTCGCCCTTATAATTAAATGTACTGTGACTCGGCGATTTTTAATGGTAGGTTAAGAGGGGAATCCGATAATTTATTCCGTTTTAGCACAAAACAATATTTGAAAGAATGTGTGTAGAGGTAAATTTATTTTACTTTGTCTTCTGGACTTAATTGAACATCATTCAATCTTGCGTAGCGGTAATTATATTCTCCATCGACAAAACAAACAGTGAGGAAACATTGATAATTAAAAATCTAATTTTATAAATTTCCAGTTAATTGTAGTTTGCAGTATTCACCACTGAGTATGAATTCAAACTTATATATTATAATATATATATATATATATAATATATATATATATATATATATATAATATATAATTATAACTATATATATTATAATATATATATTTGAAAGGAATCAAAACTTAACACCGTTATTCCATAATAAATTTATTCAACCAAAATTGGGGACTTTATAAATCTAAGCTAATTTAATAAAGCTCCCCCAAAATCAAGTCTCATCTTCCTTTGAAAGATAATATTGGTCTGTATATAATCTAAAAAGATTATTATACATTGAGTCTCTGTAGTGACTTAAAGATTCACTGTATTTATACATACTGGATCATACAATAATAATACAGTGTGTCTTAGATATCACATATTGAATCATCCCTTACTACCAAAGCTTTTGAACCTCATCTCTCTCCTCTCTCTCCCCTCTCTCTCTCTCTCTTATTAAAATAATTATTAATTATAATTATAAAGTAAAAGAAATAACAAAAGACTTGTTATTTCTTTACTTATATATTTACTCTGTGACTAACATAAGAGCACACATTGAGCTCTCAAACTGCGACAGGTTTTTAAAATCTAAAACTCTTGTGTCGTAAGGAGATTTCTTCTGGACTGGATTTTTATATATATATATATAATTATATATTATATATATATATAAGGATATTAGGTATGAGGCGTGTCGACATGCGACTCTGAAACCACATTTCAGATGTAAATCTTGCATATATATTAATATGCTTATAACTAAGAAATACCACAAGCTTTCCTTATTGACCTTTTGCTAATTCAATGATTATAATTAATTTCACAAAAAATCAAAAGGACTTGCTTTATTTTAACCCATCCACCCCTACTACTGGAACGTGTCCAGGTGAATATAATTTCGCCGCACTCTGCCTTCAGTTTCAGATCTTTTGACAGTAAGTGCCCTGTCTGGGCGAAAACTAAAATTTAGTATCTGACCCAGGATCTAGAAGCCGCAAAGTTTTCTCTTCATTACAGTGGGCCATCCACCCCGGTAAGTATTCTATTCCCTCGCCTAAAAAGTTAAAGACCGTTTATTGTCCGCTGCTTTAGGCCGCCCGAAAGAGGAATGCCAATGGAAATTTCTGGAAGTGCTAAACCCAACTTGCAGTTCCAGCACATTAAACGACCTTGTCACATTTGGCTTGACGAGTAGTCAAATACTCAGTCGAAGATCCTTTACATAATGGCGAGTTTGATCATTGTCGAGTGTCCCATACTTGTGACACATCCTATCTGTGGAGAACAATTTGGGTAAATACTAAGTCTGCCTTCAGTAGCCGTAAGTCAATTTTGTCAAGTATCATATTATTACACCTGCTATATACCCCATATTCCATGGGTAAAATTTCAATATAAGCCTTTTTCAAAAATTACTGTTTCGTAATTTAGTACTAATTGTTAAAAAATTAGATTTTTAGAGAACTAAGTCATAGTAACTATGGCACAGTCTAACAGTCAATATAGAGGATTCGTCGTTGAGTCTTAAACTTAATAGACTATATCCGGCCATTCGTATACCACGAAATACTTATGCTATTGAATGATTTTTATATACAAATCCAATAGCTATCAATTCGATGAGGAGTATCACATAGTAAAAGATGGTTGAGTTTGCATGAGAATTGGGGGAGATATGGGTCTTCAAATGTGCCCCAAAAATGCCATTTTTCAGCCATTATAAGTCTACGTATTTTGATGAATATGTACGTTATCGATTTTATTGTTTTTCTCATGGATTCTAATGCCTTGAATTTACTGATGGTGAAAAAAAGTACACAATTCGGAGTTTTAGGTGACTTTTGAGGCCTGATAATCCCCTTGAGAATGGGCAAAAATGGCCAATTTCGTGTACAAATAAGGTGCCAAACTAATATGATTTTCTGATAGAGTTCGATGAGGAATATTACATCGTAAAAGATAGTTGAGTTCGCTTGAGAATTGGGGGAGAAATGGGGCTTCAAAGGTGCCCCAATTATGCCATTTTTCAGCCATTATTAAAAGTTGACGCCTTAATCTTCAAAAAGGGAAATTTGAGTCATCTAATTTTAGTTGACACAATTATTAAAGCAATTAAGTGTTTAACCAACACCTTTGCCACGAGTATATGGCACCAGGTGCAGTGTATAAGGCATGAATCCAGTATCAAATTAAAAATCAAACGAGTTGTGGAACGCTTCAGGTACAAAAAGTAATTATAGATATAATCTCTGACCCTCCCCTTTATTGGAGCTATACTCTGCCATTAATCCCACTGAACAGCTATTCAACCCCATACGTCTTACCCGTGGCGATCGGGTTGGGATGATACTTACTCTGCCTTTATGAAGTCTTAATGAAGACTTACTTCTTAGAACCGAATATATTCATGTTTAGCACTATCTAACTTGACCTGGAGATAAACTTTCATATGTCAAAATAATAGAACCAAGTGTTTGCGGGACTCGTTCACCAGGGGTAGAATGTGAGACTAGGTTAAATGTTTTGGGCATCCAGCATGGATCGGATCCGCTACTTAGCCCTAATGTATCTTATGAGTCGACGTATACTTCAGAAAATGACATTGAGAAATATTCTCAAATGTAACTAAATGTTTATGAGAAAAAGTACAATGTTATTTTCTTTTTACAGATGAAATGACCTAATGTAATAAAAAATTAATCGATTAATCGGGACTTGTAAAAAAAAAGGCTTAAAACCCACAATGTGTAACTATTCCAATTCCACATTCAAACAGAAAAGATGTAATTTTTTAAATTTTTAATTTTTAATTGTAAGAAATGAAGATTAATTTCTGGTAACTAAAATAAATAATGAAAATCCTTCAGACCAATATGTAGCGTTTATTTGAAGTACTATTCTAAATGTAAGTAAGTAAAGTCATCGAGGCGGCCTAAAGTCGGTATCAGCCAGTCAGCGAGAGAGTCTATCCCCTTTTCAATAGCGCTAGACCAAGGAGATTGATTTGGCATCTGAGGTGGAGTGCCACACCTACCATCAGCTCCTTAATTTACCGCACATATCCTTGTGCTACTCATACGCTGAGTTGGTGAGGACCGGTATCGAACTAGAAACCTTGTGGTTTCTAGCCGAACGCTCTACCGACTGAGCTATACTTGGAATACTTACCTTATTTTTTTTTGGGGGGGGGTAAAAAAAAACAAATTAAACTAACAGATTTTCTAACATTCTAAGTTTATAGAAAAAATGAAATTGGTTCCAACCACTTACGAGTTAAGGGTAAGATTTTCTTACATATCTTAAGTATAGGTATTTCCCTAACCCGTTCTGCCCGGATAGGATATGACACAGTCGCAAGTATAAGGGGTTCACTGAAGATCGAAATCGCTATTCGGTAGCAATACATTTGTGAGACTAGCTTGCTAACAACTACACTATGATGGGTCGCTCTTATTCTTTACAAAAATTGTTCACCACGCGTAGGATGTGACACATGGTATGTGTTGTGGGGTTTCAAGTGTTCAAAATAAGACAAAACGACGGGTAACAAAGGAAAATGTATTAACAAAAGAGTAGACAATTACAGCAAAGAAAAGTGGGAATTGCGTCCGACAAATAGAGTTACGAGCTGACTCGCATTGGCTTTCTCAAACCATAATTGTTCCTGTTACTTATAGTAACCGTCGGCGCATTCCACTATAGTCTATAGGGTATATCACCTATAACATTATGGACAATACAAATATGGATAATACACCAAGGACAAAATTCATTATTCAGTAGTAAATGATCAGTATTCCACAGCGATAGAATTCTCTCTTGTTTGTCATGTGTAGGATGTGACACAAGTAATGGTATACAGTGAAAATTATTTTTAAAAAACCATTACACCACAATGGGACACCGTCACTATTTACCCGACACGTTTGCCCTGGGTAGGATGTGACATAAGATTGCAGGTATGAGGCATACAGCACGAATTGAACTTGTCATGCAGTAATAATCAGTTTGCGAGACTAGCTTGCTACAACTGCTACACCACAATGGGCTGCATTCCTTATTTACCCGAATTGTTTACCACGGGTAGGATTTGACTAAGACTGGCAAGTGTTGGGCATCCAACAAGAATCGAATTTGCTACTCAGCAGTAATGAACCTTATTATAAGTCGACTTATACTTCAGAAAATGTCATTGTGAAATAAAATCTCAAATATAATTAATCATGTTTATAATGAGGAAAAGTACTAATTTAGTTTTTGATTTTTTTTCTGATGAAATGATATTATGTGATAATTAAAATTGATTAGTAGAACTTGCTACAGTTCTTCATGAGTAAACGTATTAAGACGCATGATATTTCAACATTCCAATTCCATATTCCAACAGAAATAGTTAATTAGAATTCAGTACTAATTGGAAGAAAAAAAAAAAGCTCAATTTTTTGATAACTAAAACAGTCATGAAAATCATTCAGAGCAATGGTACCTTTCATTTTGAATTACTATTCTAAATATATACCCCCGCCCTCCAAAAAATGACGGACAAATTATATTCTTTTTTATTGTTATGATTTTATGGAGTAAAAAGAATAGAAATTAAACTAATACATTTTCTATCATGGTAACTCATCAAGAAAAATAAAATTGGTTCAAACCACTTACGATTTTAGGGTATAATTTTAAAATATATTTTAAATGTAGGTGACAGTCGCAAGTCTAAGGCATCCTCCCAGGATCGATGTCGCTCTTCAGTAGTAATGCCTTTGCGAGACTAGCTTGCTAACGATCACTCTATGATGGAACGCCCTTATTATTTACACAAACTATTCGCCACGCAGAGGATGTGACACACAAACACAAATATGTGGAATCCAACAGGGATCAAATTAACTATCCGGTAGTAAATGGATGGGTCTACCTTGCTCACCCATTACACCGCGGTTGGATGCTCTTTTCAAAACCTATTCATCATGTCTAGGATGACACAGGTAAGAGGCATGCAAAGAAAAATGGGACGCCATCATTAATTTACCCAAGACAATGAATAGGATGTGACACAAGGTCAGGAAGGGACATATAGCGCTCAATTTAACTTGTCATGCAGTAGTAATGTATCTGGGAGACTAGCCTGCAGACTGTTAGACGCAATGGATTCATACCTTAGTTACCCACATTGTTCACCACATATAGGATGTGACAAAAGTTCAGCTAGAATCAAACTCGCTATTGAATAGTACTGGATTTGTGAAAGGCAATAGACAATGCAATATGTGTTGAAAATTATATTTATTTAACTTATAAGTTATAACTCTGATGATCGAATTTTACTTCCGAAAATATTTAGAATTAAAAAAAAAGAAGTTAAATAAATATTATTTTCAACACATATTGCATTGTCTATTGCCTTCAAAATTCTTTATTTTACACATACGCACAATGCTTCAAACTTACTATAAAAAACCATATGGTTATCAGTTTGTTCTTTTTTGTATGTTTTAGTTGTTATGAAAACTTCAATAACAATCGATGGTAAGCCCGTAAAATCGGTATAGTTCACATACCTAGGTAGTAATATCTTATCCACAGAAAGTAATGTTAATGCATGCATAGGGAAGCCATAGGCTGCTATAGACATATTATCAATGTTATGAAAAGTCTGATATCCCTGAAAACTTAAAGCGACAATTCTTTCAAGGCGACTTGTATCAGTACTACTATACGGCTGCACCGTTTGGGCCATGACGAAGCTTCTACAGAATAAACAAAATGGGTGATGCACAAGAAGGCTGCGTGCGGTCTTTAAAAAATTGTCGTAATAACGCCCCACAAGAAAGCAGCTGTAGGGCCATTTCCACCTTATCACAGAAACTAACGGAGTAAACGAACAAGACATGTTGGACATTGCTAAATAAGAAAGAACAAACTCGTAAGTGACGTTCTCCTGCATAGACTGGTGCATAGACACGATAATGTGGGCCGTCTCGTAAGGACCTACATCGATCAGGTCTGTACGTATTCTGGATGGTGCAAGGAGGACCTGTCCGAAACGATGACCAATAGGGATGGTGGATATTATGGATATCCTTGCTGCAGGCAGGACATGGAGATACTATATTTTATCACTAGATCACTAGGTGAGTTAGTGGTAGTTCCAATTCTTTTGCTTTATTAGTGGAATGTTCAATATCAATGTAATAATATATATAATATATATATATATATATATATATATATATATATATATATATATATTATTTATATTTTTGCTTGAAGGCAATTATAAATGCATGTATCGCATAAAATTCGAATAATTATAGAAAATAATCTTGACAAGTAAATCCTGCAAAGGATGGCTCGCTATGCAGAACACCGTACAGACTGTTTCGACTTTATTAAGTCTCTTCAGCGATGTATACTAACGACTCCCTCCGACAGGAATCGAAACCGGACTTCACAGGCATAGTCAGAGACCATATCGGTTCGGCCGCCGGTACATAGCGAACAATCCCTGCGAAAATTAACCTTGTCAACGATACACTATTACACGCCCTGCCATAGTAGGCAAGTGGACGTTTATTTAGTAAACAAACCCGGCCGTAAGCTCTTCGCGAAGTGAATAAGATTTTTGGATGTTTGTTTTTATAGAAGCAATGTTGAATAAATTATTATTTATATTTTTGCTTGAAGGCATATATATATATATAAATGTTTGAGATGAAACAAATAAATCGCAGTGCTCAACCACAGATTTGTAGGAGCTTTATTTATGTATTTGTTGAATTTTTTTAAATATAATTGTTTTCCATAGGCAACTGCCCAGGTTTCAAGCTATTTTGCTATCATCAGGTTGCTAATAATTATTCCGGGTGTTTATGTGAAGCCATTTCTTGCTGTTTATATTTTTAGACAGCAAATTACGTCGGTTGATTATTGTGGACGCTCTTTTATGCTTTAGAGTATGTTTTTGAATTTTTGCATTATTTTAATATATATATATATATATATATATATATATATATATATATATATATATATATATATATATATATATATACTGGTAGAGCTCTTGGGAAGGGAAATTAATTGATGTTCACCGTATTAGCGTAAGCAAGGCTCTCTGTTATTTACGGATATGAGCTATCTAAGTAACATTTATACGTATGTAAGTATTTATCAGTTAAAATTCTGCTTCTTAGTGGTAGGTGCTGACAGCCATGGATTAAGGAATCGGAATGATGACAAATCAATTGAGCTTCGCTCCCGGTTAGAAGTAGTTGCTAAGTCTAGCCACACTGAGCAGACGTAATACGCTGAAACACGGTGTCTGTGAATGACTATTATATAGAAGTAGTCATAAAAGTATCGAGATTGAAGCTGAATTTACCAAGATAGAAATGAACAATGAATAGAACGTTAATTTTTTTTCAGAATACAAAGTGTGTAATAAAAGTGCCGATTTTGAAGCTGTATTTATTATGATAGACAAAGGGAACGTTGATTTTTTTCAGAATATAAGGTGTGTCAAAAAGTACAAAAAAGTTCAATACTATTTTGACACCCCTTGTGTGTGTATATATATATATATATATATATATATATATATATATATATATATATATATAATATATAAAGGGTTTGTTTTTATAGTGTATTCGAAGCATTATGTGTAATTGAATAAGTCGTTTTTTGAAGGCAACAAAATAATGCGATGTATGTTGGAAAAACATATTTATTTAATTCATTTCTTTTCTTTTTTTCTTTTCTTTTTTTAAACATACTTAATATTTTCGGATAAAATCCATCATCAGAGTAATAAGAAGTCCTCATCCCATTCATGTTTGGTAAAAATCAGCAGTTGTTATTAATACGGTGATGAACGCTGAAATTGAAATTTGAAAGTTCGGCTAAGTTCAAACTTAGCCGATCTTTCAAATTTCAATTTCAGCGTTCATGTTTTTCCAACACACATCGCATTATTTT
>CM042152.1:40352893-40375393 GCA_023376005.1 Doryteuthis pealeii | reverse complement strand
TTACTTCATATACAAAAAGTAAAGTAAAGTAAAGTAAAGTAAAGTCAACGGGGCGGCCTAAAGTCGGTATCAGCCAGTCAGCAAGGGAGTTTATCCCCTTTTCAATAGCGCTAGACCAAGGATATTGTTTTTAGCATCTGAGGTAGAGCGTCACACCTACCATCAGCTTCTTACTTTACCGCACAGATCCCTGTGCTACTCATACGCTGAGTTGGCGGGGACCGGTATCGAACTAGGAACCTTGTAGTTTCTAGCCGAACGCTCTACCGACTGAGCTAACCCGGCTCCTATTTCCTTAACTTCATATACATATTAATAAATTAGTAAACATACATTTCATTTCTGATATAAATATTTCCTTAACTTCATATATATTGATAAATTAGTAAATACAATTTTGATAGAAATTTTAACTTCATGTGTATTAATAAATTAGTAAAAAAAACAAGTTTTCATTATTGATATAAATAATTTTCTATAACTTCATATGTATAATTAAATTGGTAGAAAATCATTTATTAACACCATGCGTATTAATGAATTGGTAGAAATAATCTTCATTATTGATAGAAATAATTTTCTATAACTTCATGTGCATTAATAAAGTGGTAGGAAAGACTTTCATCAACATCATGTGCATTAATAAATACTGGTAGTGGACCCTCAGACACAGCCTTCTAGCATCTATATGATAAAAAGGGTTAGTTTTTTGACGTAAGAGAAATTTGAAGAATACGCTCGGGACAATGATATAGTTGTTAGGGCTTGACATGACCAGCCAATTAATCGGATGGGGCCTCCCAGCTTCGTTTTCGATAAGACAGTGAAAAAAAAAAGAAACATCTACAAAAAATGTTAATATGAACGTAGTTCTCAAACACCAAGGAATACAAAAACTCTTGACCTGTTAGAATATATCACATAATCAATAATCCTATCTCTATTAACATACCACTAATTAGTACTGGTATCCTACTAAACTTCTTTGCACTCTGATAGCTGAGCAGGCCATGACCTGCAACAGTCCACTTTGTCTCTAACTTAGGTCAGTCGGAGAGGTCCCCCGATGAACTGGTTATGTCAATTTCTTATATTATTGTCCATTGTTACTGGCCCCAACACTTTTTATCATATACAAGGAGGGTCAAAAAAGTATCGAGATTTTTTGTACTATTTGACACACCATGTATTCTGAAAAAATAACTTTCCATTCTTTAATTTATTTTCTGAATACATGGTGAGTCTAGGAAGTATTTAGTTTAAAGCTGTATTTACCAAAATAGAAATTAATAATGAATGGAGCGTTATTTATTCAGAATCAAAAGTTAGAAAAAAACCTCGATACTTTTTTGACACACCTTGTATATGTAAGAAGGCGATGGTTGATAGTCTTATTGTCCTGAGTATGACGTTAAATTGCATTTAGTGGGGTAGTTCCAATTATGGAGCTCGGGGGAATGTGGAGTACCCCTTTATCACCATTACTACCAGGTCCACTGAGCAGGAGTGATATTTCCTATTATGGTCACATCTATGGTTTATATAGATAGAAAAGGAGTTTGAAAAATGTATTTAAAAATGGGTTTGAATAAATAATGAATACCAAACAAAAATGAAAAAATAAATGGTTGACATGCCGTAAAATCCACCCAACCAACATAACATAATCTAAAACTTTTCAACTGTAAACTATTCCCTTACAAATCATTTAAAAAAAAGAAAAGATTTGGCATGAAATAACCCACTGGTTTTGATATGTCGTTAAATCAAACCAAACCAAACCAACTAAACTTAGTAAAGATATAGATGTTTATAAATAGTCGAAATTAAATACGATATTGAAGATGAGGAAGACCATATAAACCTCGCCTCAAAGTATAAAAATACACAAAGAGAAAAATTAGAGGTCGGAAGCTCATGTTTCAGATAAAGATTTTTGATAAAATCAGATAATTATAATATTAAAAACAGGAAAGAGGGGGGGGTGTATTAATTTCACAGTTGAGGCACGACGTCTATAATTACTCTACCTGCTCGTGGCATCAATTAAACTATCACTAATAAAGTTAAGATTAGTATCTTTTTGTCTGCGTCAGTTTTAATTACTTCTCCATTTTTATTGTCAATGTAGACTAAATACAGTTCCTCTAACAAAAACGTGATTATCTGATTTAATTCATTTGTTATTGCTCTTTTTTCTTCTTACTATCATTAATTAGAGAAAATTGTTTTCAATGGGCTCTTTTGATTCTTTAATGTTTGTTGAGGTTTTTTATGATTTGAAAGATATTTAACGAGTTTATTTTATGAAGTCCTGGCGCCGAAGCTACGACGACACATTCTTTGATGAAAGGCTTTCATCTTTCGTGGTTTATTGAATGTATTGCAAACTATAATGACACCAAATTTATATCAATATAATTTGACATTAAAGGAATCTCTGAAGAGTTGAATATTTCTTTCGGTACCCGCTAAAAAAAGAAATAGATAAATAAAATAAAATGATGAATGAAAAATGAATGATAACACGAATACGTATTTGGGTTTGGTTTCTGTAACAGTTTCATCAACGTGGGTTATCTAATACGAAATCTATCCTTATAGAAGAACAGTAGTGGTTGTATTTAACATATAGCTGGGGGCTGAGGGGTTCATACCTTTCCTCATGGTATTGGTCCGAACGTAAACGTAATACCTCGTTTGCTTGGTTGATTGGTTGATTTTTACGACATGTCAGCCCTTGGGTTATTTTATGCCGTAGACGAGATTAATGACAAAGTCATCCTTATATAATAACAGTAGTGGTAGTAATTAACCCATAGCTAGGGGGTTCATGCCTTTCCCAAGAGTATTAGTCCAAAAGTAAACGTTATACATCGTTTGGTTGGTTGGTTGGTTGGTTGGTTGGTTGGTAGGGGGATTATTTTTACGGTATGTCAATACTTGGGTTGGTTTATGCTGAAGACAATGCTTTTATTCATTCATGTTAGGTATTGAACATTTTTAAACATTTTTTAATCTATTTAACCCATAGATGAGACCCTAACAGGTACTACCACTCTGGGTCAAAGTAGAACTGTGAATAATGGCAATAAAGGGATACTCCACACTCTCAAGAGCTACAGAATTGGAAACTCACCACTAGATGCAGTTTAGCCAGGACACGGCCTGGAGTTCGAATTCTCTTACTCTCTTACTGATGTCGCCGTCAAGTGCGTTAGCCACTACGCCACGGTGACACCCATGGCGATGTATTTAGGGAAAAACATTTGACGGATCGTTTTCAATCATTTATCGATGAAGATTTGGGGATTTCATAGTTAAGTATTATTCCTTGTTTCCAGTATATTAACGGGGTAAAATTCAAGTTTAGCGTCGGGAAAAATATTTTCAAATATTTTACGGATTTTCAGGAATATATTATTCATAGGAAAACTACATTAAAACATGTTTCATAATATTCGTTTATAGTGCTAATAATTTCCCTAACATCATTTATGTTTTGAAATTTATTATCCCAAAGAAATCCAATTAAATATGAGAAGAAAAGTATTTGTGATGTTCTATGATTTCCGACAAAAATTATCAATTGAAAATTTTAAAAATGTAATTAAAATGTTTTAATTGACTTATTAAAGCTGAAAAAGATACTTTTAAATAAATTTCATAAAAAATTAAATTGTTATGAATTTTTAAAAATGTACTTTGAATAGTCTATCTGGATATATGGGGAATTAATCTCAGGTCGACTCTGACCCGGGGTGATAGGACCTGTCAAATATGTTTTAAAATAGTTCGTAACCAATAGGACCCTGTCGCAAAACACTTATGAAGCATATACATAAAATATGCATAAAAAAGATTACATTGATTTTTATTATTTATGAAACAAAATTTAACTATTTAACTTTTGCACAATACATCTTTTAGATGATGAGGTGGGGGGGGGGTCCTCAGTGATGCTCTATTTCTGGGATCATTGCAAATTTCGGGTCTTTCAACATCGGATTTTCTCCCCCAGGCGACCCAGTCGGGGATGATCAGACCCCGATTCCCTCCCCTCAGCAACAGGCTTTCAATAACCTCGCCTCCATAATGATTACTGCTCACTGTTTAGGTAGCTTTATACTTCCAGTCATTTGATTCCCAGCATTGAATTATGTATCTGCAACTTATATATGAGTCTTTGAATATCTAGTCAAAGTTTGGCGTTAGTCTCACTACCAGAAAAATAATGGCCGTGATAAGATTGTTTTCTTTGTTTCTTTTCTTCCCCTCCCTTTTTTCTTTTTTCTTATATTCTGTTTATTTATATTTTAACTTGATTAGACATTAATGAATAAAACTAATGTTGTTTCTTATTGATAATAGATTTGTTTTAAGATTTATGGACGGGATTTTTGCTCAGAATGATTCCTATAAGGAATCATTTAGAAATCAATAATACCAAGCAAACATTAATTAAGATGAAAAATATCTAAGATCAACATGCAAATTAGTCTTCAAGTTCATGCTGTAAACATCTACATGCTTGTATATATATATATATATATATATATATATAATATAGATTTTTGGATGTTTGTTTTTAGAAGCAATGTTGAATAAATTATTATTTATATTTTTGCTTGAAGGCAATTATAAATGCATGTATCGTATAAAATTCGATAATTATAGAAAATAACTTGACAGTAAATCCCGCAAAGGATGGCTCGCCATGCAGAACCCGTACAGACTGTTCGACTTTATTAAGTCTCTTCAGCGATGTATACTAACGACTCCCTCCGACAGGAATCGAAACCGGGACTTCACAGGCATAGTCAGAGACCATATCCGTTCGGCCGCGGTACATAGCGAACAATCCTGCGAAATTAACCTTGTCAAGGAAACTATTAACACGCCCCTGCCATAGCAGGCAAGTAGACGTTTATTTAGTAACAAACCCGGCCGTTAAGCTCTTCGGCGAAGTGAATAAGATTTTGGATGTTTGTTTTTAGAAGCAATGTTGAATAAATTATTATTTATATTTTGCTTGAAGGCAATTATAAATGCATGTATCGTATAAAATTATTATTTATATTTTGCTTGAATATATATATATATATATATATATAAGTATGTGAAGGTGCGTTTGCCTATTAGTTATCGTCGTAGGAAATGGACGGTGACCCGATTTCAAATCCTGGGCGAAACTGTTTACATACAAATAAAACTGGTAGTGGCCTATCATTACGGCTATTTTTAAGGCCATTTTTAGGCTTCAAAGGAGAACACTTTACAGTGGAGATCCCTTGTGTTAAGAAGAGGATTATCTTTAGTGAATAATCCTTTGGTTGTTCCTCGGTATCCCTAAGTGTTGGGTAAAATCCTTTGGTTCTTCCTTGGTGTCCCTTCCTGTTGGGTAGAATCTTTTGGTTGAGAAAAGTCCTTGGTTGCAGGTCGGTAGTCAATGTAGAATAGGTGCAAATCAACGGCTTTCAAGATCGGTGATTAAATAGTTAACTAATCACTTATTCAAGCTGTTGATTGGCTGGTTTTAATCCACACGCCCATGCCGTCTATACATTTAAATGGTGGATTCCAGCACATCTTATATGCATAAATAATTGGGCACCTCACATTGTGTAATGGTTAGCAAGGTAGATACCCAAACCATTCTTAGTGAATTCGATTCTCGTTGGGTACCCCATATTTCTGGCCTTGTGCCACGTCTAAGCTAACCTTAGTAAATAAATTATCATTTATACATGCATAAATTATACAACATGTATCAGCCAGAAAGCGAGGGAGACTATCCACTTTTCACTAACGCTAGACCAGGGAGAATTTCCAAAACCCATCAAGAATCAATAAAACAATGTCTTCGGCATAAAATAATCCAATAAGGGGTGACATGCCGTAAAATCCAACCAACCAACTAATCAAACAGCCAATACATTTAAAGTAAACTAGAATAGCGATTTTTATCCAAAACCTAACGGTTCTGGCAATAAATATCCCACAGGGTTGATATGCCATTAAACAAACCTTAACAAACCAAAATTACCCAGCTGAAAAATAGCCTCACCTACCTTGCAGCCGATGCTCACTGAGCTACAGACTGTTGTATACTGGCTTCGAATTCACGACGCTAAATTCATGTATGTTAGTAGCGGATATCGTCACTAACCCAAAAGCGATGTATGGTAGTAGTCGGCTACTGAACTTCAATAACAACAGATACGCGTCTACAAAAGAGGACTCTTCTTTATTTTCTTCGGTGTGTGGTAGGTGAGGGGCTCAGAGCTTACAATGAGAATGCCGGTGGCTAGCCAAGAGCGCAATGTTCACAATGAGTGCCCGAGGGATGTTTTGTTGACGGGGGTCTGAAGTTAGCGGCTGCCAAATCTCAATTGCTGAACTCTCCGTCTAACCGTCACTTTTTCAATTTTACCCAGCATGCCCTGGTCTATTCAAATTACACCGGAACTGTACTGCGTGACCTGCAATCCTAGATTTGTCACCAGTCAATAGGAAGTCCTTTGTCATCCTGCTATTGTTGTTTTTCCGGACAGTTCGTTTGACCCGGTCAGCAGTAAGCCTCAGATCTTACTCACTCTTCGTCTTTATTCGATCCAGACTTCTGTCTGGAACATCCTTTGTTTCCCAATTCCCTCGTCTTTTTGAATTTCTTTCCGCGCCAACACAATTGAAACAATAGTTAATCTGCAACACAGACATACACTTGGAGACGGTGACCATGCTACATACGCCCATTCCTATAACAACAAAATGTTTCTTCTGTTCCTTGTATTCTTTAAGGAGTTACATTTCTTGATTTACATAATTACCTATACGCCCTCTCAGTTGGGGCGTTATAATAGACCGACCGCACCACTGCAGAGAGGTAAGACTCTCCCAATGGGGCCACCTCTTACCCGTAGGTGGCGACCCCAGATACTTAGGCTAGGATGGTGGTCGGAGAGGCACACTCCGATCAATCCGTTGGTCACGTCAAGTCCTCGCACCTATTTGATTGGCCCAACCCTATTGTCTTTATGGCAAGTCCCAACCCTTTTTATCATATATGTGCTAGAAGGCGATGTCTGAGGGTCTTAATATCTTGGGAATGATGTTAAACACTATCTGATGGTGAAGTTCCAGTTCTGGAGGTCTGGGGAATATGGAGCACCCCTTCATCCCCATTGCTATCAGGTCCACTCTGCCGCAGAGTAGTAGTACCTGTTAGAAACGTGTTTAGAAACAAATGAGTATCCATTAAGAATGAATTTATTTCAAAACTTTGTCGGCATTTAATGACCCACTGAGGTTGATGTGCCGTAAAACAAACTACACGAAACCAAACATAATTTACCCTGGTGTTTATCCCGTTAGTCGCTAGGTGGCGTATCAAGCAGCCTTATGAAAACCGAACCGCCAAAGTCAAAATTACTTTTCAACTTCTACCCTCAACAAGTTAAGACGGACAGACCAGGGGGATTTGTCTCCAGCAAGGAACATAGTCAAACCAGTAAGTGTTTAAATCAAACCATGAAGAAATTAATCTTATTATAATGGAGATTGTTTGTCGATCTGTAAACAAAACTATATTACTACTCGTCACAATTCCCTAAGTTATTTATCTCACATTCTCCGGGATTTTATTTTTATTTAAACTTCAATTATTAATAAGATTGTTTTGCATTATTAATGAAGTCAGCCTTATCTACATACTAATAACATGCAATTGTATTTACTAGCAAATGTATGCACCCTCCGGGTGCAAGTATTTAAGTTTTAATGTAATAAAATATTGTATTAAATTAGAAAGGCTAATGAAACTAAATAAGAATACAGATAAAAAGATTTGAAACAGAAGGAGTATAATAAAAGATTTGAAACAGAGGGAGTATAATAAAAAATGGAACAACTGAAACTTACTCTTCCATCACTCTCGTCTTTCATTGTTATTTTTTCTAATTTAAGTATTTAGTTATAAGAGAAGTAAAGAATAAAATGACAGTTATTTTATCTTGTTAATGGATTTCATTTAAGATTCATTGGAGAGATTTTTGCTTATATTCATTAAAATAAAACCAAACAGTTAGAAATCAATAATACTAAGCACTAATTATTAAATTCGATTTTTAATATAATATGCAAATTAGCCTTCCCGTTCACACTGTAAACCGCTATTTTGTTGTATATATAATATAATTGCATGTTGTCAGTATGTAGACATAGTTTAACAGTATTAATAATGTAAGACAATTTTATTAATAATTGAGATTTAGATAAAAATAAAATCATGGAGAATGTGATGTAAATAACTAAGGGAATTGTGACTTGAGTATGAATATAGTTTCGGTTACAGACAGAAAAACACACAATCTCCATTATAATAAGATATATACAACAAAATAGCGATTTAGAGTGTGAACGGGAAGGCTAATTTGGATATCGATATTAAGAATTTCATTTTAATAATATGTGCTTAGTATTATTGTTTTCTAATTGTTTGGTTTTATCGTAATGAATATGAGCAAAAATCTCGGTGATAAATCTTAAAAGAAATCCATTAACAAGAAAAATGGTTATTCTTTACTTCCTATTTTAACTAAATTGTTAAATTAGGAATATTTAGCTATGAAAGACGGGAGTGAAGGAAGAGTAAGGTTCAGTTGCTCTATTTTTCGATTATACCACTAAATCTTTCAAATATTTTTATCTGCATTCTTATTTAGTTTCATTAGCCTTTGTCACATAATATATTATTGCTTTAAAACTTAAATATTTGCACCCGGATGTTGCATACATTTGTTAGTCTACATAAAATACCCTATACAGAAACGTCTATATAATTCATTCTACGATATTCCTGTTTTTTCGAGGACTCGGTACTTTAAGGTCTATCATATGAAGAACCAAAAATCACATTGTAATATATTATCAGACAAATTGGTTAGAAACATCTTTGTTCCTTGCTTGACTCGGGCGATTGTAAAAGAAACAAAATCACTTTTTCGAACATTATTTGTCTTAAAGTTACTTGTGTATCTGAATAATAAATGTTTTTTCTCTAATAAATGTATTTCTATATTTACATCATGCAATAGTTTACAAGATCACTGACCATAGAAAGATCACAAGCTGCTATCAGATATTTTATTCCGACACCAAAATGAAAATACAACGAGAATTAAAGTCTAGAATACAATTAAACCACAAAAGAACAGTCTACATCATAGAACAGAATGCTTAATATTTTAATCGGTTTAATTGCTTGTCAAAATTAAGTATATTTTAAGACCTACAATCCTTTGGCCTAAAATGTTATGGTATATCAAGATCAAATCGAATGTGTAACGACTATTTATTTGAACAATTGAATAAATGAGGATTATGGGTGTCTCAGGATATTTGGCACCGGACGTAAACGGCTTGCCTTCAACATTCTGGTTTTTAAACTAAATATTTCCTTATTTGCTTACGTAATCAGACAGTCCCTGTATCGTAGTGGTTAAGGTGCTGGGGTGTGGCGTCATAGTAAGCGCGTTCAACCGCAGTGACGCTACAACGTTAAAATTCGTACTTATATTCTTGGGAAAGGTATCTATCCTGTTTACATTCTGATATATATATATATATATATATATATATATAATATATTATAAATATAATATATATATATATACTAGCAAATATATGCACCCTCCGGGTGCAAGTATTTAAGTTTTAATGTAATAAAATATTGTATTAAATTAGAAAGGCTAATGAAACTAAATAAGAATACAGATAAAAGATTTGAAACAGAGGAGTATAATAGATTTAAAAGAGGGAGTAATAAAAAATGAAACAACTGAAACTTACTCTTCTCACTCTCGTCTTTCATTGTTATTTTTTCTAATTTAAGTATTTAGTTATAAGAGGAAGTAAAGAAAAAATGACAGTTATTTTATCTTATTAATGGATTTCATTTAAGATTCATTGAAGAGATTTTTGCTTATATTCATTAAAATAAAACCAGTTAGAAATCAATAGTACTAAGTACATATTTATTAAATTCGATTTTTTAATATTAATATGCAAATTAGCTTTCCCGTTTACACTTTAAACCGCTATTTTGTTGTATATATAAATATAATTGCATGTTGTCAATATGTAGACATAGTTAACAGTATTAATAATGTAAGACAATTTTATTAATAATTGAGGTAAAATAAAAATAAAATCATGGAGAATGTGATGTCAATAACTAAGAGAATTGTGACTTGAGTAGGAATATAGTTTCGGTTACAGACAGAAAAACAATCTCCATTATAATAAGATATGCATAAAATAGTCAATTGATCCAATGTATAAAATTAATGCCAATGATTAATTTTCATGAGTATTTAAGTATGAACAAAATTCTTACATAACTGTCGAGAAATACGCATTGTTTACATCATATGGAGGGGAAAAATAAAATATCTAGACATACTTAAAACAAAGTTTGTTGAGAAAAGAAACTCTTTAAGCGGATAGATGATTTTTTATCTGTTGTTCTGGTTTCTTGAGAGCGGGATGTATGAAAAAACCCCAAAAACAACAACGATGATGTACGTTGGAAAGGGCGAGTGTAAGAAGCTCGTTCAAATTCGGAGTAGACATGATGGCGACTAGAAATGTAGTTAAGTAAAGAAATAGTTACAAATGCGACATACATTTTGGAAACACAGGAAAAAGAAGAGTATATATATATATATGTGTGTGTGTGTGTGTGTGTGTGTGTGTGTGTGTATAGAATTAAACAAAATACACTGTTTAACAATTTTATTTTTTATCTTTTCTAGTTTTCTGGCCAACTTTTTGATATTTGGGTGGAATTCATGGATAAGTCCACCAAAGTTCAGGTCCGGAGTACTTTCGGCACTTCGAAGTGCCCAAAGTTCAGGTCCGGAGTACTTTCGGCACTTCGAAGTGCCATCATCAGGGGTCATGTGTTCCAGTTTTTTTTTATTATATTAATGTGGAGGCTGGAATGAGAATAAATGATGAGAAAGGTGTTATAGGCATTTTAAAATGTGTGTACTGCATTGGAAATTAATTTTGTTTAAGGATGGTTTGTATTGTTTTATGTATAGAGCTTCTAGTATTTGGAGTTTTTGTTTATTTTTTTCTTTGTGCAGAAAGTGTGTATTTTCCGTTAGAATATTTAGTAATTAGAGTGGGGGTATGAATGTAATTTTAGGTGTTGTGAAATGGAGCTATTATCTGTTAAATGGAGGGTTGGACGACGTGACAATGTGGTTGAGGTGAATCCAATGTATGTATTTTCATTTTCTGGGAGACTGCAATCTCCTAGGGGATACTTAAATCTGTATACTACATTGGTCTCATTAAGCCGACTTGTCTGGGGTGAGAAATTGTTGCGAACAACGAGGTTAGTTGTTTTGAATTTTGTATCACAAATAATCAATTTTACCTTATTATCAGGCGTAGTTGCAGTAACATTATTCCGAATTTTTTTTTTTTTTAGTGCTATTTCATCAAGTTTGTAATTCCTGTGCATCTGGTTGTGATAGTAAATGTTATTTGAAGAAGTATTTGCTGTAGTGTGTTTTTCTTTGTGACTAGCGTCTATTTTTTGGATGATCTGTTTGATTTGTTCGTCAATGACGTGATTAGGAAATCCGTTATTAACTAGCGTCTGTTTGATGTTTTTGAGTTCGGAGTAGAATATCGGCTTTGAGGAAGAAATGAATTTTGCGCGATATATTAGTTTTTTTTTTATTATAGTTATTTTGTACCTTTCAGAGCACTTACTATTAAGATTTAAAGTAGTTGAGTTAAGTACTCGGGACCTGAACGTTGGTGGACTTATCCACCAATTCCACCCAAATATCAAAAAGTTGGCCAGAAAACTAGAAAAGATCAAAAATAAAATTGTTAAACAGATGTGTCTTTTGTTTAATTCTACATGTATAAATGAAAGAATGCTGACCAAACACACACACACACACACACACACACACACACATATATATATATATATATATATATATATATATATATATATATATATATATATGCAGCATATTACCATACGTTATATCTATCTATATATCTATATAAATCTATCTCTGCAATTTGTCTTTCTCTGTCTCTCTCTCTCTCTCTCTATCTGTCTGTCTGTCTGTCTGTCTCTCTCTCTGTCTCTGTCTCTGTCTCTCTGTCTGTCTCTCTCTCTCTCTTCTCTCTAATATATATATTATATATATATATATTAATATGGAAAGACAAAACAGATATTTATATATAGATATAACGTATGGGTAATTACATGTCAAATCATCCAGAAAATAGTAAAATTGTCACAAACCCCCTTCAATTTTCTGATTTTTTCCAGTTGTGGATTGTTAACATTAGACAATCCCGCAAAATTGAGCTTCCAATTCCAAAGATTGGCGGAATTATGCTCAAGTGTAAGGGGCGACACCGAATTAGGGCAACCGACGACTTATTTACTTATATATATAGTCACTGTAGGTTGAGAGAGAGAGAGAGAGAGAGAGAGAGAGAGAGAGAGAGAGAGGAGAAGAGAGAGAGAGAGAGAGAGAGAGAGAGGGGGGGGAGGGGGAGAGAGAGGGGAATATTCCATTAAACAACACATCTCCCTGAGCTAATTTTCCAATTAAAATTTCGCTCAATACCTCCTCTTTTGGGGGTCTAGACATAGTCGTAAGACCTTTGGGGGTTGAGAGAGTGTGGAATATTCATTACAACAGTTAGTGGGTTTCGATTCTCACTGGACGTGTGATATTTCTGGCCTTGTGCCACATCTAAGCTAAGTTTAGTAAATAACTATATGAAACTAGTGCTATCAGTATTGTTATTTCGATCTCTACGTAGATGTCTGCACATTTGAACCAGATTCGGAAATCTTATGAAGTATTTGAGCTCTCTCGATTTTGAATAGAAAAAGGAAAAAAATCGGTATTTAAGATAATGTCAAATGATATTAAGACACAGAATCCGATAACGGCAGAAATATTTAGCGAGTTAGAAATATTGCATAAGTAGACATTCTAAAGAGAAAAGAAAGAAACCATGATTCCAAAACATTCTTAAATAGAATATTTTTTTCGCGTAAATAAGCAAAAAAAATGTTAGACAAAAGTAGTAGGAGTGATAGTGTGGCATTTGAATAATTGAGAAAAAGAAAATCGGCTAGCTACATCATCGAATCACACACACCACCAACACAAACACACACACACACACACAACACATATATATATATATATAGTTGTGTGTGTGTTGTGTGTGTGGTATGTGTTTTGGGCAGCATTCTTTCATTTATACATGTAGAATTAAACAAAAACACATCTCCTGTTTAACATTTTATTTTTGATTTTAATTTTTTCTGTCCAACTTTATAATGTTTGGCTGGAAGTTCTTTTCCCGAGTACTTTCGGTATACTTCGAAGTGCCATCATCAGGGGTGATGTATTCCAGTTTTTAAAAAAAAAATAATTAATGTGGAGCGCGGAAGGAGAGAATTGTCGAGAGAGGTTTATAGGCAATTTTAAAATGTGTGTACTGTTTTAAAAATTAATTTTGTTTAACCCCTGATGATGGCACTTCAAAGTGCCGAAAGTACTCGGGAACCGAACTTTTGGTGGACTTATCCACCAATTCCACCAAACATTATAAAGTTGGCCAGAAAATTAGAAAGATCAAAAAATAAAATTGTTAAACAGAGATGTGCCTTTTGTTAATTAATATATATATAATATATATATTATATATATATATATATATATATATATATATAATATATAAGTGTGTAAAAAATATCGAGATTTTTGTACTTTTGACATACATATTGTATTCTGAAAGAGATAACGTTCCATTCATTCTTCATTTCTATCTTAGTAAATACAGCAACATTTTGGTACATTTTGACACACCTTGTATTCCGAAAAAAATAATTAATAAAAATAAATAAAATGAATATTAAGAAAACCCAATTTCATGGGGCGGAAGAGATGATGGCCTAAAAGCAACGATGATTCCAGTGACGAGGAAGTAAAATCTATAGTGAACAAGTAGCTCAAAGAACAGTCAACAGAATTCTGCAGGGCAGGGATATATGCTCTCATTCGAGTGTGGAACATTGCTATTGAGGGAAACGGTGACTATGTGGTGAGGTAGGGATGTAATTCACAGAGTATCAGCTTCATTTTGATGTATGATGCATGTTCCTGTGTTGGTAATTATACCTGTCCTAAACAAAATGGCATTACCTTTTGACTCACCCTCGTATAACTGAGGTAAATTTGGAATTCTAATTAGAATCATTTAGATCTTACTGGAGCCGGTTTTTCTGAGTCTGTAGAGCATCCGCTTGGGTGATCTGATCTCTGTGGTAAAGCATCTTGCGCTCCACCTCAGTAAAAACAATCTCCCTGGTCTTTTGCTAGCAGAAGAGGATAGACTCCCTCACTGCTCGGTTGATGCTAACAATAAGTCAGTACTCTTACGTTACTTATTAAGTAAAAAGAAGTCGTCGGGTGAGTCTACCCCCTTTTCCACTAGCGATAGACCAAGCGGATTATTTTGGCGTCTGAGACGGAGCGCCACACCTACCATCAACTCCTCACTTTACCGCACAGATCCCTGTGCTACTCATACACTGAGTTGGCGAGGGCTGGTATCGAACATTCTACAGACTGACCTAAATCGGCCCTTTACTAGATCATAATTGATGGAAGTGTAGCGAAATGGTGAAGGTCCTGAGTTTTGCGAGGACTATCTATTAGAAATGGAGGAAGAAGAATTAAGAGGTGTAAAGGTTTTTAAAAAAAATGATGAACATAAAACGGTTTTTTCGTGAATTTGACCGGGGCGTGACCCCCCGAATGGAGATTGAAAAAGCCAACCGGAAGTTTCGGGTGTTGACGGAACCGGAAGTCACGTGTTCACGAGGAACGACGAGAAAAAATACCGGGCTCTTTTTGCTTTCCGACAGCGTAGGGTACGGAGGGGCTTGGTCCTCAAGTGTGGGAATTTAAGAGTGTCCTCTATCTTTTTCTCTCTGCCTCTCCTTCCGGCACAACCCACGATCGGGAGCCCGAAAATAAAAGCTAAGCAGCTTGTGACGTATATTTCTCGCGTGTACTTTTTATCGACAAGATGACACACAACGTGCCGAACACCTTTTTAGTGTCGCGAATTTGGAGGCACGTTTGACAAGACCCGCTATACAACATAATCGCTTTTGGTACTGTGACCGTATACGCTACGTTACAGAAAGCTCAGTGTAATACAGGATCACTGTTACAAAGAGTGTGACGCCAGTTAATGGCTTGTCTATTTTTATCGAACGAATAATGATAACATAAATATCAAGTAACCCAGATACTTTCGATATTTTTTTAAGATCTGGGAGATTTTTGAAGATCTTTGTGCGCGAAAAATTTTGGTATTGTATACCAATGGAAGAAAGGAAGAATCAGTATCGATATATATTCTTTCCGGAATATAAGAACAAAAATACATTCGAAATCAAAAAGCAAAAGGAAAATGATAAAGAATGAAAAAAAAATTATAAAGGATTGAAAATCTAAGGTAGTGGAGACGACAGAAGGCGGAGGACAAGAAGGAAGAAAAAAAAATTGGGTGGTGCAGCGTTTGGGTGTCGGTATCGATTATGCACAGTGGCTCGCGTATTAGCGTGAACTGACTCTGACAAAGATTGGACAATTAATATGATCTGATAATTATTTGATTAGAGTATGGAACAAATGATTAAATGATTAGGAAATCACAACAAAAGGTTACTACTGAGTCAGTAAGAAGTCGAAACAAAAGACATTTTTGAAAAAGCCAAAGAAAGTTCAAGAAGTTGAGAGAAAGAAAAATGCATACTTAAACCAAGCGATAGCACACAATGCAATATGCACGAATAAATATGCACATTCATATTTGCAAAGGACTTGTCATACAGACGTATAACATGTCAAGTTATGAATTTCCATATATAATTGTGGAAATTTTCAACTGATATTTTGTCTTGGTAATGTATTTCGTTATATAATATATATAATATATTATTATATAATATATATCATATATGAAACGTTAACGGTCTCCGTGTTTCTGTCGTAAATATGTTCGTACACAACCAACGATGCACGTCCTTATTAACTGGCGAAATAACTTGGTGAGACTAGCAAAAACCAATAGTTCAGCTAAAAAAAATCCACGCCCTTTTGTCTTGGTATTGATTTCAATGATTCATTATTATATCATATATATATATGATATATATATTATATCATAATATATTATATTATATATATATATAATTGAAAATCCGGCTTTTTGAGCATTGTTAAGTAATAATATTATATTTATATTTTTTAATGGCATTACAATGCGTATATCGTATAAAATTCGATAATTAATTGAAACAGCTGACGGTTGTTCAATTGTCCCGCGTGTTATATGTCATGATTATTTCAATAATTATCTAATCTTGATACGATATCAGCCATTCGAAATTGCCTTCATAAAATATAAACAATAATATATATATATAATATATATATATATATATATAATCATATGGGTTAGGAGGTTGATTTGAGAAGGCTATTCACAATGCAGCGTGTAACAGAAAAATAATACTACCGTAACAATGATGTTGTGTTTAACCTGTATTTAAATTCTTGAATGTTAGAGATAATAATCTCTTTTTCAAAAGTTCCTACTGGAACTGAAGTCAGTTTTTAAAAAAAAGAATGCCATTAATTAGCACTGCTCTCAGTTCAGGATTTTTGAAAAAGAAGATATTATCTCAAAATCAAGGAATTAAATACAGGTTAACAACACAACATCATGTTGCCGTATTATTATTTTTCTTTACAACTGCATCTGAATAGCCTTCTAAATCAACCTCGCTAAACCAAGTGTTATGAAGCACTAACATATCTCACAGCATTATTATAAAACTCTCTCTCTATATAATATATAATATATATATATATATATATATAATATATAAGAATCGTTTACTTCTCTCCTGGCTGTAAATATGCTTGTGTATAAAACCAACGAGTTGCACGTTTTTTTAAAAGGAAATTAAGACCATAAAACCAAATCAATAAATCCTACGTCCTATTTTTGTTCGGACTGGCAAATGTGGTAAGATTTATTATATAAGAATAAGAGATGTACCTCGATATTTCTCCCCTCATTAAACTTAAATAAAGCTACAAGGAAAAATAATAGGGTAATAAATCAATTTTAATTAATCATAGGAATAATGATGAAAATAACATATTGATAGAGGATAGAGCATTGATAAAAAGAATAAAAGTCATAAAAATAAAAAACCTTACAATTAATAATAATGAACCAGTGCATGACTAATACCATAACAAAGAATATAAGTAAAATGAAAAAGAATGAAAATAAAGAAATAAACTAGAATATAAAAATTTCATAAAATCAATACAAGTACTCAAAAAACGTCGAATTTGTACTTTTGCAAACCTTTACATATTCTGAAAAAAAAAGTAAATAACGTTTCTATTCATTTTCTCATTTCCTCCTTTTTAAAAAAATAAGCGGGCTTCACAAAACACGCCGGCACCATTATATGAACACTTGGTATGTCGCATTGAAAAGAAATATAACGTTATTTTATTGTTTATTTATGTATGCCAAGTACAGTTTCATCCGATAACTTTTATGACACAGCCTTGTTTTAGGTGTGTGGTCGAAGTGTAATAAATATTTTATTCTTTTAACTTTCTGAACCTGGAACACTTGTTTAGTAGGCCGTTTTCTTCTTCACGGCCTTAAATGCATAATGTAACTAGTGGGATTTTCAGCTGGCTCTTCAAGTGCACAAATAGCACTATAAATACAAAATCGCTTTGAGTTAAAGCATGGTAAACTTCCCAGCGATGTTTAAAACACTCAAAGAATCCGTAGTTCTTTGGTCGGTCAGGGGGATATCTAACCATTTCGCACTCCGCGTAGTCTTTCTGGCATTCGAGTTCACGGCCGGGGTCTTATAGTACACGGTCAATTAGACTTGCCTGACAAGCGCCTCTCTGTACTATTGTTTGGGCAGAGATTCCATTCATCAAAAAGAATATCCAGGGTATTTGTTTTTTTCAGAAGTTTATTATAAAAAAATTCACTGCAGATTTTTGATGAGAGGTAGAGAGCTCCCTAATCTTTCTCTGTCTTAACACAGATTTAAACTGGTTAACTTCGGGGTTAGTTCTTTCGTCATTTCTCCGACAGCTTTTCTTACAATATATAACAGGCCAGCGCTTTTCGTCTCGGCACAAACAAGTTGGATTTCCATTTTCCTCAACGTGCCTCGACTAATCCCTGATCACTGCCTCTCGGCCGACAGCTCTCTATAGCTACTCTAAACTAACTAACTGATACTGATCTGACCGACTGACTGCCTAATCCCGGTACGGGTCTCTTTATATAGTCGTATGAAACAATTCTTCCAGAAGATATTTCTCTGGAAGTTCTATGCTCGTTCTCGACAGAATACGAATGTTGAAGTTCCAACTCATTCTGGTCACACAGAGTTCCGGCCTTCTAAAACAGAGGACCCATTTGTCCCGTCCAAAGACTGGATTTCTTCATCTAAGAGGCTTTCTGGTCGCTCCAATACGATTAATAAGGAGATGTTTATCTTTCTAATCTCGTTTTGGCCGATTCCTTCCAAAGGCTAGTCCAGATAAAGATATCAGAGGATTGTAGTACACTTTTTTAAAAGGCCACAAAATATTAGGTGCTGGGACGCCAATTATGTAAAACAGACAGGATACTTCTACTCCGATTATAATACATACAAACACCAGAGTAGAAGAAATTTTTAACAATTGATGGTGTTTAAACGAGAGAACACCATCAACACAGAAAATGGCAGAAACCTCTCAATTCAGTATGACTCTTCCCAACCTAGGTAGCTAATACACTACAAAAAGTGATGTTAAGAAATGATTTTTGTCTTGTAATTTTGCACATTTGTGTTATCACGGCACCAAAAAGAGCTTATATGTCATTGTGGTAGACCGGGCAGCGATAGGTCACAGCAACATTCCAACGTAGGTAATGGGGGTTCGCAGAAAGAACAACATACGAAAGAAATAGGTGGTGTCAGGATAGACCATAAGAAGGTGTTGTTTATGTTCTACTCCCAAAGTGTGCCTGTTTCAGTGAACGATAGAAAGAGTAGATCAACTCATAATTCCATTCATTCCCTACTCTTCTCGCAATCAGTTACCAACAGCCTATTAAAACATTCCATTAATTGAAGGCGGGCTTGGGCGCGTTAGAATGCAACGGTACTGCCAGCTTCTGCAGAGGGGTAAGACTCTCCCGATGGGCCACCTGTGGCCGTGGTGGCTGACCCGTGATTGCTTATGGAAGCGCGCCAGTGGATGAGCAGTTCATGACATGCAATTACTACTTTGACCCTATCTGGGCTAGACGGCGCGTCGCAGGTTCCAGTTTGGGGGTTGGGGAATGTGGAGCACCCCTTCATCACCATTGCCCCTGGCTCCAATCTGACACCGGACAGTGGTAGTAACCTGTTAAGAGTCTCATCTATGGGATAAATAGACAAATGTATTTATCGAAGAAATTTGTATTTCCATTAAGAATTGATTAGATTTCAAACTTATCGGCATTAAAGTGCCCATCTGAGGTTGACTATGCCGTAAAACAGAACAAAACCAAAACCAAACCATTATGAAGGAAGAAAAAAAACAATGTTCGTCTTCTTGTGAGACACAAAGCGAAAGAAATGAGGCGCCTTACTCCGCTGTGTCTCGGTGAGGGGAAGAGACCTATCAGTTGCCGCTCGTCTGCAGAAGAATTAGGGACTTCAGTTTTTTTTTCAATCTAGTATCAGGGTGCAATGATAAGGTGGCATACATTAAGTCTAAGATTGTAAAAGCATTTCCTGGAGGCTGCTAAAAATATATTTTCTACTTTGTTCTTATATTTTCTTCTCTCTTACACAGAAGATTGGATTGCAATTTTCTTTTTAAAATTATATAATTTTCTATAGACCGATTAATAAAGTTGCAAGTGTACATTATCATTTAAGCTAATAAACCATCAAGAGAGCCCCGAGGTGTAATGCCTCTGCATCGAAGGAAAATTCACACAGAATATAAGTTCCATTGGATCGAGGCTGGTTGCATTCAGAGGCACTAATACAACTTGAGAAAGGTATGAATCCATCTATTCTACACTCAACTATGGAGCTCACTCATTAAGGAATAGGTATGTGGACCAGGAATCATCAACCTAGATATGGTAATGGCAGATGAACAGAAGTTTTTTATTCTGAATACAACCTGGTAAAGAGTGATACCATCAAAAGCTTAATGTCTTACCACTGCCCTGAGAGTAAATTTATTTGTGCAGGTTTGCCTATAATTTTTACTTATTTTTTTTTCTTGTTGCAGAAAATTAGTAGATAAGCACTGTGTAAATTGCAACGATTAATCAGATTTAAATTGTAATACTATTTATCACAACGGTACAATGCTATATTATATATATATATATTATATATAATTATAATATATATATATAATAGAGCTAATCAAATTTTTGTAAACAGTCATTTTATTTGGTTGGGCGGTAGAAATTTTCAACAATATCCTCGTGAGTTATCCGATGTACACATCGTATGAAGAAAAAAAGGAGAATATAAACACTAATCTAGTTCTTGTTTCTTCCGTATCACAGACAATAATATCAAACACAAAAAAATATCTAAAAATACAAATACTATATAACGCTTGATTAAGAATATATATAGATTGGTCCCATTGTACCTATCAGTGTTTGTAACTTGTTATTTTTAAAAAAAAGTCGATTGATTGAAAATATGTTAGGTCATTTTTGATGTCCAATGGGTTTTCCCCAAAAGAATAAGAAAAAGAAAAACATCTTGATAATCATCTTGTCTCGTCTGGTTAGTTGATCAATGTATTTTTATTTGGTGCTGTTTGGTTTTTTTTAAAAAGGTGTTCTCTGTAGAAACCTAGATTCATGTCGGAGTAGAGATTGTCAGCAAGGATTGTTTGAGAAGATTGTTATGGTGGCGAAAGATAATCACTACCATCTAGAACCTAGGTCAATTTTGGCGCATTTTGTCAAACTGAACAATCAAACATAGATGCGGATTTCGTTCCATATTTTAGAGGTTGAATGAAAGTTCCATTATTTCCTCAGGATGTCTCTAATTGAGTTTATAATATATATATAATATATATATATATATATATAATATATAATAATAAACTAACAGAATGTTCTTTTGTTTGCATTATGATATCAGATATAATAATATTATAATATATATATATATATATATCTATATATTATATATATATTATGATTATTATAAATCAAAGAAAACAAAAGAACATCTACTCTTTAAACATTTCATTTTGATTAACTTTTCGAGTTTCTGGCCAACTTTTTAAATGTTGGGTGGACAATTCGTGGCATGTCCACCAAAGTTCAAGCCGAGTACTTTTGGCAACTTCGAAGTGCCATCACAGAGGTGATTGTCATTTTTCTTTTGTTTTTCCTTCTTCTCCTTCCCAGTCTCCTAATACTAAATATAAAAACTGAACACATCACCCCCTGAATGATAGCACTTTCGAAAGTGCCTGAAGTATCGGGACTTGAAACTTGGTGACTCCCGACACCCAACATAAAGTTGGCCGGAAACACGAAAATCAAAAATTGTAAACAGTAGATGTGTCTTTTTGTTTAACTTGTATCAGTATAATAAAGATCTGCCAATACACACACACCACATACACATAACACAACATACACACAATCACAATATAATATAATACTATATATATATATATATTAATATTATAATATATATTAGTATATAAAGACATGAAGAGTGATAGACAGAGGATTTGGGGTAGAGAGAAAGAGACAGGTGTAGTGTATCACCTATATCAGGCCGGTCACGTAGTGTATTGTTAGAGGCAGATTCGATCTTTGTAGTGAGTCGAATTGTCCAATGGGTCCTCTTGCTGGCCTTGTACAACATCTGATGTTACGGCTTAGTAAGAAAAATATATCTGGAGACTCAGTTAGAGATTTCAGAACGTCGTAAACACTTCTATAACTAACCACACAATATAGACACGATTGATGGGTAATTGGTTTAAATATATATATATATATTATATAAAGGGCTCCGGGAAATGGTCACGGAATCGGCTGAGGCAAAATTTCAAGGTAACAGCATAAACAACATCATGCTCAATACAAGTACAATTAATAGAAATGATCAATAAAACTAACCGGATTCACCACAGAGAACTTCAATGGTTAAACCACTGAATTAATCGAGTACGATTATTCAGCGATAAGTCACTGTAAAAGTACTGTAAAATGTTACTACACACTTATACGTGATAACAATGTGACTGCCAATAATGTACC